>JAZAYU010000056.1:2009254-2609254 GCA_038501625.1 Corbicula japonica
GTGTCACAGAGTGTGAACAAAGTATTGGAGACTGAGGAACAAGTTCTGGATAATCTGGAAATTATGAAAGAGACACTTTAATATTCGTCCTTTATTTTAAGCAGTTCAATGATGATACAAAACATATCAATTTATCCAAAAATGCATGTTACAACAACATATGATCAAATAGCTTTAATTAACAATTTTATCCAACTAAAGAGAAGCCACTTTAATTCTAATTTAGAGCAATATCAGCAAAACTTATTTTACACTTAAAAGCATTTTAACAATACATGAAAAAACTTGCTTTACAAAATGTTTAACAATATATATGGGGAACTCGCTTTAATAATTATTTTTAACAAAATATGGGGAACTCGCTTTAATTGCATGTGAGAGGATTGTTTCACAAAATAAGATGTATAATGACATTTCACAATTATTCTACAAACTATTTGAGTAATTTTGGTTCAATTTTAACAAAATTCTAAAAACATGATATTGCAAGTGGCAACTTGAATAAGAAATACATCTTTAAGACAATAATTATCAATATTGTAACTCTCAAGTTTTCTAGTAAAAAGTATTTTAAAATTCCTGATAAACACAAAAATTAGAACAAAATAATTATTATAATTTTTACATACCTGGAAATTATGAAAGAGACACTTTAATATTCGTCCTTTATTTTAAGCAGTTCAATGATACTGCTTTGGACTTGGTCTCCTCTTATATACCAAAATCACAACCCAGGTGACAGCCAGAGTAATTTCCAGTGAAAATACCGAGTTGATAAGCAATCAATATTTTATTTATTTAGTTAATTCATACTTAATAGAAAAAAGGAAGTCTGGCTTCTGTTTTTACACATAAAATGATTAGTTGACAAAGCTATAATTACAACAAAGAACATTTCAAAGAATAGGTGTAAAAACAAACCATATGTCAATCTTAAGAAGTTGACAATTTTACCTCAAGCATACTGCTTTGCTTGGATAAGGGTTTCCTGTCATATTGATAAGTTGATTAAGTAACAATTTGAAAGTTTGGGAAAAATGTCATTAAAGAAAACTTGAAAATTAATGTTTTAAAGTATTTTAAGAAATTATTTCTTATGAAATAATTAGGTTTAATTTCAATATTTCCCAGCAGTATAATTTGAATAATACCAAACTTACTGCCTAATTGTTTTTTGTTGTTTTTTTCTATTTTTTTATAAATTATTTTTTTATTTTTAAGGTAATTATATACAAGCATATGATGCAAAATATGGGGCATAATAACTCCCCCTGCTGTCTTTACTTTGGTCCCCAAAGTTTGGGAAAAATTTAAAGCATAGTACATCAAGACAATACAGAGTAAGCAATAGTGAAAAAAAATCTCAAAATATAAAAACATACAAGCAATAAAACATATGTACAAATATTACAGAATATGGGGCAGGGATTCACCTTAACCCATTTGTTCAGCATCATACCTCAGTGAGTTAATTTACCCAATTATTGAGTGGGATCAAAAACCCTTTATGTTTCTTGTACAGTTGAGCCAAGAATGGTCTTCTCAGAATGTATGAGAGACTATGTGCTTTTGATAATTTTTTTTTTTATTTTTTTCTATTTTTTTTCCCATTTTTGATTTTGCATTTTTTTTTTTTAAAATAAATTATTATTTCAATACTTCGAACATGGTGCAATTTAACAGTACTTTTAATATTGAAGATCCCTTTGAACCACATACAACTGTTACCGAAACCAAAAGTGTCACCAACCATTGAAACCAGTAGGATCCTGAAAGTTAGGTAGAAGGGATAGAGTGCTCGTAGTAAGCCACATAGAGAGAGAGAATTTAGCACTTTAAAACACAACAAAGAGAATGTTGCAAGGTTTACTACGAGAATTCTATATTGATAGATTAAGGAAAGAGTAGAGTTGGTACCGATTAGGAAACTACAGCAACAATAGCCCATGTAACACAATTAGATCAGTTTTACATAGTTGAAGAGTAAAAAGTTTCTTCTTCTTGCATGTTCTGGATTTACCACTTGAGTCTATGAATTTCTAGGTGTTTTTATACTTCTTAAGTACCTTGACCAGATAATCATAGGGTGGCTGTGTGGCAATATTGAAAGCCAGAGTGTCCATTCCTTGTTCCTTATCCAGTAAGCTCGTGTCCACAGATCCATTTTGTCCAATAAGCCCTAACGAAAATTCAAAGCTGTCGGGTTAATTCCTCATCGCTTGACTCTTCAAATGATGGCTAGTCTGTGTATGGGTTGCTTCTTAATTGTGATGTTTGTTCAAAGGCATACTCATGGGTTCGTACCGCTGTGCTACTCCACCAGTTTTAATGCGCAACTCACAGTGTCACAGAGTGTGAACAAAGTATTGGAGACTGAGGAACAAGTTCTGGATAATCTGGAAATTATGAAAGAGACACTTTAATATTCGTCCTTTATTTTAAGCAGTTCAATGATGATACAAAACATATCAATTTATCCAAAAATGCATGTTACAACAACATATGATCAAATAGCTTTAATTAACAATTTTATCCAACTAAAGAGAAGCCACTTTAATTCTAATTTAGAGCAATATCAGCAAAACTTATTTTACACTTAAAAGCATTTTAACAATACATGAAAAAACTTGCTTTACAAAATGTTTAACAATATATATGGGGAACTCGCTTTAATAATTATTTTTAACAAAATATGGGGAACTCGCTTTAATTGCATGTGAGAGGATTGTTTCACAAAATAAGATGTATAATGACATTTCACAATTATTCTACAAACTATTTGAGTAATTTTGGTTCAATTTTAACAAAATTCTAAAAACATGATATTGCAAGTGGCAACTTGAATAAGAAATACATCTTTAAGACAATAATTATCAATATTGTAACTCTCAAGTTTTCTAGTAAAAAGTATTTTAAAATTCCTGATAAACACAAAAATTAGAACAAAATAATTATTATAATTTTTACATACCTGGAAATTATGAAAGAGACACTTTAATATTCGTCCTTTATTTTAAGCAGTTCAATGATACTGCTTTGGACTTGGTCTCCTCTTATATACCAAAATCACAACCCAGGTGACAGCCAGAGTAATTTCCAGTGAAAATACCGAGTTGATAAGCAATCAATATTTTATTTATTTAGTTAATTCATACTTAATAGAAAAAAGGAAGTCTGGCTTCTGTTTTTACACATAAAATGATTAGTTGACAAAGCTATAATTACAACAAAGAACATTTCAAAGAATAGGTGTAAAAACAAACCATATGTCAATCTTAAGAAGTTGACAATTTTACCTCAAGCATACTGCTTTGCTTGGATAAGGGTTTCCTGTCATATTGATAAGTTGATTAAGTAACAATTTGAAAGTTTGGGAAAAATGTCATTAAAGAAAACTTGAAAATTAATGTTTTAAAGTATTTTAAGAAATTATTTCTTATGAAATAATTAGGTTTAATTTCAATATTTCCCAGCAGTATAATTTGAATAATACCAAACTTACTGCCTAATTGTTTTTTGTTGTTTTTTTCTATTTTTTTATAAATTATTTTTTTATTTTTAAGGTAATTATATACAAGCATATGATGCAAAATATGGGGCATAATATTTATTTAATGACTTCATTAAATGTTATCAAGAGACAGATAACAAATGAAAATGAGAAATTTGAATTTCAAATTGCTTTGATAGGGATATCGATATATATTACATCTGAATTCCGGTCTCAACACTTTCTATGTTAAGAGATAATTGTGAATGTGATTGTCAAAAATCAATCGACAAAATATTTGCTTAACCCTGTACTACTAATCTGGTTTAGAAAAATCTGCACATTTCATTCAATTTAAAGCAATAAACATCATAGGTATTACGGAGTAAATGTATAATTATTAGGAAGAAATCTTCAATCGTTTTGTACAATATACAGGTTATAATTTCTGAAAATGAATTCAATTGGTTTAGATTCTATGGTTTAATCATTATTTATTTGTCCTATTCCAAAGGTTTAATTATTATTTTTTTGTCCAGCTATTAAAAAAAATTCTCTTTAAGTTTTAAGTTTAATCCCCAAAACTGCTCTGATTTAACTTCTGGTGATAAGACCAGTATTAAGTTACTGTAAAATGGTAATTAAAAGATGGAAAAGAGTTTTTTTTTAAAACTAAGTCAACTGAATTTAACCCTTTCCTCCATATACATGCCTTATATATGCATTTTTATTTGTGTGCAACCAGTGTAGATCCAGATCAGCCGGCACATCAGTGCCGTCTGATCAGGATCTGCACTGATTGCTTTTTGGTCAGAAATAACCTATTAATCAAATAGCGAACAGTGCAGATCCTGATCAGATGGCACAGATGTGCCGGCTGATCTGGATCTACACTGATCCCCCACGTAATAAAGGTTTGTCTATGGAGAAAAGGATTAAGTGTACTTACTACATGTATTTAGATTCTAGAATTAATATATGTATGCTTTTTGTTTCAGGGAACAAACAGAAATTTGAAGAGCTTGGATCGTATGTTAGATCAGTATCGAGATATTAGCCGAGATCACAGACAAAATGTAGACAGGGTAGGTAACTCAATAACTACATGGAGGCACACACTGAACACTGGTCCTGCCAGAACCGTAAAACTGTCATTTTTTAAGGCATCTTAACCATCTGCTCAATACATGAATATTCTGTGCTATCTGATCAGATCAAGATCTATACCGCTAACTTCTTGGTCAGATATAACCTAATTAGTCAAATGAAAAACATTGTAGATCCAATTCAGACTGCACAGATGTGCTTGCTGATCTAGATCTACACTGATTGCTCATGAGATAAATCCCATATATTTGAAGTAGTATAAAGAGTTAGGTTTTATGATTAGTTTTTTATAAGCTTAGAATTTTGAAACTTTTGTTCAGTCAGATCAGATTTTTAGTACACTTAGTTGCAGTTGCAATAATGATATCTGATTGAATGAAAAAAAAAGCAATGGTTGTAAAGTTTTTGTTTTTGAATTTCTAAATAGCTGTACCATACCAATGTACATTTTCACAAAATACAATGAAATGACATAGTTGTATAATTTGTTGTATAATTGCATGCTAATTACAAGTTCTTCCAATACCCTGATTACCTAATTCATATATTACTATCTTAAAGTACATGTAATGTAATGCTAATATATTTATAAGGCACTTAGCCAGCAAGACAAGAAGTCATCTCAATCATGCACACCACTATAGTTTAATAATTAAAGATGTCTGGCATTGCTTAACTCTTCACTCCATAAGAAAAATTATAAATATGGGTTTTAATACCTATGTAACTAGTGTAGATCCAGATCAGCCAGAACATCCTTGCTGTCTGATCTTTATGTGCACTGGTCGCATGTTGGTCAGAAATAACCTAATGAATCTAAAAGAGAACAGAGTAGAACCCGATCAGAAGGTACATATGTGCCAAATGATCTGAATCTACACTGTTCGCTCACACAATAAAAGAGTATTTATTGAGCAAAGGTTTAAGTCACCTTTGGGGCACATAACAGGAAGAGGTGCCATCAAGCATCTGATGTCAGTCCTTTAAAAGGGGCATGTCATGCAAAAAAGTGTCTTTGGTCATATTTTTTACATTTTAGTTGTTACCTTATTTGGAAAGAACTTATAATAATCTATTGTTTATTCATTATTGATAGTTGATTATATTACACATTTTGATTATATAATGTTATTTTTACCCCTAAATGCAAAATAAACTTTATTGCATGGGCGAACAGAGCCGTCTGATCAGGATCTACACTGTTCGTTTTTGAACTCATTTGGTTATTTCTGAATGATGCGACCAGTAAAGATCCAGATTAGACGGCATAGATGTGCCAGCTGATCTACAATTACATTGATTGCATGGAGTAAAGGGTTAAGGTGTCATTTCACGGATTAACGTCACCTGTTCCAAATTACTTCTCCTGTGATGCGCTTCAAATGATATCATAAAATGAAGCTGACCACGTTGGTTATTATGCATTTCATTGTATAATTAACATTATAATGACAAAATTTGTAATAAAACCATCTATTAGTTACCAGAAAATAATAGATAATTGAAAATTATTTTCTGTGTTGTGCCCAATTTTTGATCATTGCAGTTTGTGGGCTTTTTTCCTTCTTTACAGCCCCTTCATTTCTTAAAATTTTATTACCATGATGCAGTTTACCCCCAAAAATTACTTTACATAAGATATTTTTTCATTCCCCTGTAGATCTTCTTTTATACGCATCTTTAATACTACTGACATCAGATATCTATTCTTAAAGTTAAAAAGATTGGCCGATAGAGGTGGGTATTGGGAGGAGGGGGGGATAAACCTGCAATTTACCTATCAGGAGACCATGTTGTTTGAACACTTACTTATTTGTATAACAGCATATATTATATATTTTTCTACAGTTGCGAGATGATGTTGGTCGAACACACCAGCAAATTCGGGAAGAGCGACTTCGCAGCCCTCAGTACAGAGATTACGGGGTATTTCTTTTATTTGTAGATGTGAATTTTTAAAATTTGTAAGCGCCTAACATGCGGTAGTTACAATTTCAAATCTATTTTAACTCCTGTTTTTTTTTACGTTTTGGAGAAATTAAATGCATTATAATTATTACTTATGAATTACAGCGTTTTAAGTTCTCAAAATTCTTGTCAACAATATGTGCTCTAATTTTAATAAATTTATTACTAAAACAATTTCACAGTTGTCATTTAATGTGTATAGACAGATACATGTTCAAAGTTGAATTTTAATATATAAAAATTTTAAGTGAACACAGCCTGTGGAAGGTGAATCATCTTGCATTGGCAACCAGTGTAGACCTTGGTTAACCAATCACCATTTCAGCCAGTCAGATGCTTGAGATTTGAGACTGGTCTCCTGATTCATGAGTCAGTTTTATGATCTCGGGCCCAGAACTTACTCTGTAAAATATTTATCTATCTTACACTGGTGGAAACAAAGATTCTCTGTATCTTCTCAGAGTGACAGTGAATACGAAGTTTCATCACCAATATCTCGCAGACGTAGAAAACCTCGTCGCTCTACGGTGAGATTTGCTGACGATATGAACCGGGAACTGCATGATTTACACCATGCAGTGAGAGATTTATCCAGTGATCACCTCAATCTAGAGACTACCTTCTCAAGGGAGGTGGAAAGACGTGATATGTAAGTCTTTGTTTTAAGTTCTTGTTTAAAAAAGTTGTTTGCAACCTATTTTTAGTAAGAATCAAACAGGTCCGATCACCCATCAGAGAATGCACACAAATTCCATATGTTGACGGCACAGTTGCAATAAAACTTGTATATATGTAGTAAAGGGTTACATCATTGAGTTAAATATTTGATTTGTGATTCATTTGGTAATTTCTGACCAAGAAGTGAACAGTGTACATTCTGATCAAACTTCAAGGAAGTGCCAACAGATCTGGATCTACAATGTTCACAAATGCCATTAAACTGGTGTATACCTAGTTAAGGGTTAAATTAATTGGATTTAATATTTGATTTGTGAACATTGCAGTTATGACATGGATACAAGAAGAAAAATACGGGAGATTTCTGATGATCTGAAAAGGTTCAGTTCCTCGGACCCAGTAAGTTTTCAAGTTGCTTGTTTGGAGTTCTAATTTGAATGCATGTTGAAAAGGTTGCACTTTTTTACCGGATTTTTATTTTTTTATATGCATGTGATTTTATATGATGTGTTTGTAACAGATTTGATTGGCTGAAATAATTCATATCAACAAATCAGAAAAGTTAATTAAATTTCAATTTTCAAATGTTCATTTTTAAAATTTGCTGCTAAATTACATGCTGTTGGGTGTTACCTGGATGAGCACAAATGCATTGTGGGAAATAAACGGAACAATTAATTACATAACATTTGATGTGATTGTTTTATTTGATAATTTAATATTGTGGTATCATTTAATTTCATGGGGTCGACTTTTTTGTGCATGGGGTTATTTGTGCAATTGTATGCCGAAAACTCCTTTTAAACGTCCCCCAGTGTCATTACATTTTCTTTAGGGTGTTTGCTTATTAGAAGATGTTTATCCATAAATCTGGTAAAAATCAATTTCATGGTGTGCAGCATTTATTCATTTTACAGCATCAGTATATGGCCTACATGACCACGGTCGCATTAATGAGGTGTACCAGTTTTGGAGTTTAATAAATTTATTCAGTCATGTTATTTTGGTATTGGATTCTCAAGGATATTGAATTAACTAGTCCGAACTTGGTGGTTACCGTAGATTATTTTCCCCGGAGAATAACATCATATATGTTTATTTGGGAAGGGGGCGTTTAAAAGGAATTTTATGGTATTTCTACGTAAATGCTATTACATGGTGTAATTTCACTGGGGTCTAGTTTTGTGCATTTGCACTAGCATGAAATATATGAAATTTAAACCTGCTTGAATTATAATGATACCACAGTAATTTTTTAGCACTTGCTCACATTTTACCACAGCAATCTATTAGCACTATATGAATAACAGGTGGCAGACCGGGTGGAACGTCGTCTTCGTATGATCCAGTCAGAGCTTGAAGCAGACAGAATTGTTTCCGGACGAAATGAAGAACTCAATAACCTTTCAATGGAGCTAAGAAATGTATCTAATAGTTTCTGTCTACCAGTATTAAGTATGATACTTGATTAAAAGAAAACAATTCTAAAGTGTATTACAACATAAAATGTAAATAAAAATGATGCACAGAAAAGGTAAAATATTTACCTCTCTATTTACATGTGTTTGAAACTGTGTGTGCATGTTACAATAAAATAAATACTGGACTTGTGTGTCTAGGATCACAGACCAGGAAAATACTCGGAGGTTCTTATTGACAGCATAAATTTCATCTTGGGTTGTTTTTTGTTCAACACTAAAATGTGGTTGAAATAAATGTTTTTATGTAATGTTTTACTGACTGGTTACATAAGAAAAGATGGCTCAAGAAAAATCATTATAATTTCAGAAAACAAATAAAATGCACATTGCACATGGTGGTATGTAGCACAAGTTTGACGTGTGATCTTTTCAGGCACTGCAGCAGCAGCAGGCACATGCACAGCAAGCGGCCATCGATGAAAGAATTCGTGCCAGTTATCTTCAGACTGAAACACAGAGACACAGGGTTGGCATTTGCACACATTATTTAACTCATTTAAACCTTTACTCCATAGAGACAAATGTTATTGCATTGGTGATCAATGTAGATCCAGATCAGTGGGCACCTACATGCAATCTGATAAGGATCTACACTTCACTAAGATTGATAAGGCTATTTCTTACCAAGAACATTGAGTGTATGTCTGCGGCACGGCGGATCTGCATTTACAAGGTTGCACATGCATATAAAACGTTGATATGGACTAAAGGGTTTAACAGATCTTTCTTAATACAATGCTGCATGGGTTTATGGTAAAGATTAAATGTGTCACCGACCAATAAGATGCTTGAGATTGAGAGTGGTCTCCAATTTTAGTTTTATGATCTTGGGCCTATATGTTTATGATTCAAATGATGTATTTGATAAATCTATCTTAGAATTTGAAATTTTTCCAAAGTGTCGAATGTTTCTAATTTTATTCTATTAGAACGGTCAGTGGCAAAACATTTTGCCAAGGGTGTTTGAACCAAGTTTTAGGGTGAAGAACTAGGTTACATGTAGGAACATTTCCACTTTCAGATACTGCCTAATCATTAATATTTGTGGGGTACTAATTTTTGTAGATTTTGTGGGCAGATCCATCTAGGAATATAAATCCACCACAAAATAAAGAATTGATCATTCATGTAGTTTAAAAAATTGAGTTCCACAAATAAGGTACCCACGAAAAGGGTGTCTTATAGAAAACCACAAAATTTTATGCCAGTGAATGTAAGTTCATTGCGAGTAGTTTTTGTATGCTTGTAAACAAACTGATAGAGGATATTTGTTTTTACCAGTGAAAGATAGAAATATATTTCACCAAGTGAGCTCCGGAATTCGTATTTTCGCCACGAGTGAAAATACCCAAGTCCGGAGTTCACAAGTGAAATATATATCTATCTTTCACTGATAAAAAAATTAATTTTATTTTATGCTTTTAGTGCACAATTTGCGTGAATTAGCCAGAAAAATTGCATGAAATTGCGCCAAAAACGCTTGTGTATGACATTACGTCATGATGTCATTTTCTTCAAACTTGAATCCGTTTTCTAAACGTTCTCATTCGGAATATTATGTGAGTTTGGGTACCAACGCTAAAAAACAGTTAAAATAAAAATGATTTTCCACTATTTAAAAACAGCGAAATACCAATTTTATTTTACTGAGAAAAGTCTATGATTCACTAGAAAGCATAAAATCAAAAATTGTCTTAAAAAAAGCATCATGACACTGCCAAACAAAATAAAAAAAAATGTTTAGATTTATTTATTGATGTTATTGTTGTCAATTTTTCAGTTGGAAACTGACTTTGAAGACATGAGACGTAAACTTGATATGGCGGAGGGGTCGAAATCTGCTCTTCAGCAGCAGGTAATTGTTCATGTCTCTGTAATAATTCACTCCATAGATAAACCATTTATTGCATCTATGAACTGTGTAGATCCAAATCAGCCAGCCAGAACATCCAGTTTGTGTGATCAGAATCTAATACTGTTTGCTTTTTGGTCAGAAATTACATAATGAATCAAAGTGAACAGTGTAGATCTTGATCATATGGCATTGATGTGCTGGCTGATCTGGATCAACACAGCATATGTAATAAAAGTTGTATATATGGTTTAAAAAGTTAATTATTGTAATAAGTAAAAGGGGGATCATGTACTTGTTTAGGGTTTTTGTAAAAAAATAAGACACATGCAAAAGTGTCCATGGGACATTGACATAAGTCATTTCTTAAAATGACATAAAAGTTGACATACCTGTTTAGCAGTAAAAATGTTTATTCATAAAGTAAAAAAAAAGTCTCATTATTTAACATCTTTTTGTAGAAAAGTGAAATGATAAAGAATTGTTTCGTCTTTTAAGTGGTCGTTTTAGAAATACCAACAATTATAGTCAAAAATTACACTGAAACAAGGCTTCTGTTTTTAAATAATTCAATATATCATCATTGATCACACACACTCACACTAATTTTTGTATTTCTGCATTGGTCACACTGGCTGTTGGTTTGATTTTTCCTACTTTTGAAAAAAGTAGGCACAAAATATTTTGGTAACCCTAAGTTTCTGTACCTAGGGTGATCTACACTGTTAGGAAGTGTTGACCAAATTGAGATATAAAGAAATCGCAAAATGTAAATTTGTTGAGATTATTTTAAATACATATTTAAAAATGTTTATTATTTATTAAATACTTTTTGTAATTAAATCAAAATATAACAATTTTTAATTATTAAGAGGAAGTAAAAAGAGGTTAGGTTACTTAAAAACAAACCTAATTTCATAAAGGGAAGTAATAAAACCACAATTTCATAAAGTAATAAATCCTCAATTTCATAAAGGGAAGTAATTTTGTTTGGAAACTTTTGTGTAAGGAAATGACCAACATTCACATGAAAGAATCAGATGCATGTAGTTTTGTAATAGTCATTTACTTTACTTTTTTTAATTTGACCTATGGAAAGTAAATTCAAAATGTGGGACTCAGATCTTTTATTTCCAATTAACTCCCCTTTTAAGGGAGACATAACATTTTATACTGATGAATAGCACTTTTTGTAGAGATTTGTTATGAATTAGGTTGTTAATTATAAAAAATTTGAAATTATCTGCATTGGTCTCGCAGGCTGTAAGATTTGCCAATACCCACTTAAAAAAATGTAGACCTAAATATTATTCCCTAGTTTCAGTATCTAGGGCAAATCTTCCATGTGAGAATTTAGGGTCTTCCTCATTAAAATGTAAACAAATTTGGTTATTAAAAATCTCAAAATGTTTAGATAATTTTAAATACTTACATGTATTTAAAAATATTTAATTTTTTTTTGTTAATTTCTTTTTTTAATTGAAATAAAAATATAACAATTTTTTTATAATTTTTAGAGGAAGTAAAAATAGCTTAGTTTACTGTAACACAAACTCAATTTGATAAATGGAAGTTATAAAAACCTCTATTTCATGAAGGGAAGTAATTTTCAGTAGATCTAGATCAGACAGAACATCTGTGTCATCTGATCAGGATCTAAATCTGTTCTCCTTTTGTTCAGAAATTTTATAATGAATCTATGAAAGAAAAGTGTAAATCCTGATTAGTTGGCATCAGATGTGTTGTGGCTGATCTGGATCTACACAGCATATGTAATGTATATAATGGAGAAAAGAGTTAACTAAGGGAAAGGAGGTAATCTGTACCTGTTCAGAATGTTGTTAATAAATAAGGGTAAAGTCAATGTCTTTCATATATCAATGATGGACAAACGGGACCAGTTAGAACTTTGGGTGAATTGGTCTCACATACTGTTAGATTTGCTTTTACCCACTTTTAAAAAAAAGCAGACATTAAATATTTGGACAACCCTAAGTTTCTGTACCTAGGGTGATCTACACTGTTACCAAAGTGATAACTAATTTGTGATATAGAGAAATCTAAAATGTCAATTCGTAGAGATTATTTTAAATACATATTAAAAAATGTTTATTTATTTATTACAATATTTGTTTGTAATTAAAGCAAAATATAACACTTTTAAATTATTAAGATGAAGTAAAATGAGGTTAGGTTACTTTAAAACAAACTAAATTTGATAAAGGGAAGTAATAAAACCACAATTTCGTAAAGTAATAAATCCTCAATTTCATAAAGGGAAGTAATCTTGTTTGGAAACTTTTGTGTAAGGAAATGACCAACATTCACATGAAAGAATCAGATGCATGTGTAATTGTCATTTACTTTACTTTTTAATTTGACCTATGGAAAGTAAATTTAAAATGTGAGATTCAGATCTTTTATTTCCAATTAACTCCCCTTTTAAGGGAAACATAACATTTTTTACTGATGTATAACACTTTTTGGAGAGATTTGTTATGAATTAGGTTGTTAATTATAAAAAAAGTTTTGAAATTATCTGCATTGGTCTCGCAGGCTGTAAGATTTGCCAATACCCACTTTTAAAAAAGTAGACATGTTATTCCCTAGTTTCAGTATCTAGGGCAAATCTTCCATGTGAGAATTTAGGGTCTTCCTCATTAAAATGTAAACAAATAGGGTTATTAAAATCTCAAAATGTTTAGATTATTTTAAATACTTACATGTATTTAAAAATATTTATTTTTTTTTTGTTAATTTCTTTTTTTAATTGAAATAAAAATATAACATTTTTTTTATAATTTTTTAGAGGAAGTAAAAATAGCTTAGTTATTGTAACACAAACTCAATTTGATAAATAGAAGTTACAAAGCTCAATATCATGAAGGGAAGTAATTTTCGGTAGATCTAGATCAGACAGAACATCTGTGTCATCTGATCAGGATCTAAATCTGTTCTCCTTTTGGTCAGAAATTTTATAATGAATCTATGAGTGGAAAGTGTATATCCTGATTAGTTGGTATCAGATGTATGGCTGATCTGGATGTACACAACAAAACTGTATACAGTATATATGGAGTAAAGAGCTAAGGGAAAGGGGAAATCCTTACTTGTTCAGCCTTGAATGAGGGTGTTGGTAAAATATAAGGGTAAATTCAATGCCTTTCTAATAACAATTATGAACAAAAGGTACCAGTTAGAACATTGGGTGAATTTGTCTCAGATACGGCTAGAATTGCTTTTACCCACTTTTGTTTAAAGCAGTCATAAAATATTTGGACAACCCTAAGTTTCTGTACCTAGGGTGATCTACACTGTTATTGAAGTGTTAAACTTAATGTGTTATAAAGAAATCTCAAAATGTCAATCTGTTGAGATTATTTTAAATACATATTTAAAAATGTTTATTTTTTTTTATTACAATATTTTTTGTAATCAAATCAAAATATAATTATTTTTAATTATTTAGAGGAAGTTAAAAGAGGTTAGGTTACTTAAAAACAAACCTAATTTGATAAAGGGAAGTAATAAAATCACAATTTCATAAAGTAATAAATCCTCAATTTCATAAAGGGAAGTAATCTTGTTTGGAAACTTTTGTGTAAGGAAATGACCAACATTCACATGAAAGAATCAGATGCATGTGAAATAGTCATTTACTTTACTTTTTTTAATTTGACCTATGGAAAGTAAATTCAAAATGTGGGACTGAGATCTTTTATTTCCAATTAACTCCCCTTTTAAGGGAGACATAACATTTTATACTAATGAATAGCACTTTTTGTAGAGATTTGTTATGAATTAGGTTGTTAATTATAAAAAATTTGAATTTATCTGCATTGGTCTCGCAGGCTGTAAGATTTGCCAATACCCACTTAAAAAAAAGCAGACCTAAATATTATTCCCTAGTTTCAGTATCTAGGGCAAATCTTCCATGTGAGAATTTAGGGTCTTCCTCATTAAAATGTAAACAAATTTGGTTATTAAAAATCTCAAAATGTTTAGATAATTTTAAATACTTACATGTATTTAAAAATATTTAATTTTTTTTTGTTAATTTCTTTTTTTAATTGAAATAAAAATATAACAATTTTTTATTATTTTTAGAGGAAGTAAAAATAGCTTAGTTTACTGTAACACAAACTCAGTTTGATAAATGGAAGTTATAAAACCTCAATTTCGTGAAGGGAAGTAATTTTCAGTAGATCTAGATCAGACAGAACATCTGTGTCATCTGATCAGGATCTAAATCTGTTCTCCTTTTGTTAAGAAATTTTATAATGAATCTATGAAAGAAAAGTGTAAATCCTGATTAGTTGGCATCAGATGTGTTGTGGCTGATCTGGATCTACACAGCATATATATGCAATTAAAATGTATGAATGGAGAAAAGAGTTAACTAAGGGAAAGGAGGGAATCTGTACCTGTTCAGAGTGTTGTTAATAAATAAGGGTAAAGTCAATGTCTTTCTAATAAAAATTATGGACAAAAGGGACCAGTTAGAAATTTGGGTGAATTGGTCTCACATACTGTTAGATATGCTTTTATAATGTATAACATGTTGTTAATAAATAAGGGTAAAGACAATGTCTTTCTAATTACAAATATGGACAAAAGGGACCAGTTAGAACTTTGGGTGAATTGGTCTCACATACTGTTAGATTTGCATTTATCCACTTTTAAAAAAAAGCAGACATTAAATATTTGGATAACCCTAAGTTTCTGTACCTAGGGTGATCTACACTGTTACCTATGTGTTAAACTTAATGTGTTATAAAGAAATCTCAAAATGTCAATCAGTTGAGATTATTTTAAATACATATTTAAAAATGTTTATCTTTTAATTACAATATTTTTGTAATCAAATAAGAATATAACAATTTTCAATTTTTTAGATGAAGTAAAATGAGGTTAGGTTACTTTAAAACAAACTAAATTTGATAAAGGGGAAGTAATAAAACCACAATTTCATAAAGTAATAAAACCTCGATTTCATAAAGGGAAGTAATCTTGTTTGGAAACTTTTGTGGAAGGGGTAATCTTTACTTGGTCAGGGTGTTTGCAAATAAATGAGACACATGGAAAAATATATCTTTGTGACATCATTCCTTAAAATTACTTCATCAAATTGAGCAGACAACATTTTTATGCATTGAAAATTAACAAAATATTTTAATTCAAAATCGGTTCAAAATCGGTTCCATTTACTTGTAGAAAAATGAAATGATAAGGAATTTTTTTGTCTTACCAGAATTTTCAACAACTACTCATTTCAAATTACACATATACATATTTTCTCATTTCAAGAGACTCCTAACAAGGGGGGGGGAGGGGGCAGGTTATATACTCGGCAAAAAATGTTCTGCACACTTGGACATTTTATAACATATCTTTTTAATTTCACCATACACAACAAAATTATACATACCAAATAAATCAGCAATTCAAAGTAAACAATGTAAAATAGTCAGAAATAAAATCTGATCAATACTTTATAAGCAATTCATTGTTAAAGCCACTGGGTGTTACTACACAAAAGTTGCAAAATTGCTAAACTTATACTGAGTGAATACACAACTGTTACTAGCATCAAAGTGCATGCTCATAATTGCTTAAAACAGGCACTGGTGAAATGTTGAGTGATTTCATAGATTGCAAACCTCTACCTTGATAGGGCAAATTTTGCAACTTTTTACTGTTGACCCCTATCATACTCAAAAATGACATTTCTCGCTTATTTACCAACCAATTTTAATTTCGTTTTCGTATTTAACTCTGCAAACGATTAATCTTGATATACATGTAAGAATTTATACCAGTTATTTGCTATATTATAAAATTCACGTAGAACACTTGTGTGCAGAACTTTTTTTGTTGGGTATATATTAAAACAACAATTAGGACTATCTGCATTGGTCTCACAGGCTGTTTAGATATGCTTTTTACCCACTGTCTTTTGAAAAAAGTAGGCAATAAATATTTTTCCCTAGCTTCTGTATGTAGGGTGATCTACCCTTGTACAGGGTTAACCAAAGCATTGAACATGTAAGGGTTATTATTATTAAAAGTCCCAAAATGTCAATTTGTTGAGATTATTTGAAATTATTATTTAAAATGTTTCTTTATTTAAAAAACAACATTTTCATAGTTATATTAAATTAAAAATATTACAGTTAAAACAATTTGAAAAAGTAAATAGAGCTAAATTTAGTGTAAAACTTAATTTGATTAAGGGAAGTTATAAAACCTTAACTTAAAAAAAGGGAAGTAATCTCGTTTAAAAACTATTGTTTTAGGAATTTTCAAACTTTCACATGAAAGAATCAGATGCATGTAATTGTGTTATTGTCATTGAGCTACTTTTCAATCCCACTAAAGTCAGATCTAACAATATATTAGATCTGATGACAGTAGATTCATAACGCTATCGGCAAAGGTAATAAAAGGACCTTAATGTGTCATTTCAGTGTAAATGAACACAGTACTAAATATAATAAACCAATCTCCAGTATAATATGTTGTAAGTGGGTTACAAAATAAACAATACAATGTTCATCACATACTTTGATTTGCTTGTAAGGTTGTAGATAAAAGCATGTTTTACTGAATCGTCCTCGGATCCTGATAGAATAGTGGTTTTTTCAGGAATTATTATTCGATAACGGTTATTTGGCAATGTTTACATTGGTGTGTTTACATTGACCTTACATGTAAACAATTAAATAATATTTTAATCGTTGTTTAATACAAAGTGTAAAGCTCCCAATACTTGTCCCATTAGCCTAGTGGTCTAAGACGCAGTCATGAAAACACTTTAAAATGTAGCAACGCTGTTATAGGTTGTAGGTTTGAAACATGTTTTTTGTTTACATTTTTAAAATATTTTTTGCACAATAATTATTTCCGCGATAAAATTAACTGAAGCAAACTACATATAATACTTTGAAATGACTGCAGTAAAACTTAAAAAAATATAAATTTAATTTTTTTCTTAAAAGCCGTGTGTTAGTGTGAATCGAACCCGCGTGGAAAAAAGTTAGGCATATGGCAGCCGGACGCATTAACCACTGAGCTATCAGGGCGATGTTATATTAAAAGGCAAAATAGTACTTTTAACGCTTAAATTTGCCTTAACCCGTACATTCTATAAATAATTGTAATCATCGCCAATTTAGCTTGGTTGACCTATAATTCTAATCAGATTGGCTTCTTTTTAATTCACACCAATGAAAATTCATTATGATTTGGGACTCAGATCTTCAAAAAAAAATTGGTCTCACGGGTACATACCTACTTTTGAAAAAAGCAGGCACTAAATATTTAATCCCTAGATTTCTTTACCTAGGGTGATCTACACTATTTAAAGGGTTAACTACAATGTTAAACGAATATGGGTTATTTAAAATCCCAAAATGACAATTTGTTGAGATTATTTTAAGTTATTATTTAAGAAGTTTATTTATTTAGTAAAAACATTTTTATAATTATATGAATTTTTCACATTTAAAATGTATGTTAAGAAGTAAAAGAGCTTAGTTTACTAAAAAATAAATTGATAAAGGGAAGTTATAAAACCTTAATTTGTTAAAGGGAGATAATCTTTTTGGAAGCTAATTTCTTTAAGGAATTGTCCAACTTTCTTATGAAGAATCCGTTAAATAAAATTGTCATTTAGCTACTTTCTAATTCACACCAATGAAAATTAAATTAAAAACTTGTGACTCAGATTGTTTATTTCAAATTAACTCCCCTTTCAATGGAGATGTAACATGATTTGGTATTGTAGATTTGTTTTTATTTCAAATTAACTCCCCTTTCAATGGAGACATAAAATGATTTGGTATTGTAGATTTGTTTTTATTTCAAATTAACTCCCCTTTCAATGGAGACGTAACATGATTTGGTATTGTAGATTTGTTTTTAATACACTACATGTTTAAATTTATTATACCCCCACAAACAAAGTTTGAGGGGGTATATAGGAGTGAGCTTGTCTGTCGGTCGGTCTGTCGGTCGGTCGGATTATTCGTTTCCGGATGATAACTCATGAAAGGCTTGACAGAATTGAATAATTTTTGGTACACAGGTATATCGTCATGAGATACAGGTCAAGTTCGATTTTGGGGCTGATGGGGTCAGTGTCAAGGTCACTGTAACTAAAAATAGAAAAATGCTTTCCGGACGATAACTCCTGAAATGTGTCAACTATTTTAAAAATTTTTGGTACACAGGTGTAACATCACAAGATACAGGTCAAGTTAGAATTTGGGGCTGGTGGGGTCGATGTCAAGGTCAGTATTACTAATAATAGAAAAATGGTTTCCGGGTGATAACTCATGAAACACTTCACAGATTAAATCTTTTTTTGGTAAATAGATGTAACATCAGAAGATACAGGTCGAGTTCGACTTTGGGGCCTGTGGGATCAATGTCAAGGTCACTGTTACTTAAAATAGAAAAACATTTTCTGGACGATTACTCATGAAATACTTCATAGATTTAATTATTTTTCGGGACACAGATGTAATATAACAAGATACAGGTAAGGTTTGACTTCATTTCCACTCAGTAACTATAGCTTGGAATGAGATTCTTAAATGAAATTTGGTGTATTGGTGGTTTTTGTGAAGATGACTTGGGATTCAAAGTAAGGCCTGTGGGGTCAAGGTCACTGTTACTAAAAATAGAAAAAAACGATATATGCTCAATACATACCTGTGAACCTTCATTCGTGCTCAGGTGGGAGATTGACTCCAAAAAAGTGGGAGATCAGGGTAAAAAAGTGGGAGATTTTACGAAGCATTGTTTTATGGTAAACTGTAGAACATTCTTAGCTCTGGATAGTGAGAATATATCAAATTTACTCTTGTTTTTCTTGTCAGATATACTTTTATTCTGAGACCTCTAGTTTACAAACACTACTAAACATAAATAAAATATTTTTTTAATAAATAAATAATTTATTTTTCATAAAGAATCGACAGCCAAAAAGTTAAACAATCACTATCTTACTCAGGATTGGACAGAAGTTTTCCAGGAAAGGGGTTTTTTGTGTCAGTCATATGATGATTTCATACATTCTGGCCCAAGAAGTGGGGTCAATCAACCCCACTGAACCCCCTCTAGATCCACCCCTTTTATTTGTCATATCAAACAGTGTATTCGTTAGTGACCATTACTGTTAAACATAAAGTACTCACGCTTTCTTAGTAGCACTTTGAAATTTATCACGAGCATCAAACAAAAGTGCATGTGCTGTCTTTGATGTCCACCAGTACCCTAATGCTAATGACCAACTCGGTAATTTCATTTGTGCACATGTAGGTCTAAGGTGAGAAAATCAATAATTGTTATCAAAACATCAACCTGTCTGAAGTTCAAGGCCATGCATGACATTTCATTGACTGGTAATCCATTTACGACTTCCTGTCATTCAAAAAGGCGCCAAAATATCGTAAACCAGTCTAATTTCTACTCACGTGATGAAAGCATGATCGTAAATGTGTTTTAATGGGGAGATTTCGTAAATGTTACATGGAAATGTCAAAAGTCGGGAGAAATAGTATAATATGCGGGAGGCAGGAGATTGGACTGAAAAATCGGGAGTCTCCCGCCTAAGTCGGGAGGGTTCACAGGTATGTCAATAACTTTGGTTCGGAATGAGATATTGTGATGAAAATTGCTTTATAGGTAGTGTCTGTGAGGACGAAACTTGGTATTGAAATTTGGCCTGATTGAGTCAAGGTCACTGTTCACTGTTACTAAAAATAGAAAAAATGGTTTCTGGATGATTTCTCATGAAAAGCATCACATATATAAACAATTTTTTGGCACACAGTTGTTTGATAAAAGTTAAGTAAAGGTCACTGTTACTAACATATTCAAACCATTTATGCTCAATAAATTTAGAAGGAATGAGATATTGTGATGAAACTTGCTGTATATGTGGCTACTGTGAAGAGGACACTTTGGATTGAAGGCGGGGCACATTATGCCATTGATTCGAAGCATTCCCTGTTCAAGTATCAAGCACACATGTGGGGGTATTTAATCACTTTCAGTGATAATTCTAGTTGAAATAATTGTTCGCACATGCATGTTTATTTTCCAACTAAAATAAAGTCATAATTTGATCTGAATCTACTCTGGTAGCTTCTTGTTTAGAAAGTTCCTAATGTATCTAAAGCGAACAATGTAGATCTTGATCACACTGCATGGATGTTGTGGCTGATCTGAATCTACACTGTTTGTCCATCAGATAACTGCCATATCCCATGGAGTAAGGGTATATATTATCGTAATTATAATGTCAGTTTGACAAATGGAAGGCACATGTAACAGTTGCTACCATTTGTTGTTTGGCAGGTTGATGATCTGCGTAATCAGTTGCGGCGTCTAGAGTCGGACAGAAGTAAGATGAAATCGGCGATGGAAGAAGCACGTCTGGAGGATGAGTTAAGAGAACGACGAAAAAGACGGTCCAGTAAGCATAACTTTCTCTCCTTCCTTCTACTATCCTCCTTGTTTTTCTACAGACTACAAATGGCTGTTAGCTCATTAATTTCCTAGGGGTATTAATTTTCATAGATTTCATGGTATGTTCAGTCCATGAATAAAAAAAAACAACCTTGAAATATATTTTATCAATTAAATGTGGTAATTGAAAATTGAAAAACTACAAAGTCAAAACCCACAAAATGCCATTGTAACAAAAAACACAAAATGACGTGTTCACCAAAGTAAATGCACTTCCGGTACTTTGATTATTTTCAGTGGAAGAAGATCAAAAGAAGAGTCTTGAGCGGGAACTTTTAGAATTACGTCAACAAATGTCACGATCGATTGGTGCTACAAGTGAGACAGAGGAATTACGACGTGGACTGGAGAAGAGTGAGAGACAGAGGGTACAGCTGTCCGACCATATTGAGGTAGGTTGAACAAACTCTTGCTTCTGATTGGTCAGTTTAAAGGCTAATATTCACAGTTACCTCAATATTCTGTCTAGAGTATTAATTTACCTCCCTTGATGACAAACGCCTTTACTGGATAGTTCCAGTTGAAGATGGATATAATACAGGTTGAACTAAATCAGATAATGCAGTATTCACCCCTGGTTATTCAAATTTGTTTGAACCGTGTCTGTCAGATATCATTACTCATGCTAAACACTTGTTGTTTTCATTGATCATGAAAATATTTATCTTTTATAAGTGTAGCCGTGTAATTTCTCTGTATGTTAGATAGCTTTGTTTTTAAAAATGGTAAAGTCTGATGATATCATAATTAAAATAAATAAAGTAATAAAAAATCACCATTTCAGATTTGAGAAAAGAAAAGTTAGTCTTAGAAAAGGGTAGTGCCGTCTGATCAGGATCTACACTTTTTGCCTTTAGATTCATTGTATTTCTGACCAGCAAAAATGGCAAATATCTTTGTGACCATATCATGAAGTTAACACTGGGGGATTCATTTTATCACATAAAATTTGTGTTATACATAGAACACGATGAGTGTAATAATGGTTACAAAAAACAACTTGCTATAAAATTTTCAGAAAGAGTTCACATGTACATGTAAGTTTTATTTTTCTAGACTATCACCAAAGATTTGGAAAACAGGGAGAAGCAAACTGCCAAACTCATTAACGAACTGAAATCTGTGTCGGATAAATGCGAGGACGCTGAGCGACATAAGAATCACCTGATGGTGCAGGTAGAAGATACAGCCGCGAAATTACGTGACAGTTCGAGAGAGCTCGATAAGGCCTTGACGGAGTTGAGAAATACACAACTAGCTTTAGCAGATGCAGAAAAGAAAAGGGATGAGTTTAAAGGTCGTGCTCAGGAAACTGTTAGACAGTAAGTTGTCCTGCTTGTTTTCAAAACAAGCGCCCCAAACAAGAATAATTAAAAAGGATCAGTGTTTTTGTTTGTTTTTTTAAACAGAGAGAAATGTCTTCAGGAAATTTATGTAAATCTTTGAAATGACGTCATTAAATTGATCAAACTTATTATACAAAAAAAATATTTTTTCATCAAAATGAGAAATCATATCCTTTCTTGGTAATGAGAAATAATTGTTAGCTTTTTCCAATAAAGTAAAAACTAAAATCTCAAAAAATATCTCCAAAGTTAACTTTTCCCATGATGTGCCCCAATGATGTTACTACTGTATGTACACACAAGATAGTGTTGTTAACATTTTTACCTCATTTTAGTACAAGTACAGATATAAAGACTTTAAAGGTTCCTGGTCAAGTATCAGGACAAAAATATAAAATCGTTGCAAATATCAAAATTTATAATAATAAGTTTTAGAAGACATGTCAAGTGTCAACAGAGTAAATGTTATGTAATATTCATACACAGTAAATAATGTCATACAAGTGATTATATTTAAAGCCAAAGTTGTGATAGCATTACTATCACAGTAAATTCACTAACAACAGATCCTAAATTGTACAGATAAGTCCAAAATTTCAGCAGAATTTGCTTTTGTTTAAAGCGGCATTACTTCAATTTAATCCGCTCTTGTATGAAATATGACATGTTTTTGGAACTATAGGCACAAATTTGCAGCATTAGTTCGGGCTAATAAAATTTTAATTTACCAAAATAAATTTGGTCCACGTGACTAAAAGCGAAAGTAGGATTTCCTAAAAAAACGTCACAGAAATCGAGATCGCGCTAAAGTGGTCTCTTCGTCGGTGCTAAATATAGCTCCATTATATTTAGCTTCTTAAAAGTTCATTAACGATAATTTAACAATATCATTGAAAATCCCGTCTATAAGAAAGAATTCGATCAGATCTTTTGTGTTCTGTTAGAGAGTTTATATATTGGAGTCTATATGGACAAATATGATTTCTCAATAGTATATTCTTACTTAAGTTTAGGGCTGGGGCTTTAAGTTATTTATAGTCATTATATAGTTTCATTATTAATATCATATACCCTATGAATTTAAAGCATTCTGATTGGTCGAGAGCTCCGTACTCGCGAGTCCGAAAAAAGTGATAACTACCCCGGGAATTAATAACTACCTTTGCTATCATCATCATCATCATCATCAGAATGCTTTAAATTCATAGGGTATATGATATAACAAGTAAATACTAATGTTGAGGTCGATATGTAGTTTTGCGGACCTGGGTTCGTCCTCGGTCGATATCACACTACCCAGGTCCGCAAAACTACATATCGACCTCAACATTAGTATTTATTTGTATAATATTAACCTTAACTGAGACATGGAAAAATTCTGCCCTAAACCGTGAATAGGCAGCTTTAAGTATTCTGGAGATCATTTTTTGCTTGGGTAGTTATACTTTGAGAACTCCATTCTGTAGATGGAAGATGAAAGTCAAGCAACTAGAACGCGAGTTGGATCGTCACAAACATGGCAACCAGCAGATGATGCAGCGTAATGAACAACTCGTTAAGGAAACCGAGGCAATACGTCAGCAAGGTCACATGACAGGGATACAGTTGGAGAACATGAGACGAGAACTTGGCGATGCTTTGGTTTGTTGAATTTAAAGTATTTTCGTTGTTCAAAATTTAAACCTACTGTGTGTAACTTTAGTTCTTTAACCCTTTACTCCATATATACGCAATCACATTGGCAATCAGTGTAGATCCAGATCAGCTGGAACATGCCATCTGATCAGGATCTGCACTGTTTGCTTTTGTTTAGAAATAACCTAAGAAATCATAAGCAAATAGTGCACATCCTGATCAGACGGCAGGGATCACTGTTTGCCCATAAGGGCATATATGGAGGAAAAGGTTAATTGAATAATGTCAGCAAAGATTGCACAGTTAAGAGCACAAGTTACAAATTTGCTAATTTTATTGATTAATGTTGCAGACGGAAATTTCTTCCATTTTTTCCTTCCACAAATATTATATTAGTATCGACATGAAATCACACAACAGAATTTTTCTTTGAAGACATATTATTACCTGGGATAATTTTGATGCAAAATATATAAATTTGTGTTTGTACTGTGGTATTAGTGCTTTTACAGTAGTGCGAAACACATGAAACTTAAACCCCCACAAAAATACCACAGTATCATGTCTTGTGTTTAGCTTCCTTATGATATATTAACAGGCTGTACGTGCTGCCCAGGATGAGCAGATCCGATTGAAAGACGTGGAAATCAACGAACTGAAGTCATTACGCATGGATCTTGACAGAGAATTGCGGGACACACGCACTGTGTCTGATAGGGTAAGATTGGGAACTAATTGGGGTACACCACGGGAGAAGGTGCCTTTGGTGAAATTTTGAGACATTTCAGTTGTTACTATGTTTGGAAAGCATCCACAGTTGTCATTTTCTCACTAGTATGTGATTTTTAGCTCGACTATTCGAAGAATAGGGGAGCTATCCTACTCACCCCGGTGTCGGCGTCGGCGTCGGCGTCGGCGGCTCCGTCCGTTAAACAAAATATGCACTTTGGTCCATAACTTAAAAACTACTTATGATATCAACTTCAAACTTGAAATATATATTCACCATCAAATTCTACATCATTACCAACAAGACCCATAACTCTGCTACAAATATTTTTTAAGTTATGCCCCTTTTTCACTTAAATTTTGCGTTAAGTAAAATATGCACTTTGGTCCATAACTTATAAACTACTGGAGATATCAACTTGAAATTTGGAATATATATTCACCATCAAATTCTACATCATTACCAACAAGACCCATAACTCTGCTGTCAATATATTTCAAGTTATGCCCCTTTTTTCTTATATTTTGTGTTAAGCAAAATATGCATTTTGCCCATAACTTCAAAACTACTTGAGATATTGCCTTGAAACTTGAAATATATTTTCACCATCAAAATCTACATCATAACCAACAAGACCCATAACCCTGCTTTCAATATTTTTCAAATTATGCCCCTTTTCCACTTACATTTTGTGTTAAGCAAAATATACACTTGGCCCTTAACTTCATTATTAATGGAGGGATTTCAAAATAACTTGGCACAAATGTTCACCATGACAAGGCGGTGTGTCGCGTACAATACCTATGCCTGTAGGTCGAAGGTCAAGGTCACTGTTACAAAAAATAGAATTTTCTTGTCCGGGCTGTAACTTTGTTATGAATGGAGGGATTTCAATATAACTTGACACAAATGTTCACAATGACAAGGCTGTGTGTCCGCACAATACCCATGGCTGTAGATCCATGGTCAAGGTGACTGTTACTAAAAATAGAATTTTCTTGTCCAGGCTGTAACTTTGTTTTGAATGGAGGGATTTCGAAATAACTTGACACAAATGTTCACTATGACAGGGTGGTGTGTCGCGTACCATGCCCATGCCTGTAGGTCAAAGGTCAAGGTCAATCTTACAAAAAATAGAATTCTCTTGTCCGTGCTGTTACTTTGTTATGAATGGAGGGATTTCAAAATAACTTTGCACAAACGTTCACTATGACAAGGCAGTGTGTCCACACAATACCCAAGCCTGAAGGTCCAGGTCACTGTTACTTAAAACAGAATTTTCTTGTCCGGGATGTAACTTCATTATAAATGGACGGATTTCAAAATAACTTGGCACAATTGTTCACAATGACAGGGTGTTGTATCCCATACCATGACCATGCCTGTAGGTCAAGGTCACTGTTACTAAAAATAGAATTCTCTTGTCCGGGCTGTAACTTCGTTAGGAATAGAGTGATTTCAAAATAACTTGACACAAATGGTCATCATGACAAGTTGGTGTGTCCCGTACCATGCCCATGCCTGTAGGTCCAAGGTCACTGCTACTAAAATAGAATTTTCTTGTCAGGGTTTTAAATACATTAGGAATATAGTAACTTGCCAGAAATGTTCACCATGACAAGCTGGTGAGTCGTGTACCATTTCCATGCCTTTAGGTCAGTTCTTTTCTGTAACATTACTGAAGTGATTGATAATTGACTAAAAGTAAATATCTCTAATAAAAAAATTTCTAACAAGTTTTCTAACAACTTCAGAAATATATCATAGTTATTCCCCTTTTCAGTTTAATATTTATGGTACATTAAGAAATTATTTCTGTTATTTGAAATGAATTTTTCCCTTACCATTCACTTGTTAATATTTGTTAATATTTTTACTGATTGCACATGAATGTATGGCCATAGTTGTTACTGTTTTAATCTTCAAATTGCATTTGTTTCAAATGATTCGAATAGTCGAGCATGCTGTCTCCTCTGACAGCTCTTGTTTTCACATTTTGACTATGAAGTGTTATTTTTATCACAAACTGCGTTATATGGAATGCTGTCAGTTGAACTTCATGACATCATTTCAAGAATTGAGGTCAGCTGACTGACTACACCTTTACTCGTGACATGCCCCAATAATATTTTCTTTAACATCATGGACAAAGGTTATATTCTATTGTTTGTCGAGTGTGCAGAGACTTTTGTGCAGTCTGATCTGGATATAAACTATTCATGTTAGATTCAGTAGGTTCTTCCTGACCAAGAAAAAAACAGTATAGATCCAGATTAGACTGCCAGATATTCATGCTGATCTGGATCTACACTGTTCACACATGGAATATAAGCCATACCCCAGTAAAATTTTAATGGGTTATCTATCAGTAAAGAGAGATGGTCCAGTTGTAAGGGTAGTAGCTATCCACATAGTGTTCTTGAGGTAAACACAGTGCCCTATTAGGGGACTTACAACAAAGATTTGTCTGTTTTTCTAAAGATTTTTTTCTCAACAACGTGTTTGATATATAAATGTAAAATTTTGTGAAATTAAAACAATCTATGACCACATTAACACCTCTCGTAAAGACCACTTTGAAATGAACACCACCCCATAAATAAGACCAGTATTTTAATGTACCTTGTAACAGTTTTGCACTAATTTCTACCCCAGCATTATGACGACATTACTATTACTATTACTATTAAGACCATTTTGTCCAGTCCCAGAGGTGGTCTTAATATAGAAGTTTCAGTGTACATGGAAACAAACTGTAATCTGTTATTTTGTCCTGTTTTTGTTTAGCTGGAGAATGAATTACACAATGCTCAGTCGAGAGTAGCTCAGGTTTCAGAAGAAAGGAATCGAATCGAGGAACGTCTGTCGGCGGTCGAGGCAGCTCATTGTTTAGCTCAGGACCAGGCAGCGCAGCTCCAGGTACCTTTACAGTGTAAACTTTCTGTTGTGCTGCATCGTGGGATTGTGTAGCCTCAAAAGCTAGATTTCAAATTTTCTAATACCAATAAGAGGCAAAAACATGGGTAAATTTCGCCCGCATACTGTCACATGACCATCACTGTGAATGTAGCTTCTTTAGATCTATATGGTGATGGGAAAAGTAGGATTGCACAACATGTGTTGATAAAATCATGATGAAATTTACTGCATTTATTGATTTATGTTGAGAGTAAAACTATTTTGAAATTTCAGAGGAAAAGCTCAGTAAAAATAAATTGGTTGGTTTCATTTTTTTTAAATTTTTAGTCCTTGTTTGAAAAATTAAAAAAAAAAATTCAGAAATATTCTTAAGAGATTAACAGTATATATGAACCAAGTGAGTAGGGAAACCTTTCTGAGAGAAGTTGATGTAGTTCCTTGCAACTTATGTCATGGTCCTTGCTTTAGGAGTTAATATTAATCTTAATAATGCACTGTGTTTGTGTATGTGTGTGTGGGTGCATGTGCATCTAGAGCTGGGTTAATCTGGTGACTGTTCAAGCACTTAGTGTCCCTCTGTGAACAAGCAGTTTCTCATTTCAGAATTAACACTAGTTGCTTTAAACAATTAATTAGGTTATTTCTGACCAAGAAAGCAATACTAGCTCCAGATCAGTCTACACAAAACACATAAAAGCAATACTGATGTAGTGAAGGGTATCAAAGGGGCGTCCGTGGCCGAGTGGTTAAGGTTTCCGACTAAGAAACACTTGCCCTTCACCGCTGTAAGTTTGAGACCCACCAGGGTCAAGATCCTTCATGTGATGAAGCTAACCAGCTAGCTTGCGGTACGTTGGTGGTTCTACCCAGGTGCCCTTTTGAGCCTGCAAACTGCCCGGAGTGGCACCTGGGGTCTTCCTCCACCATGGGAAGCTGGTATGTCCACACCATAATGTCCTGGTGAAGAGGCGGGACGGACATAAAACTGGGAAGTAACAACAACCACAACAATGAAGGGTATCATCTCTGTTGTAGAATAGCTAGTACACACTGGATAAAATCTTAAAAGAGATACATGGTGGGGTAAACCTACCACACCCCTTAACCCTTTTCTTCATATATAGGATATTTTTTGCATGGACGAACAGTGTTGATCCAGATCAGCCAGCACATCCATACTGTCTGATCAGGATCTACACTGTTTGCTTTTGGATTCATGACGTTATGTCTGACCAAGAAGCGGCCAGTATAGATCCCAATCAGATAGTACAGATATGCCAGCTGATCTGGATCTACATTGGTTGCACATTCGATAAAACCCGTATATATGGAGTATAGGGTTAACCGATTACTGCTACAAGAAGTATATTGCACAGTATGTTTGTTTACTTTACAGCAAGAATTAAAGGAGCTGAGCACAATGAAGGGTCAGGCTGCAACAGAGTTATCTGAGGCTAAGGGCAAAATACATGTATGTTGCACTCTTTACATTCGCACTGTCTTTCAGTTTGTCTTTACCTTTGTTTATTTTTTATCTTCCAGCTTAATCGTGTTTCGGTAAGGACTGTGCGAAGGGTAATATAGGCTATAAATATTCTGCATTGCAATTTAATTTTCAATTAGGTGTTATTGGATTCAGCTAGATTGGTCTTTTCTGTTTTAACGCTTTACTTCATAGTTACACGCTTATTGGTCGGGCAAAAATTGTAGATCTAGATCATCTGGCATGTTTTGTGCTACTGATCAAAATCTACACTGTTAGTTTTAAGATTCATAGGATTATATCTGACCAAAATGTGACCAGAGCAGATCCAAATTAGACGGCACAGATGTGCCGGCTGATCTGGATCTACACTGGTGGCATGTGCATTAAAATACTTTGATATGGAGTAAAGGGTTAAGCTTTATCATTTATAGATGCTGCTACTATCAAAAATTAAAAGGAACATTGATTTGTGTTGATGAAACAAATTCAGCGCAGTGTGTTTGCTTTTTCATTTATACAGTCCTAGAGGAAATTCAGGATCTTCACTGAAATCCTATTTTCCTCTAGGATTGTATTAATGAAATAAGCAAAATGTATTGTTTTCTGTATCCATTTTAAAAAGGCCATAGGCTGAATTTTAAATAATTAAAGAGGGAACACACTGCAGATTGTTGACTGCATCCTATAGAATTATTTTAAATTCATTCGGAAACCAATTAATATTATTTCATTTTAATTGTTGTCAACTTTAATTTTTGTCATGTAATTTGATGAGCAAGAACAAAGTTTTAGTTTGCCTAAAAAAATTAATTATATTAATATCTTTCAAAATTACATTTCTTAAAAATTAGGTGTTAGTAGCAGGCTTTTATTGCAGTGGTTAGCATGATAAAATGGCTAGTAAGAAGATGTCACCATTTCTGGGTATCTTGCATTTGTGAATTTAGTAGGAAACAGTTTCATAGACTGTCAGCTCACTGACTGAGTATTTTAAATGTTTATTGTGACATATGATGCAGATTTACAATAGTCAAAAGAAATGGTAACACCTTCTTTTTCTTCTGTATTGCATGAACTGGAATCATTTAAGACTGCAGTGAAATAATAATACTGTCAAACCTGTGTTCAAGGCTTCCTTTGGGATCACAAATGTTGGTCTATATAACCTTATTGTTTTGACAAGGTTTTCTTTGGAAATCCCTGGTTATTAGATTTGGGTATGTCATTTGGCTGGCAGGTGGGTGCAAATATTTCATAAAATTTTTTGTTTAAGTTCTCTTTTATTCAGTTATAATTCAGATTTAAAACCTAATAATAGCAATTATCAAGACAAGTTTCATAACTGTTGACTGTATTTTGTCATAGTTATGCCCCTTTTTTACCTTAGAATTTTCTTTTAATATTTAAAAAGCAAACCTGGTTTTGTCACATTGTGGCCTCTTCTTGATAATCACATGATATTGAAATATAATAAAATTTTTGATGAAGGGTGAGATTTTTTATCTTTTAAGTTAGCTAATTTAACAAGTAGGAGGTCTTTCACAAAGGTTTGACAGTATAAACAAAATTATCACTGACAAGTTATGAAAAACCATACATGAGTGGTACCAGCTGTACTAGTAATTGGTATTTAAAATATACTGATGTGAATGATCCAATGAAAGTGTAGCTAACTGAGGTCATGTGACTCTTCCTGACAGGATCTTCGACAAAGCTACCTTGAAATTCAACACCGCGAGAAGGCGGCGCGAGAAGAAGTGAAACTTTTCCAGCATCAGTTGCAAGAAGAACGAGAAAATAGTCGTGTTGCTGTCGAAACTTTAAAACGAGAGCTTAATGAAGCTAAGGTTTGTGGGTTCTGTGAAATATTTCAAGTATATTTTTTTTACAAATTTGTTAGTAATTTAACAGAGAAGCTGGAATTTATGTTAAGGAGCTTAAAAATTAAAATTCAATGGTTTGTCTGTCAAAGAATTTTTACCTATGAAAATCAAATTCTAATGATGAAATATTTATCAAAGATAAATTGTGAAAACTGCTGCTTGAACAGCCAAATCTGGTCCGCAGATTTGGTTTTCAACAAAATTATTGAACAACTGTATATTACTCATTCAGTATAGTCTTTTGTGCATGTTCAATATCACTGTTTGTTTATGAAGCATGAGCGCAAATATTCTCTCCACCTGTCAGATTCATTCTCAGTCATCTAATTTTTTATAAATATCTTGAATGGCGTCCGATACCAATTTCAGTATCTGGATATCTGTATATTATATCAGAAAACTTTCCAGATATTTGTTGACATGGCTATAAATAACTCTTAGCCCATTGAATGTCTTTGATGTATTTATCTTCTGTGAATTTGGGTCGGTCCATCAAGTATGTTCTTGACTGCATAGCAGAGTGTAGATCCTGATCAGACTGCATGTGTATGCATGTCAATCTGGGTCTACACTTGTTATTAATTTGAGTCCATTAAACTTTGTGCCTTGTGGTCTTCAGTCGAATTCTATACAGACAACTCTTGTAAACTTTATTCCTGGAGGTCTGCTGTCAAATCTATAATACCACAATGGCATATGGAACTTTGTGACAGGGATCTTCGGTCAGACCTATGAAGACCACACTTAGGAAGTTTGCAAAGTACTTTATAGTCAAATCTGAAAAGACTATCCTTTGGTGACTGTCCAATGTGGTCTAAAGGCAAATCTATAAACCCCACTTTTCTTTTTAAATAGTCTTTTTAGCTGGTTACAATTAAAACCATATATTTTCAACCAGGTTTTCTTAAAAAAAAAAAAAACCCTGGTTATTAGATTGGGATATGTGGTTGGGTGGGTGGTAGGATGGGCATCAACATTTCATTAGGTTTTTTGTTTAACCCTTTCCTTGATATATACACATTTTTACGCATGTGCGACCAGTGTAGATCCAGATCAGCCGGCACATCCGATCTGATCAGGATCTGCACTGTTTGCATTTTGGTCAGAAATAACCTAATGAATAAAAAAGCGAACAGTTTAGATCCTGATCAGACAGCACGGATGTGCTGGCTGATCTGGATCTAAACTGTTCGCTCTAGCAATAAAGGTGAATCTAGGACAGGTTTTATAACTCTCACTGTATTTCGTCATAGTTATGCCCCATTTTTTACATAGAATTTATGTTAAGTTTTTTTAAGTCCATTTTTCAAAACCATTGAAAAAAACAGATTCTTGTAAATACTTCAGAAGAAAACCTGGTTTAATTAGCTACATCTTCTTCTTTTATTGTTATCTTACAGAATTTACTTTGATAAGATTATGTAATCAGGGCTTATTGTTTGAAATACTTTGATGTAAATACAAAACAAATTAATTGTATGTTAACTGGAGATTTTTGTCCTAATTCTTTAGTTACAAGAGAATGAATCTGACCTAACACTTGCCTGTGCTACTTTTTGTTCTCTGCAAAATCTTTAGCATATGCATGTCAATACTTGACTGATCTCAGTGCACTGTGCATGCATGCCATGTTGCTGGGTAATATACTTCTGGCTTTATGAAATTTTTTAATTGGCAATTAATTATCAATATTTGATTATTTTTATGGTTTCTTTTTGAGCATCCATATAACTTGAAAAATCTTTTTATCCCTTTACTCAATATATACAGGATTTATAAATGTGCGAAAAGTGTAGATCCAGATCAGGTGGTGCATACAGTCAAGTCTGTGCTAAAATCAGCTTGTAAAAAAAAGACCACCAGTGGATTAAAACCACATTTTATTTGTCGTATTGACTGATTTATAAAGAACAAATTTTCCTTTGAACAATGGCCACGTGTGTCCAGGATCATAAAACAAATCTGTAGACCAGTCTCAATCCTCAAGCATCAGATGCTTGAGATTTGAGACTGGTCTCCAGTTTTAGTTTTAAGATCTTGGACCCTGCCTTCTCCTTAGTGGTCTTTGAAGACACGTTTGACTGTTGTTGCAGTGGTATATATGTCAACTTAAGGGTTTCCCCCAGGGGTCTTCAAAGTTGACAGTTGTTGCTGTAGGATATATGTCTGCATACTTGTAGGTGAGAGAAGCCCACATGCTTCAGGATCTTCAACGGAAACTCAAAAAAGATAAGGCGGAATACGAGGCGGCTATACAGGCTCTTAAAGTAAGTCCTCATTTGTGGCGTGTCACAGGAAATGGTACATTTGGACTGTTGATGTCATTTCTTGAAATGACATCATAAAGTTGATAACTACACAACATTACATAGCATAATGTTGTCAAAATGAGTTGATAGCTTACAACAGTACTTATTATGCACTACATGGTAAAAATAGCATTATGTCAAAATCAAAATGTGTAACAAAAGCTCCAATCAGATATAAGAAAATAATAGATATTTGTAAGTTCTTTTGAAATATAGTTACAAATTAAATGTAAAATATATGACAAGTTCATGAAGAGAAAATGCCCATTTCTTACACATATGTAAGGTAAAGATAGAAAAATCCCATAGCAAGAGACAACATAAGGCACTGAGACTCTGTAGAGGTACCTTTGAAAAAAGCTAATACCATCACATGACTGGATTTCTTAATTCCTTCTCCTTAGGGTATGCAAGCAAATTGGGATAGCAATTCACCAAAAATGTTCAGTGTGTTTATTATATTCTCAACAGATGGAGCTGTCCGAGGACAAATCTAGTCTAAAAATTTCCAAACGTAATGAAGAGAAGTACAGAAAAGAGGCAGAAATATTACAGCAGGGTATGAACAGGTAAGAGGTTTGGACTTAAAAACTTTAACTCAATACATATGACGTTTATTATCACGTGGGTGAAAAGTGAAGATCAAGATCAGCCTGTACATATATGCCATTTGATTTGGATCATCACTGGTTCCTGATCCACCGGTTCCTGGTCTGAAATAGCTTAATTCATCTAAAAGTGAACAGTGTAGATCCAGATCAAAAGTGCTGGCTATGTTACATGTCAAAACTTTGTGCAACGTCCAATAAATTGAGTTTGTATCTACTGAACCCACACCTTTTAAAGTAATATGTCACAGTGTTTACCATTAGAAATTATGATTTGTTAGATAAATAAGACTTCATCGTAGAGGATGAAGTTGAAGTGTAAATATACAATGATTGATATGTGATGGTTTTTTTTGATTGACAGGTTGGAAGAAGAAAACAACAAGCTCCTGACTCGTCTAGATCACACCAAGAAGGAGTTTGAGGCCCAGGTAACTTGTGCTTACATCATGCTTTAACCTTTTACTCACTCCTCATTAACCCTTTCCGCCATATATACACCTTTATTGCATGGGCGAACAGTGTAGATCCAGATCAGCTGGCACATTCGTGCCATCTGATCAGGATCTGTACTGTTTCTTTTTTGATTCGTTGATGCATACATATGGAGGAAAGGGTTAATGTTGACCAGTTTTACACTGGCTTGCTATTTTTAATTCAGGAGAGTGTTTTGCTAGACTTTCTTCATAGCAGTAAGTTAAGATCCAATTCAATTGCCTAGATGTAGATATAATTGACCTTCTGGGTTTGCAATGATTGCAAATTTACTAATTCCACAATTTCATTAAAATGTACAAAAAATTGGACTAGAATTGGTATTGCTCAAGAAATGTTAAATGGTTTATTGAGAACAAGTGACATTTTAATGATTAAAGGTTGTGTCATTCAAAAAATAAGTCACCAATATGGTTTTATAGATGAAAAAAAAAGAAACTTTGAACAGTGATGAAAATTCATATTACTTTTCATGCCACCTAACCCAGTGTTGAGTGCAAATCAATATTATCAAAATAAACACATTATGCTCAATGATCTTTAAAGGGCATAATTGATAAGAGCATTAATTGAATGTACAGGACGACATTTTACAGCTGCCACACGGCACAAACAACGCTAAGGTGTGGCATGTCTATGGAGTAAAGGGTTAACCTATTCTTAAGAAATTGTTGAGGCTTACCTGTGATCCTGATTAACTATTTTTGTCAACACTGGCTGCTTTAAGACACTATTTCAAAAAATATTTATATATATTTCAGTTCCAGATGGTTGAAAGTGACAGTGTGAAGGCAAAGCGGCTGGAAGACGAGCTGTTCCACATCAACGGAGACTTGCGCAAAGCAGAGAGGAGATATGAGGTATGGCTGCTTAGTTAAGATTGGATGGGTCTACCAGTCTATGGAGGATATTATCACTAATAAGAAGGAATTTAAATGACTTAATTCATGAATGAATAATTGACCAGGAAAGTAGAGTAGATAATAAGACAGATCAGGATCTACACATGTTCAAATCTGGGTCTACATATGTTACAAACTGTGTCTACACTTGTTACAGATCTGGATTTCACTTTTTACCAAATATAATATTTCCAGCAGGCATAAATGGTTTAATGATCTTGCTTAACAATTTTTCAGTCTCTGGCTTCGGATATTGTGTCAGAAGTTGATGCATTGATGGACGTCATGTCAACTGGATGTATTGAAAAATTCAAGGTAAGGTTTCAATAGAAACTGTAGAGAAGATGTCACTGAGCCAAGGTAATACAATAGTTCAAGTTGGTTTAAATAGCATAAATAGCATAAAAAAGTTTGTATTGAGGCAGTTGTAGCTTCCAGGGGCAATCTTTGGAACTCATGAATATAAGCCAGAACCAAGCCATGATTCTATGTTGCAGTGGGAGAGATTATAGTAGTGTTCACTAATTTCAGGTTTGCACTTGTTTATTAATAAAATTAAAAGAAAAACCCAATATTAAATTTTACACAGGCCTTTTACCACCTTCATTCTTTAACATACTGGTAAATGTTTTTTTTGCTGAGTGTTGATACTGCCTGCAACCAAATTGCAACTTTTTCGTAGTTTCAAACTGTTTAAAGGGAGACATCAATAGTTGTGGATAGTGTTGCAATTATCTTGACCACTTCATTTTAGAAATTTAGATTACTAAAATGCATAAAATACATCTCAAACATGTTTTATGTTTCCTTTCAGACAATTAGTGCTGTAAAAGGTGCTCTCAATGGAAATCTTATTGCTGATATTAAGGTAAGTCAAGATTTTCTCTTAAAACACAGTTTGTATCTTTGCAAATATGCAATTGATTATATCATTACACTGACATTGGATTTAAACTCGGATAAATTTGTCCATCTTTGAAACTGGATTGTTTTATTTATAGTTTAACAGGAGAGTAACTGGGATTTGTTAGTTAACTAAATAATGATTAGATGTGTAGTCAGGCATCAGTGTAAAGAGCCTGATCTGGGTCTACACAGCCTTACCTTGTTCTACACAGCCTTATCTTGTTCTACACAGCCTTATCTTGTTCTACACAGCCTTATCTTGTTCTACACAGCCTTATCTTGTTCTACACAGCCTTATCTTGTTCTACACAGCCTTATCTTGTTCTACACAGCCTTATCTTGTTCTACACAGCCAGATCTTGTTCTACACAGCCTTATCTTGTTCTACACAGCCTTATCTTGTTCTACACAGCCTTATCTTGTTCTACACAGTCTGATATGGGTCTACATTGCCTGATCATGGTCTACACAGCCTGATCCAGTTCTACACCGCCTGATCCAGGTCCATACTGCCTGATCCAGGTCTACAGTCTGATTAGTCTACACAGCCTGGTATCGTTCTACTGATGCTGATTTTTGAGGCTGATATGCGTTTACATGGACTGATATGGGTCTACTCAGCCTATTTAAGTCCAAGTTGCAAGAATGATCATTTAGCTTAGGAAATAAAAAGACTCATGTTATTTGATTTTAATTAAAATTGCCATGCTTTTATTGTTCAGATAAAAATGAAGTGGTTGAGAAACCAAGTGCGTGAGAAGATTAAGTATGAGGAAAAGTTACGGAAAGACATACGTGATGCTCTCACGGCTAACGAAGGTGACAGGAAGTACCTCCTGCAGGAACTGGCGAGACGGGAGGAAGTTCTGGATGAGTTAGCCGCTGCTAAACAAGGTAATAAAGTTGCCACAACATTAAATATTCCCGTGTCTTTATCATTACGTGCATACTGACTTATTATTTTAGCAATGCCTGGTCTTAGTTTTTATGCCCCCGCCATGAAATGGCGACGTGCATTAAGAGTTGCTCCTGTCCGTCCATCCGTCCGGACGTCGGTCCGTCCGTCCGATATTCTCGTGAACGCAACTCCTCCTACACTACTGGTGGGAATTTAATGAAACTTGACCACAATGCTTGCCCTGATATGTTGTTGTGCATGAAGGTGGGGTTTCGCTCTTACATGTTCCGTTCAGAAGTTATGGCCCTTTGATACTTCCATTTACATTAGTTTTAATATGAGTATATCTCGTGAACCCAACTCCTCCTACACTACTGGTGGGAATTTAATGAAACTTGACCACAATGCTTGGCCTGATAAGTTGTTGTGCATAAAGGTGGGGTTTTGCTCTTACATGTTCCGTTCAGAAGTTATGGCCCTTTGATACTTCCATTTACATTAGTTTTAATAGGAGTATATCTCGTGAACGCAACTCCTCCTACACTACTGGTGGGAATTTAATGAAACTTGACCACAATGCTTGGCCTGATATGTTGTTGTGCATGAAGGTGGGGTTTCGCTCTTACATGTTCCGTTCAGAAGTTATGGCCCTTTGATACTTCAATTTACATTAGTTTTAATAGGAGTATATCTTGTGAACGCAACTCCTCCTACACTACTGGTGGGAATTTAATGAAACTTGACCACAATGCTTAGCCTGATATGTTGTTATGCATGAAGGTGGGGTTTCGCTCTTATATGTTCTGTTCAGAAGTTATGGCCATTTTATACTACCATTTACATTAGTTTTAATAGGAGTATATCTTGTTTCTTATATTTTGTGTTGAAACTACAACTACTTGAGATACTACCTTGAAACTTGAAATATATTTTCACCATCAAAATCTACATCATAACTCCTCCTACACCTCTGCTAAGAATTTGATGAAACTTTACCGCAATGCTTGGCCTGATATGTTGTTGTGCATAAAGGTGGGGTTTTGCTCTTACATGTTCCGTTCAGAAGTTATGGCCCTTTGATACTTCCATTTACATTAGTTTTAATAGGAATATATCTCGTTTCTTATATCTCGTATTTTGTGTTAAGCAAAATATGCATTTTGCCTATAACTTTAAAACTACTTGAGATACTGCCTTGAAACTTGAAATATATTTTCACCATCAAAATCTACATCATAACCAACAAAACCCATAACCCTGCTTCCAATATTTTTCAAATTATGCCCCTTTTTCACTTACATTTTGTGTTAAGAAAAATATACACTTTGGCCTTAACTTTGTTTGGAATGGAGGGATTTTAAAATAACTTGGCACAAATCTTCACCATAACAAGGCAGTGTATCATGACAATACCCATGCCTGTAGGTCCAAGGTCAAGGTCACTGTTACTAACAATAGAATTTTCTTGCAAAATCTTGTTCGCTCTGTAACTTTGTTATTTCTTATTGGATTTTTGAATAACTTGGTATAATTGTTCACCATATCAAGACGGTATGTCACGTACATGCCCAAGCCTTTAGGTGGAAGGTCAAGGTCACTGTTACTAAAAATAGAATTTTCTTGTCCGGGCTGTTACTTTGTTATGAATGGAGGGATTTCAAAATAACTTGGCACAAATGTTTACCATGACAGGGCGATGTGTCGCGTACCATGCCCATGCCTGTCGGTCAAAGGTCAAGGTAACGGTTACTAAAAATAGAATTCTCTTGTCCGGGCTGTTACTTTATGAATGGAGGGATTTCAAAATAACTTTGCACAAATGTTCACTATGACAAGGCAGTGTGTCCGCACAATACCCAAGCCTGAAGGTCCAAGGTCAAGGTCACTGTTACTAAAAATAGAATTTTCTTGTCTGGGCTGTAACTTCATTATAAATGGAGGGATTTCAAAATAACTTGACACAAATGTTCACCATGACAGGGCGGTGTATCTCGTACCATGCCCATGCCTGTAGGTCAAGGTCACTGTTACTAAAAATCGAATTCTCTTGTCCGGGCTGTAACTTTGTTAGAAATAGATGGATTTCAAAATAACTTGACACAAATGTTCATCATGACAAGATGGTGTGTCCCATACCATGCCCATGCCTGTAGGTCCAAGGTCAAGGTCACTGTTACTAAAATAGAATTTTCTTGTCAGGGTTGTAACTACGTTAGGAATAGAGTAATTTCAAAATAACTTGGCAGAAATGTTCACCATGACAAGGTGGTGAGTCGTTTACCATGTCCATGCCTGTAGGTCCAAGGTCAAGGTCACTGTTACTAAAAATAGAATTTCCTTGTCCGGGCTATAACTGTTTTGAATGGAGGGTTTTCAAAATAACTTGGCACAAATGTTCACCATGACAAGGCGGTGTGTTGCGTACATTACCCATGCCTGTAAGTCCAAGGTCAAGGTCACAGTTACTAAAACTTGAATTTACTTGTTTGGGCTATAACTTCTTTATGAATGAAGGGATTTCAAAATAACTTGGCACAAATGTTCACTATGACATTGCGTTGCATTACCACCAACTTCTTCACAGACATTTCCGTAATGAGAAGACAACAGTGCCACAAATACAAATAATTTACTTGACCATCAAGTTTATGCATATTCTTATAATTACTCGAACATCACTGTCTTTGAAATGCTATTATTCCCATCATTGCACTTTAGTATCTGAAAACGATGCATAGCGGGGGCATCCGTGTCCTATGGACACATTTCTAGTTTTGTTCTGACAAAACTTTAATGAATTTGTTGAAGTTAGCATTTTAATGGCCAATTTTTGACTGGCTCCTGAGCGTGCTTATAAAGCATTCACATACAGTTGGCAGCCAAAGAATAATTCAACCAATTTTTAAAATGTTTGAAACTGAATGTAGATTAACATACTAATCTTGCTCTATCACTGTCTAATAGTCATTGCATTAGGTAAGAATTGCAGTGTGTGATGGGTTTGTGGAACATACTGGTAGATAGCTTTTACTGTATTCAATGACCCACATTTTTTAATACACAGTTGGTGATTTTTAAGCCAGAATTTAGAAAACTTTCCTGATTTTAACCCTTTACTCCATGGGATGACCATGGGCAAATAATGTAGATACAGATCAACTGGCACATCCTTTCCATCTGAACAGGATCTATGCTTTTAGATTCATCAGGTTATTTCTGACCTAGAATTGTCCAGTGTAGATCCGGATTAAATGGCACAGAGGTGCCAGCTGATGTGGATCTACACTTTGCACATGGGATAAAACGCATATAAATGAGTAAAGAGTTAAGACCTATTGCACACCCAACTAAAACAAACACATAAAGTGGAAACATTAATTTGGTTAAGTGTCTCTTATGTGTCATTTGCAGAGTAAAAGCTGCACCAGTACACTCGGTTGCAGAGTAAAAGCTGCACCAGTACACTCGGTTGCAGAGTAAAAGCTGCACCAGTACACTCGGTTGCAGAGTAAAAGCTGCACCAGTACACTCGGTGGCAGAGTAAAAGCTGCACCAGTACACTCGGTTGCAGAGTAAAAGCTGCACCAGTACACTCGGTGGCAGAGTAAAAGCTGCACCAGTACACTCGGTGGCAGAGTAAAAGCTGCACCAGTACAATCGGTGGCAGAGTAAAAGCTGCACCAGTACACTCGGTTGCAGAGTAAAAGCTGCACCAGTACACTCGGTTGCAGAGTAAAAGCTGCACCAGTACACTCGGTTGCAGAGTAAAAGCTGCACCAGTACACTCGGTTGCAGAGTAAAAGCTGCACCAGTACACTCGGTGGCAGAGTAAAAGCTGCACCAGTACACTCGGTTGCAGAGTAAAAGATGCACCAGTACACTCGGTTGCAGAGTAAAAGCTGCACCAGTACACTCGGTTGCAGAGTAAAAGCTGCACCAGTACACTCGGTTGCAGAGTAAAAGCTGCACCAGTACACTCGGTTGCAGAGTAAAAGCTGCACCAGTACACTCGGTTGCAGAGTAAAAGCTGCACCAGTACACTCGGTTGCAGAGTAAAAGCTGCACCAGTACACTCGGTGGCAGAGTAAAAGCTGCACCAGTACACTCGGTTGCAGAGTAAAAGCTGCACCAGTACACTCGGTGGCAGAGTAAAAGCTGCACCAGTACACTCGGTGGCAGAGTAAAAGCTGCACCAGTACACTCGGTGGCAGAGTAAAAGCTGCACCAGTACACTCGGTTGCAGAGTAAAAGCTGCACCAGTACACTCGGTTGCAGAGTAAAAGCTGCACCAGTACACTCGGTTGCAGAGTAAAAGCTGCACCAGTACACTCGGTTGCAGAGTAAAAGATGCACCAGTACACTCGGTTGCAGAGTAAAAGCTGCACCAGTACACTCGGTGGCAGAGTAAAAGCTGCACCAGTACACTCGGTTGCAGAGTAAAAGCTGCACCAGTACACTCGGTTGCAGAGTAAAAGATGCACCAGTACACTCGGCTGCAGAGTAAAAGCTGCACCAGTACACTCGGTTGCAGAGTAAAAGATGCACCAGTACACTCGGTTGCAGAGTAAAAGATGCACCAGTACACTCGGTTGCAGAGTAAAAGATGCACCAGTACACTCGGTTGCAGAGTAAAAGATGCACCAGTACACTCGGTTGCAGAGTAAAAGATGCACCAGTACACTCGGTTGCAGCAATTTGAAAATGATACCGTCAAACCTGTGTTAAGACCACCTGCAAACAAAGACCACCTCTAAATAAAGACCACATTTTTGTCCCACTGACTGATATAATGTATAAATTCACCTGTGAACACTTGTATTTAGAGACCATTTTAGGGTCTTCCCCTTGGTCTTTGAGGACAAATTTGACTGTATTCCTTCACTCCACGGATGCACTTTATATCGCACGGGTGATATTTTTCATTCCAGATCACCCTGCGTTCCAAACTGTTGGCATATTGGTAAAAAAATAATCAAATGAATAGGAAAGCAAACAGTGTAAATCTAAATCAGACTGCACAGATTTGCAGCCTGATCAGGATCTACACTGGTTGCCTATGGGATTGGAGTAAACAGTTAACATATTCATTACCAAACTTTAGACAAAAAAAGTGTGTTTGGTGTGCCATTATTTTACAGTTTTACCACAATGATGCACAACATAGAAAACAAACAGTAGTGAGTACAAAACAGTGATCAGGTTCAATGCAGTTAAAACCAGAAGAGGTTCTTACACAAATATTTGCTCACTTTATGATACACAGTTAACAAGTGATAAACAAGTTGTGTTTGAAATGATTAACATTGGTAAAGGTCTCCAACTAATGCAAAACATTTGTAATGGATAAAGTACGAAAAACATAGCACATTAATGACCCAGGCATGCCAATTGTGGTGTATGCTATGTACTAAGCTCTGTCAAATATTCTTGTCATATCACTTACTGTAATTATTTCTAAAAGAAAATGCTAACTTTCGAATTGTTTTTTTTTTCAGAGCTAGCACAGAGAGAGATTGAAAATCTTCAGGCTGTGGAGGTTTTAGAGGTATGTACATCATGTGTTACCTGTATTTCTTTGGTGGATAATTGGAACTTGGTCAATAAACCTGAAAACAATATTTGTCTGTGAAAAGCAACATTGTTCCATTTGAACTACTGTAAAAGAATATTTAATGTTATATCTCATATAAAGATAATCTTATAAAATCGGGCATGTCATGGGAAAAGGTGCCTTTGGGAAATTGACGTTATTCCTTGAAATGATCTCATAAAGTTAAACAGACTACATTGCTTTCAATGTGTTTTGCGGTAAAAAGGCAAAATGAGTAAAAAAAGTCCTTTTAGTTTTGAGAAAATAATTGATTATTGTTAGCTGTTTAAATACAGTAGAAACTAAAATGTAAAAAATGTCACAGAAGACACCTTATCATGTGATGTGCCCAAAATCATATTATAAGCTGCGTGTTACTTTTGACTGTCTAATGGCACACGGCTAAAGATAGATTTCTTTTCCAGAATTTTGTTCTTTGGGGTTATTTATTGCATCTTATGAATTTCTTTGCAGAAAGTTTATTATTTTGAGGCTAAGAAAGATCAAGTGAGCATTGTATACATGTTCCTTAGTTGTAGAAACTGTAGATGTTTTCATTTGTTTAACATTAATAGTAGAAAAATAACTTCCAGTATCGGTGCAGGAAAGGGGACCTCATAGTTACCACTACTGAAAATCTTAACCTTAAACCAGCTGAATTCAAATCGAACCTATTATAGTAAAACATGTACTCCATTAATATGACGGATATCCAATGTGAAATCAAAGTAAATCCAGTTAAGCCTGCACATTTATGTTGCAGTCTGACCTGGATCTACATGGTTATTTCTCCATGGATATGAGATTTGCGACATGACATGTGCAATCAGTGTACAATTTTGCACGCTGGTTGTTAACTTCATGGGATACGGCTTATATCTAATGAGAAATCAGTGTGGATCTAGACCAGTACTTTTTAGAGTCTTTAAATTATTTCTGACCAAATATCAAACAGTGTCAAATATCAAACAGTGTCAAATATCAAACTGTCAAATATCAAACAGTGTTGATCCTACTGCTGTTATCAGACTGCATGGATTTGGTGCAAACTGATCACACATGCAATAAATGCTATATCCGGTGGAGTTGGAGTTAATGGCTGATTGCCTGAAAAGTAGACACAATTCGCAGGCTGGGTGTACAAAGGTAGAAATTGCAAGTTTTCTCCATTATAACCTAATGCTATCCCGGGGACCTGTGTAGTATTGTCTTTGTGTTTGCTGTTCATTATGAATGAAATTTCCCATATTCTAAAACAGTTACTACATGACGGTGAAACAAGCTAGATAAGTTTTACTTAGTTAGACTATTGGTGTTGTTTATAACGAACGTTTTACAGTTTGGGGTTTGTTTATGTTAAATGTATTATTAACTCATTACTTCATGGATATAGCCTATATTCCATCTGCAACCAGCATAGATCGGGATCAGCCTGCACATCAGTGTAGTCTGACCAGGATCTACACTTTTCAATTCTTGGTTAGAAATAACCCTAATGAATCTGAAAGCCACAAATGTAGATCCTGATCAGACTGCACAGATGTTCTGGCTGATTTGGGTCCACGCATTTCGCATATTGGATATAAGCAGTATGCATGGAGTGAAGAGGTAAACAAAATGGATGCCATGGAGCATTGAAGTCTAGGGCTTAAAAGGACTGTGTTTAAATCCAAATAAAATAGTTGCCTAGTTACTGACCAATTGCAAGTTAATCTATTTTTTGAGATTATTTAGCTGTCTCCATGAAGTGTTAATGTCAGATATTTAAAAGAAACATGGTTATTTTCATGCCATGGTATCAACAAATAGTTGGTTCCCTTATATTGATATGTGCGAACAGTGCAGATAAGCTGGCATGACCATGCCATGCCGTCTGATTAGGATCTACACTGTTTGCTTCTTGCTTCTTGGTCATAAATAACTGAATGTATCAAAAAGCGAACAGTGTAGATCCTAATCAAATGGCATGGATGTTGCAGCTGATCTGAATGTACACTGGTTAACAGCCATACTCAGGGCTTACAGTCAAAATAATAAACATCTATTAATGAATTTTGTGACAGTTTAGAAGTTGACAATCACATTAGTGTGCATCAGTGCTGTCTGTAAAGGTATGTGTCAAGCACAATTCCATCAGTGAATTGTTCCTCAACAGAATAATGATCTATAGAAGGACAAGGACTTAACTTAAATTCAAAGAAATGATGTGGATTTTAGTAAGCAGTGTTTCTGATGTCTGGTGTTTGTTTTTTGCAGGATCATATTCTGGACCTGACGGATGAGTTGGAGCTGCGGAGGATTAGGGAGTCGGAGGCACACAAACAACACGAGTACGAGAAACAACAGATTATCACAGATATTGAAGGAATGAGGGTAAGCGCTTTTACTCTGCATTGTTCCTTTACTCAACATACCTGGATTTTATCGCATTTGCAACCAGGGTATATCAAAACCAGCAAGCACATAGATGCTGGATCACACTGTTTGTTTCTTTGTCACAAATAACTTCATTACTCTAAAAGTGAACAGTTTAGATCTTGATCAAATGGTACAGATGAGCTGGCTGATCTTTCTCTAAACTGTTTGCCCATGAAAAAAACAACTGTATCTATGGAGTTTGTTTAAAGGTTTAAGTTTGCATTATTTATCACCGCTCCATAGCAGCGGGGGATATAGGAATGGTCTTTGTCCGTCCGTCTGTCAGTTCGTCCATCCGTCTGTCTGTCCTTCCGTGCGCGCACATTTCGTGTCCGGTCCATTACTTTTCAACCCCTAGAAGGAATTTCATGAAACTTTAGTCAAATTTTCTCCCCATCAAGACGACGTGCAGAACCCATGTTCCAATCTGGCCGGCTCAAGGTCAAGGTCACCAGTGGTGTTTGAAGATGTGAACCATGTATATCGTGTCCGGTTCATATCTTCTGAACCCCTAGAAGGAATTTCATGAAACTTTAGTCAAATGTTCTGCCCATGAAGACGACGTGCAGAACCCATGTTCCAACCTGGCCGGCTCAAGGTCAAGATCACCAGTGGTGTTTGAAGATATGAACCATGTATTTCGTGTTCGGTTCATATCTTCTGAACCCCTAGAAGGAATTTCATGAAACTTTAGTCAAATGCTCAGCCCATGAAGACGATGTGCAGAACCCACGTCCAACATGGCCGGCTCAAGGTCAAGGTCACCAGTGGTGTTTGAAGATTTGAACCATGTACTTCATGTCCGGTTCATATCTTCTGAACCCCTAGAAGGAATTTCATGAAACTTTAGTCAAATGCTCAGCCCATGAAGACGATGTGCAGAACCCATGTTCCCACCTGGCCAGCTCAAGGTCAAGGTCACCAGTGATGTTTGAAGATTTGAACTATGTATTTTGTGTCTGGTTCATATCTTTTGAACACCTATAATGAATATCATGAAACTTTTATCAAATGTTCAGCCCATCAAGATGATGTGCAGAACCCATGTTCCAATCTGGCTGGCTCAAGGTCAAGGTCATTGAAGATTTGAACTATGTATTTTGTGTCCGGTTCATATCTTCTGAACCCCTGCAATGAATTTTATCAAACTTTAGTCAAATGTTCATTCCACCAAGATGATGTGCACAACCCATGTTCCAACCTGGCCGGCTGAAGGTCAATGTCACTTGTTGTCTTTGAAGGTTCATATTTAACCATATCTTTCATATTTGCTCCATAACTTCCAAACTGCTGGAGATATATTTGTTAATTTGCAATTAAGCATCCATAACCTTTCCAACATTCCTGAAAGCGGTGGGGGATATTGCTGTCGTTCCGACTGCCTTGTATAATATTATATTGTTAAACTTTGTGACTCGTTACTTATTACTTATTATTAATTTGTCTTCCCATTTTTAGGATAAAGAAAAGGCGAAAATAGAAGAGCGATATATCAGGTATGTTACATCATAACAACTGCTTCATGCTTTCTAAGTTTCTGTCTTTAAGTTTCCAACTTGAAATTCTATACTATTAAGCTATAAAGAATTTATACAATCAAAAGATTTTCTGTCAAAATGTTTAAATAATAGTTTAAAAACATACTATTGGAACTTTGAGGTGTTGTAAAGAGCACCAATATAGGGTGGTTTAATTTTATTTTGCACTGGATTAATGTTCATTGATTTCTCATTACAGCAATTGCTAAAAATTAAACCAAACTGTAGGTTGTCTTAATAATACATATGTGCAAATTCATGCCTGCTCAAATTTTATTATGAATGTTGTTGTAGCAGTGGGGGCATCAGTGTACAAGGACACTTTCTAGTTTTTACTAAAATTTGTTTCTGCAAAATTAAATGATAACCACAGTATACATGTATGACTGAATATTTCTGTGTGTGAACCTTGTATTTTCAATTTAAAATATGATTGTAGGTTACAAGAGACCATGAGAGCTTTACAGAATGAGATCAAAGTTGCAAATATCAATCATCAACAGGTAAGGCTTTTATTTAAGTGAAATTCAAATACTTAAACCTTGATTTCAAGGAATTTGGGTGTTATCACATGGGCCAAAACTAGATCCAGATTAGCAGGCACATCTGCACCATTTCATCAGGTTCACGTTAGACTCATAATGTTATTTCTGACAGAGAAGCGAACCATATAGATCCAGATCAGATGGCACAGAGTTGTGCCAGCTGATCTATATCTACACTGGTTGCACATGTGATAAAACTTGGGTATATGGAATAACAATCATACAATTTTTTGGTGTCCATTACAATAAAAATTCCAGTGCTTTTCTGTACTTAACCAAATGGGCTTTAAGAAAAGTAGGTATAATGATTTCTTTAAGGTCTAAAATACACACGAAAATAGCTCTAGAAAACCTAGTAAAATAGTGCCATAAATATGCATGAGAAATGAAAGAGAAGAAAGCTTTCAAATTAATTCTAACAGTGCCGCATTGGTTTCAATGGATATTTTTGTATTTCAAAGCCAGTTTAACGAACAAAACTTTTGCTGTTTTCAAGAAACTTAATTACTGTAGATTCGGTTTTATTCGCGTGAGATTAATTTTCGCTAATATTCGCGAGTAAGTCAGCTCGCGAATTCAAAAATTTCGTGAAAATTACCTTTTCCGATAACAAAATCATATCATATTTACTTCGATGAAGAATTGTTTCTCGCCTTTGTTCACAAAATTAGGTCAAAGAAGCATGTTCAGCTAAAAGCAACCTGAGAGGGTACATGCTGTACTGAGAGTGCTATAGTCTATAATAGACTATGACTTATTAGGTAGTTCGGCACATAAATTATTTTATGACAGATTTATTTATAAAATGTATTTACGCAAAGTAAATCTCGTCCCAAAACATATGGTTAATATCACGGTAACCTATATCAGTATCAATGTAACTACTTGTATTCAGCGTAAATAAACAGAAGAAAATCGCTTATTTATTTTATTAACTGGTTGCTATTCACAATAATACAAGAATGCATAGAATGAACAACAAATGCACAATATTTTATAATTTATTCAGTATTATTTCTTTCGCCGTTATCAACTTTATTCGATCGAAATTACATCAAATATTTTATCTGCAAAATAACAATCAAGATATTCGACAATGAACGTGCAGCATTACGGGGACATTGGTAAACTTAATTGACAATAATTGACAGCGCTAGTTTGAAGACAATCACATTATCAATATAACTTGTGGATTACTATAATTGGCAAACAATGGTCCTGACCACCTGGATGATTGCAATGAGGATGCAGTTTTCGCACCTCTGATCTGTTAAACAAACACCGCGTTACTTCTTGTGGCAGTTTTATGACAATCAATATACAGTCTCAAATTATCTCATTATGACATCTGAACAGGTGTTTAGAAGCAATAAATGACGCATTTTGTACTGTTTAACATGTTTAGAATGATAGAAGTTTATACAAGCAAATGTTTTCGGTATAAGAATATGGCAATTTCAACTCCGCTTACATCATATCAAATGGTATTCACTGTTAACTATAATTGGAAAAAACATGAACGACAGTTCAGTTTATGAAATACTATACCGTTATATTGCCATCGTAAATAGTATACTGTAACTGATAACTATTGATTTTAAGCATTATAATCTATCGCCAGGTCAATATGGATTTAAATCGGGTCACGCTAACCGCATCACAGAATCTTTGCACCAGAAACTAAGACGCGAAATGAACGACACGTACGGCAGCGTTTTAATTTCGCGGCAACCCCGCAATGCGAATTTAGCAATTCGCGAATTAAAAAAAAGACGATTTTTTTTGCAAAATTCGCGAAATGTGGACGCCGCGAATTTAAAGTAATCTACAGTATTTTGCAATGTTTCTTTTAGGTTGTTGAACTGGAGAAAAATATAGAGAACATGAGGAAATCCCCAGGACGCGCCAGAAAAAATACCAACAACAGGGTCCGTATAAATACCACTCCCTCAAGAAGTCCACACCGCCGATCTCAAACTCCGCCCTCAAGACTTCCGAAAAGTCATAATGAGTCTATAGCTCCCATGGAAATGACTGACGAACAATTTTCGCGTAAATTTGCACGTAGGAAGTCAATCGAAGATGGTGTGTTGTGATGGAAATGTGTGCCAAAATGATTTTTATCCGAAAATAGACATTTTAGAAGTGGAGAGTTTGTTGATATTGTAATGGTACAGTTTTTCCCGTTTGTTTGTTAAGAGATACTTTGGATTCAGGGCACTAGATTTTTTAAACGTGATATTGGAGACCAGTCTAAAAGCTCAAGCATCTGATTGGCTGAAATGGAGACAAGTCTTCATTTCAGCCAATCAGATGCTTCAAATTTGAGACTGGTTTCTGTTCTTAGTTTTATGATATAGTGCCCAAGTTAGTGGTTTTTAACAGAGTTAAGCTGTTACATTGTGCTATATTTGTTGAAATGGATCGTTCTGTTTACTCACATCTTTGTTTTGGGCTTGTTGTAGTGTTTAGTTTAAATAAGTCAGACTTGCTGAGGTTGAGAGGGTGAGGTTGGAAGTTGAAAGGGTGGGGTTGGTCCTGATTCATGGTCTTGCTGAAGACTTACTAAATTTATTGTGGTATCGTTATATTTTGTGCCAGTTTAAATTTCGCATATTTTGCTTGAAATTTCGTTCCCACAAATTAAATAATACCGCAGTACCTTGTAACTAGTTTCGACCCAGATTGGCCTGCAAATAAAGGATTTTTTCATAACAATTGTATCTTTCTAAGCATTCTTTTGAACGCTTTACTCCTTAGATACTTTTATTGAGTGGGCAAACAGTGTAGATCCAGATCACCTAGCACATGCATGTCATCTGATCTGGATCTTCACAGTTTGCACACATGATAAAACCTGTATATGGAGTTGTGTTAACAGGTCAGGAGGGTGTGGTTGATCCCAGTGTTCGATCTTACTGAAAGCTCAGGCACAGTCAAATGTGATAACAGTTAATTAGTTTGTGGTGTGAATAACAGATGTTAAATTATGATAGATATACTTGATAGGTCCATGTATTCTATGTATTTATACATGTAGTTAAAATCTGGTTCATTGAAATACTGTAAACCAAAAAATAAAATAATTTTTTTTTTTCGCATTTTTCTTATTTCTCAAAAATAATTTCAGAATTTTGCAGACATATTCAAGAAAAATAAATTTTTGCACTTAAGTGCAGTCCAAGAATATAGCCATTATAAATGGGTTGTGAATATTTATTGGTTTATAGTATGTATATTAACGAATAGCACGTAGAGTAGTTATACTGGCATGACTACAGAAACGGAAAAAAAAGCCGGCTTTATTTTGTAGAAAGCATGATGATTGTGAAAAAAAAGTATGTTCATCATTTTTCACTTTTTTGTAAAAAACATTCCATTTAAATATGTGATCTAACCTATGATCTTTGTTTTATGTAACAAAAGAACTCAGCTTTTGCTGTTTTTCTTCTAAACATCCAAGTATACATCAGATGTTTTGCATTCAGAATTACAAGATAGCTAGCTATTTGCTAGCTACCCATTAGTTTTTCTGTTATTATTCTTATTTAGTTGTTGTGATATAAAATGATCATAGGAATTTTAGAATCCTGAAATTCTGTACATTTTTGTATATAAGCGTCTGTGATATATGTAATATTGTTTATCTTGACAGTATTACCTATTATTTATTGTTTCATCAGTCACATTTCTGTTAATTTATCACTTAGTTCTGTATATATAACACCTATACTTAAAATTATGAAATACATTTTATAATATAATTCATGGCAAACGAGAAAACTGCCTTGTTAACCCCTTGTTAACCCCATGGGATATTGCTGTTATCCCATGGTTGAAAAATGTAGATCCAGATCAGCTGGTATGTCTATGCCATCTGATCAGGATCTAAACTTTTTGCTGTAAGATTCAGTAAGTTATTTCTGACCAAGAAGCAACTGTTGTAGATTCAGATCTGGCAGCAGGGATGTGCTTGCTGATCTGGATTTACACTGGTCGCACATGCAATACAAACTGTATGTATGGAGTAAAGGGTTAATAATATACAAGTTAGTATCAACCTGCAGGGAAGCATATAGTTTCTATGGTAACTAGAAAATGTTATCTCAGTAAAGAGGGGAGGTATTCAATATTTTGAATTTTTTTGTACCTGATTTTCTTTCACTGAAAATGTTTTGTTGGTAAATGCCTTTGCATAATTTTTTAAATATGTACTAAAGTGTTATACATTTTGGTGAAACAAATATTTATAAGTTAGAGCCATTTCCAGAGAGCTGTTTAAGTGTTAATGATCCAAAACAAATACAGGCGTATGACCTTGACAAAAAGGCAGCTGTGACCTTCAGGTTTTTCTAGGTTTACATTTTAGGTCTTAGTTATCTCACCCATGATAAAAGATAACCAATAATGATTTATGTTTATTTTATATTTTTTAACAATTTATTTTATTGCATTTATTTTATAGAAATGTATGTTAGATTTTGTGCACTTTAAAGTTGTTAATCTGATGTTTACAAGGTTCCTCGTCTGCCAATCAGATTACATGTGTTTGTAACCTTATACTCCATGATTTACCGCTTATTTCCCATGCAAATAGTGTAGATCCAGATCAAAATGAAGTCTTATATGGATCTACACTGTTTGCTTTTAGATTTATTAGATTATTTCTGACCAAAAAGCAAACAATGAAGATCCTGATCTGACTATGCAAATGTGCATGCTGATCTGGATCTACACTGGTCTCCCATATGATTAAAGGTGTATCCATGTAGTCAAAGGATTTGAGTTGTTACATATTGTAGAATGTTACGACATCATCTAAATCACTGAATCACCTTGTTAAAACAAAGTTTTGCACTGAAAATATAAAGTCCAATATATTCTGGATTGTAGAAAAACATAGACACTGGTTTTCATACTTGATATAGTCAAATAATCTGACTTCTTACATTGAATAATAATAATGTCATCCTACTGCAAATTACAATGCGGTATCATTTTATTTTGTGCAGATTTAAATTTGGCATATTTCGCGCTAGGGTTTATGCGCAAATTTGGAATTCCAGCAAAATTACACCAAGTAATAATAGGTCATAATGGACGAATAGAAATGGGCAAATGCATAGCCCATGTCATGATGTAATTCGCAGCCTTTGCGCGAAAAATTCGTGCAAAATTAATACTACAATACACATATCTCGCTCTTTTGATTGTGAAATATTTTTACTATCAATTATACATATGATTGTTTCTGTGCTCTAAAGCAGATGTCTGATTATTTTTGTTTTATTAGATACTTTTATTTTTATAGTAATTTTAAAATATTTTAATTAACTCATGGTTATAGAGTGTTTTTTGAAAAGCGAAACACTTCAAATAACAACTCTCTTTAAGGATCTGATAAGTTTTATTTTTCATGTATTTCTCTCATTATGATGAAATTCAGGGGTATTGCAGAGCAAATATATTTCCTTCTTAAATCACCTAACAAATATAACCGTAAAAAGTTTAGATCCTGATCAGATGGCATGGATATGCTGGCTGATCTGGATCTGCACTGTTTGCCAATGGGATAACAACCATATCCCATGACTCTACCATTTAATGTGAAGAAAATATCAAATTTACTCAAACATATTTCATTAATTTTGTGACTTGTTTTGCATTTTACTTTTGAATTGTAGTATGAATATTTCAGACATTTAAAATGTATAATTGTTTGCAGGTCTAGAACTTTTAACACAGTATTTATAAATAACTGTATTTTTATATATCAATATATTGTCGCTAGATTTTAATGAATAAAATGTCCACTATATAAAAATGTGTTGCATTGTTGGTGTTTTCAAGTGGTGGTAATATTTGAATTTGGTTTCGTTCATTTGCTTGCAGTACTACATGTGTGCAGCCCTTTAGTTAAATGTCATGCAGCATTTCACTTTATCATTGTAAAGACCCCCAATATGCTGTCTAATCTGGATCTGCACTGATTGCATATTTGTTAGGATGTGCTGGTTGATCTGGATCTACTCTGTTTGCCCATGCAATAAAGGTGTATCTGTGGAATAAAGGGTTATGCAACCCTTTATTGTAACATTATGCAGTCCTTTACTGTAACATTATGCTGCCTTTTAAGGTAACATCTTGCAGCTGTTAACTTAAACATGTTGCAGTCATTGACTCAAAATTTAATGCCTTTACCATCTCCTGAGAAAAAATACTTACAGTAATTCTTGCCTTGTTTAGATGTTAATTTTGCATTTTGCCAACCTCTCTAAACCACTCGATGTAGCTGTTGTGGGGTCTAGAGGCAGTGAGCATTAAGAGTTGCTCTTGATTGTATGTGTATTGAATTCTTTCCCAGGCTATGACATTATTATGCATGGCCAGGGGATTTTATTTGGCACAAATGATGTCCGTAATAAGCCGTGTCCCTAGATATGAGGTCAGTGAGGTCACGGTCACAGTGCATGATTGAACTTTGTGCATTTTATGTCCCCGTTTGTGAAAGATGCACATAAAGTATACATAAAGTGATTGATCCATCCATCACAGATCTGTGCCCAAGATCATAAAAGTAAATCTAGAGACCAGTCTCAAATCTCAAGCATCTGATTGGCTGAAATGGAAACTGGTTGAGATGATGATGAAAATGATGATGATGATGATGACGACGATGATGATGATGATGATGATGACGATGATGATGGTGGGGTAGTGGTAATTATGGAGAGGATGGTGTTAATGGTTCATTTTGACAAGCCAAAATTATTTTGAAACGCTCCCCTTTGACAGCGGTACTCTCCCATTATGAAGAGCAGAATTAGCAGGTGCTTTCTGAACATGGCGAGCTGAACTTTTCGTAAGTTGTTGCTGAGATTTTATTTCATTTTCCTGTGCTCTACCTCGTTTTATTGACCATTTATTGTTTGAAGATACATTGATATCATTATCGTAAGGTCTTTTCGCAATATTTTTAGCAAAGGAACCTCATATACGAACTTTTTCAGTGCTTGTTGCAGTAGTCGGGTAGTGGTCAGTCAATTGAGTCATCTGTCATTAGTGTCAGGACTGAAGTAGACTTGATATTACTTGAACATTTACTATTTAATGTATTGTTACGCAGAAGTACAGAAATGTTATGTTTAAACTGATTATTTTCGTTGTTTAGTAGGGGCTAATTACAGGTACATGCCCCTATGGCCTCCCAAATTTTCTGAAACATCAATGCACTTTTCCCCAAAAAGTTACATCAATAGGACATGGGCCCCTTTCCTTCGCAGTTAAAGAAAGCCTGGAATTTTGTTAGAAACAAAAATGTGAGTTTAGATCAACATTTGTTATTGCCCTTATTAGTGATACTGTATATTAAGTGGTTTAACAAACCCTAAGGGAACAGTCATGCCAAATTGTTCCTTATCCGCAACAACACAAACATTTGTAAGCATGACTGCAGGCGATAAACAGAAATTCACAAACTTTTGTGGAGTTTGATGGTTGCCAGATCAATGTCTGTCAACTCATAAGGTGTTAAAAATTGATTAATTGGCAATAAGTACATGTATGGATATCAAACGTACATGTTGGAATTTTGATTTTAAGGTTTGAGTGCGGTCACACAACTTACCGGAATCCACCTAAATTACCGGAATCCACTTTGATTTACCAGAATCCACTTTAAATATTATTTTCAGGGCTATATTTTTGGAAATTCATTTATGAATCGTGATGTCAGAGCGTTTTAAAGCAAAATGCATCTATATTTGACCAGGAATCTATAAAAATCGCGCTATAAAAATTTGTCCGGAATCACCTTAAAACTGATTTTCAAGTTATATTTTTGGAAAAGAATACATGTATCGTAATTTCGAAGTGTTAACAAACATATTCGTCTAGATTTGGCGTCAAGAGTTTCATTTTCGTTGTCATGTATGCACACAAATATCCCGCGCGCTATATAAAATACATGCAGGAAAACGTAATGGACCCAGATAGTTTAATGTATTATTGATTATCATAGATCACATACTAATTAGTGTCATCAGATAACATCTGTAAAATAAATTTATTAATTATGATTAATTAAGTTTTTGCGACTTTCGAGGTGAAGTACATCTTGACCAAATTATGGTATAAGCTATTGTTTTGCGATTTTCGGGGTGAAGTCGTTCTCTATATAACTATTTACCAGATAAAAGTGGTTTTCAAAGCGACAATTTTCAGAAATAATAAGCCGAGTCTGTAAAGAATATGATGAACACGTTTAAGTTTTTTATTTAAAGTTCACTTTAGCGAAATATTAATGGCCGTTTACAAATTAACGTACATACAGCGCGGACTGTTGCCTTATTTTGACTTGACCGCGGTGTACCGTAATCTCATAGTGTTTTGGTCGCTTATTCATATATTTAATGTCGTATTTGTTATATTAAAAAAACAAAAGTGTTTATTTAAATATAATGTTCAAAGAAAAACTGGTGAAGTAGTGCACTTCTTTTTAAAAAATCGTATGCTCACATACTCGCAATGAAATGCGTGTTATGCAAAAAACATGACATCACGCCAAATCCCCAAGATCAAACGCGTTTTATCTTAATACTAAACAGATTTATAAACAGAAACCATTTAACTATAATCAAAAAGAATGATATAACATGAACGTTGATTTTGGGCGGGAAACTATTACACTGTCTTGATGATGCGACAGCTATTTATCGAATCGAAAAGTCTGACATTATTTGCGTGGGAAACTAGATCGTGCATGTACCATTTAGGCTTTCATATGCGCAAGTAGTTGTATCTTTCGTGTGCGCATGTAATTATAGCAGTGGTAGCGTTTGCGGCACTCATAGCTTTTCATGTATTTTCAAGTATTGGTCAATTGCTCTTAAATTTAGTAGCTGTTCATACCATGAACTTCAGTAAATTAGACATCATAAGTTAGCACCTAGAAACTTTCTTTTGAGCGCATAGAAATACTTACGTACCTTTTCATGTGTTGAAAATGGTATATTTTACATGCGCACATAGCAGCATGTTTTCCGACCACTTTTAACGTCGTCGCCGGCCTTTAATATTATCTGTAAAAGCTAGTCAGTATAAATATTAATTAACATATATCAACGGGAGTCAACCTTATTATACCCTAGTTAAACTAATTGGAAAATGCTAACTATCAATAAGTAAAAGGGAGATCACTTTTTCCAAACCTGGGATTGCTCAACGCGTATTATAAATATTGGTCCAAACAAGAAAAATACACATGTATTTGGGTAAGATTTAAATGTGTGAAGCTGTGTTAAAGCAAAAACCAAATTTCAATTGAAATAACATTTACATTTCATTAGGCAAGACTATTCCAGCAGGTGACATATACGTCACTCTTAACATGCTTCGAATCATTTATCTTTGCACGCGAATGGCAGTAACTATGTATTCAAAAGTACCATTGTAAAACGATCGGAAGAAAGAAAAGTTTTTTATATGATTTTTTAATTGGGCTAAACTTATTTGGAAGTAGAACGCACAGCGTCTTCTGATTGAAGTGACAGTTTTAACATTTGTTACATGACGAAAAAATTGCAATTTTTTATAGCGCTCAGCGTGGCAAATCTATACCTACATAACAACGAAAAAATGGGATCGGTACTGTCCAATCTAGATGCATATTGCTTTTAAATGCTCTTACATCACGATACATGTAATAATTTCCAAAATAATAACTCCGAAAATCATTCTTAAGGTGGATTCCCGACGAATTTTAAAAGCGGCATGCGGCAAATTTATATGTACATGACAATGAAAGTGGGAGCTTTACAGTCAAATCCAGATGCATATTGCTTTAAAACGCTTTGATATCACGACACAAGAATAAATTTACAAAAAAATATGTCTGAAAATCATTTTTATGGGATTCCGGAAGAATTTTTATAGCGTGAGCGGCAAATTTATGCGTACATGACAACGAAAAAAATGGGATCGGTACTGTCAAATCTAGATGCATTTTGCTTTAAAACGCTCTTACATCACGATTCATAAATAAATTTCCAAAAATATATCCCTAAAAATGATTTTTAAGGTGGATTCTGGTAAATCAAAGTGGATTCTGGTAATTTTGGTGGATTCTGGTAAGTCGTGTGACCCATTTGAGTGTACTAATTAAAATATAGAGTCCTTGGTGTGACCTCGTTTTAAGGAAGCACAATTTAAAAAACAAAAGAAGTTTTATTAAATTATTGAGTCTAAGGTGTATTACTATTAAGAAACTTACCTTTGTTTTCAGTTTTTGGAGTGTGTAAGTAAAACACTATTAATTTTTTGCAACATATTTCATTTTAAATATTAATTTGGGAGGTGAGATAAGCTTCATTTTTAAACATGCAATTCTTTGTTGAAACATTTACATGTATGTATTTATTGCTACATTTACATGTATGTATTTATCATTTAAATGTTAAGAATTGGATCAAACATGCCTTTAATTTAGCATTATAAATTATCTATCTTCGGTAAATGTCAAAGCATTGATGATGACCTTCTGCAAACAAAATATCATGTTATAATTTTTTTTCAAACCAGGTCTAGTCAGTATGTCTTATTATTGTCCTTTTCAAGTTGTATACCAGTTTCTAGCTGAATGTTACCAGTTACTACTACTAGTTGCTGAATACTAGTTATATGCTGCAGTTTACCAGTTAGGAGCTGCAGGTTACCAGTTTCTAGCCAGTGGTAACCAGTTGTGAGCTGCAGGTTACAAGTTACTAGCTGCTGGTTAGCAGTTACTAGCTGCAGGTAACAGTTACAAGCTGTAGGTTACCAGTTACTAGCTGCTAGTTAGCAGGTACTAGCTTATGGTAACAGTTAATAGCTGCTGGTTAGCTATTACAAGCTGCAGGTTACCAGTTACTAGCTGCTAGTTAGCAGGTACTAGCTTATGGTAACAGTTTCTAGCTGCTGGTTAGCTATTTCAAGCTGCAGGTTACCAGTTACTAGCAGCAGGTAACAGTTAGGAGCTGTAGGTTACTAGTTACTAGCTGCTGGTTACTAGTTACTAGCTGATGGTAACAGTAACAAGCTGCTGGTTAGCAGTTACTAGCAGCTGGATACTAGTTATAAGCTGCAAGTTACCAGTTTCTAGCCAGTGGTAACCAGTTGTGAGCTGAAGGTAACAAGTTACTAGCTGCTGGTTAGCTATTACAAGCTGCAGGTTACCAGTTACTAGCCGCAGGTAACAGTTATGAGCTGTAGGTTACCAGGGGGCTAGCTGCTGGTTACCAGGGGGCTAGTTGCAGGCTACCAGTTACTAGCTGCAGGTTACCAGCATTAGCTGGTAGTTAGCAGTTACTAGCTGATGGTAACAGTAACTAGCTGCTGGTTAGCAGTTACTAGCTGCTGGTTAGCAGTTACTAGCCTCTGGTAACAGTAACTAGCTGCTGGTTTGCAGTTACGAGCTGCAGGTAATCAAATACTAGCTGCAGATTACCAGTTATGAGCTGGAGTTATCAGTTAAAAGCTGCAGGTAACCAGTACATATAAATTGTTACAACAGTTATTGTATCCTGGTTGATCAGCAGTGTACAATCATATTTTATTCATCAGCAGTAATGAATTGAACCATTCTATGTTTTAAAATAACCTCATTCAGTTTTGATGTTAAAATAGTTATGTTAAATCTAGTCATGTATCTTTTTATACTATTAAAAGTCTTTGTAAATCTATTGGTATTTGTGTCAATAAGACAGATTAATAATAAATAATTAAACCTTATCAGCTCCATGCAAATAAATTTAACCTTCTTTGAATATTAAATTGGCTTTAAATGATTTACTGACCATTTTTAACTGATTAATCACATTCCTACACTAGGTCAAGACATACCAATGCTTTATTGTGTGTATACATTGGGTGTTCTTTTGGGATTGTCAATTCTGTGGCCAAGTTGTTTTGGTTTGTGCTTGCCAGTCACCATTATGGATTCAAGCCCCACATCTGTAGAGAATTTAACCCTTTACTCGATAAATACACCTTATTGCATGGACAAACAGTACGGATCCAGATCAGCCAGCACATCTGTATCATCTGATCATGATCTACACTGTTGGAATAGATTTTAGATTCATTAGGTTATTTCTGACCAATATGCAACCAGTGCAGATCCAGATCAGATGGCAGCCAACTGGATTGCATATGCGGCAGCAGTTGTTCTATCGAGATGCACAAGGGCTACATATGATCCTTGAAACAAGGTGTTGACCCTTAAACCTCATCAAAACTCACGTTTTAGACTTTTAAGAAATTCATGTGCAGTCTGTGTCTCATTTAAAACATTAGGTGGGAGAAGAAAAACATCTGACATGGTTATGAATGATCTACAGGTTTTATTTCATGAGCAAACAGTGTAGATCTAGATTAGTAGGCAAATCTGTGATCAAGATCTGCACTCTTTGCTTTTTGGTAAGAAATACCATCATTGTTTGAATATAAGCCACACTTTTCCCCCAGAATTCGGAAGTAAAAAGTTGAGGGTGCTGCTAATACACAGGTTTGGCTGCTTATACATTGTGTTAAGCCATTTTCCATCTGTTCTACCACGTTTGGGGCGGTGCGGCTTTTACATGAGTGCGGCTTATATTCGAACAATGACGGTAACACTGCAGATCCTGATCAGATGTGTCAGATGATCTGGATCTATACTGTTTGCCTATAGATAACAGTAATATCTCATGGATAAAGAGTTGAACTAGATGCAAATTAGTTCAACCATTGAATTAGATAATTACTTTTCATGTTAAATAAGTTTAATGTTAGTTGAATGCAGAACATGCAGAGATCGTTTTATATTTCATACATTTAAAATCACAAAATTGTTTCCCGAACATTTTATCTGTCCTAGTCATCGTTATTATTGGTTGGGGTTGTAAATATATGTTTGGAACGGTAACAAATTTGTAGGATTATTCGTAATTTTAAAAGCCCCCATGGCTAAAAGTAAACACCTTAGTGGACAGGTATACATTATTACGTGGGAGAAGAAAAACATCCGACATGGTTATGAATGATCTATTGTGTATCTTTCTGTATGGAAAAGATCACAAGAAAGGTGTGTTGACAGTTGATTACAGGTCTTATGTAAATTTATAATATACTGGACATGTATATATACAAGCTTATTAAGGGTATAATGAAGTCTTTAAAATTTATTTGGCAGCTTTCGACAGTGGTCAAACCCATGCCATCTGATCAGGATCTTAAACTGTTCGCTTCTTACTCAGAAATAACCAAATGAATCTTTAAACTTACATCGCATGGGCAAACAGTGTAGTTCTAGATCAAACGGCAGAGATGTGTAAATTTTAAAACATCTCATGGACAGTGTAGATCTAGATCAAACAGGATGAGCCAGCTGATCTAGATCTACATTGTACGCTCATGTGATAAAGTTGTATATATGGAGGAAAGGACTGGACTATAAGGTATAATTATGAGTTGTTCACTTGGATACAAATCCAAGACCTCAGGATTAGTAGTCAAAATGAAAGAGCACTCCACAGCTTGTCAGCCTGGGGGTATCAACATTTTCTGTATTTACTTATTCATTTACTCCGTATAGGCATATTGTATATAGGAAAGGGGATAACATCACATTTACAAGTTAATATTATAATTGAAATTGTAATTCATAAATACATATAAATGAGGGTAATAGCTGTTATAATAGTCATTAATGACTTTTAAGTATGTTTATTTACATGTATTCATGTTTCTATGTTATTAATTGTTAAACATTGAGCACCTTTTATTTAATAGTACTTTTGTCATTTACCAGTATTCACATTGAACATTTACATAGTGGTCAGATCATTGAAGTATAACAATTGATGGATATAAGCCAACATTCCAAACCTAGTGATGAGACAAAATCCTAGTTGGGGACCGTTTCAAAATGTGAAATTATCAGTGATTACTTATTGCAAAACTTCCAATCTGGGTCCAATTCGGGATCATAAACCGAGACAGCAGACCAGTCTCAAATCACAAGCGTATTTCCTGAGTTATCAGTTTGGTGGGGGAGATATCAGTTGTTCATCATGAAATGATGAGGGTATACCCAACCTTCCAGCATATGTTGTCTGTTTACTAGATAAGCTTTACTCATGTGTGGAACTCTGCCAGTTCATGGATTTTGAAATGATTTACATATTTTACAGGTAATTGGTACAATAGGCAACGCTCCCATCAATATTTTGTTCCTGGAAAACTCTTCAGTTTATACATAATCTTTGCCAAGAAAGTTCATTCTCTGATGAAACATAATGTAAATTTTTGATGATTTGAATAATGATGATATAAATAATGTTGATGATTGAAAAGGATGATAATCATCAGATGGTGGTGATGAATTTGTTGATTTCGATTTTATTATCATCTGAAACAAATTTTATTAGACTCATAAAAAAGAAGATTTTGGAATTTGTGAAAAACGAAGTTGGAAACTGCTAAATTATTATAATTATGTGAATGCATTTATATAAATATTAATAGTTATTAAATTGGCAATGAAATTTTATGAAAATACAGACTATTTGTGGGTTAATTTATTTGTGGATTTAGAGTTTCTAAATTCACATTATGTACAATTTTATATTACATTGGGATATTCAGTTCCCTGGTTGACCTGCCCATAAAATCAGGAAATTCACATTACATATATACATTGTCAATTTTTGACTAGAGTCTGGAAAGACACATTTTGTAAGAAATAACAACAGAAACAACAGCAATAATAGTAATAATAATTCAATAATTATATAACTTATTGTCATAATAATAATAATAATAAATTAATAATAATAATAATTATACTTTTACATGTAATTTACCATTTAATCCATATAAGGTTGAATTACACCAAATCACGCTGTATCCCTCCGTGGTCCATTCGAATGAAGTCCGTTTTAATAATATGCTATTTTTTCTCATCATCTGGGGGCCTCTTAACTGTTAGAAATCGGCCTGTTTGTGGCTTGTTTGCAGAAATAACATATCAGGAAAATAAATGAAAGCAATTTCATGCCTATATCTCGTTTGGTAGAGGCGAACTAGTTCCGGATCAGCGGATGTATATTTTTGGCACCGTATTTGCGATACTGCGTTTAAAATAGGGTCTGTCCGGTTAAAGATCAGTAATTTTCTTACAAGTAAGTTAACCCCCTATTTCCTGTGTGTTTTTGAATAGATGAAATGTAGATCTTCACGGAAATATATGGTTGTCTAGAAATTAAGATGACAGAAATCATGTTAAATGTACATTGAATATTGAGAATTTAACATTGAGGTCTATGGGAATTGGATTTACCTTGGTTTTATCACATGTGCGATGTGATGTGCCACATGATCTGTTTGCACATGCCATTCAACATGTAAAATTTTTTATGCAGTAAGGTTTTAATGACTGTGACATATTTATATATTGACTTGATTCTAAATTCAGTACTAAACAATGGGTAAATGTGCACATCTGGGACCATTGTAGACCTAGAGCATTCCATTAATTCATTGTTCTTTAAATTGTTCTGGAACCACAAAGGGAATGCGCCATACATTTCACATAAATCTCACTATTGCATTGAGCTTCAAGGTATATTTACTGCATGTGAAGTGGTTTTCTGTCTGTTTGATTCCTTGGTTTTTGATTGATATAAGAGCAAGCTCCTGGAAAATAGTGTAGTATCATTTAACTTTGCGGGGATAAATTTTCGGCAAAAGATAAGAAAACATTTTCATGGGGGACATAAATTTGTGTTGTTGTATTATTATCATTAAAATGAGATATATAAATAAATAAATATAATGGTTTGATTTTTCTGGTGTTTAATTTCGCACACTTTCCAAATCGAGAATTAAGCAAAAATTAATCGCCCTCAAAACTAATTGATACCACAGTAAACCAAAGCCTAAGAACCACTGAGAGAATCAAAGCAACACACTTTAGACCTTGCCACACAAGAACACAATGTACTTGCACTAGCCAACTATGTAGACCCACTTCAGTCTGAAAATCAGGGTCTGATTGCTTTTATAAAACCTGTATATGTAAACAGTTCTATGTATTTATTCTGTGAGCTGTGAAAAAACTGACCCAATGCCATAGAAAGCCATTCCATTGTTAAGGCATCGAGGGTTTGAAGCATTTGTGTGTGAGAATTCAGTTGATCCATGCACACCGAAATAATAATTATAGGATGTACAAAATTCCCAAGTGAAGAGAAATTCCCACATACTGGCACTGCAGAACCTGTACTACACATGCAATGTTTATCATAAAGCTATGCGCATTTTCTCTCGGAAAGCTGTCATTGATTCTCTGCCACTTAACAAATATAATTATTTGTCAGCATCTGGCTTCCTGGCTCAAACATACCAAACTAGATTACACAGGACTGATGAGAGGGGAGGTAACTTTATAATAGATGTGTAGAAAGCTTAACAGATGCAGCCACTATATTATGCCAGTGTTATTTTTTTCTTTTTTTAGGGGTTTGGGGGGGTGGGGGTGGGTATGCCTTCCTAATCCTTTCATGGTGGGGAAAAAAGGTTGCGAACGAGCTATATGGGGATCACTTTTTAGCGGGTGAATGAGCTAAATACTGTACTTTTTAAGGGTAGAATACTGTTTTGTTGTTAATATAAGAAGTTAGTTGTTGGGAAAACCCCATTATAATGGCAAATATTTTGCCTAAAAAGCAGTGTGTGTAGTTCATGAGGTTCTACAGAAGAGGTACTAAAGATATGTGAATGGAGTCAATTTATGTATTACACAGTTCAGTTGTTGTAACATGCTCAGGGCATATTGTGTCATGTCAATACTTTAAAATTACATTGTCATATTGTTTTTCTTATGATGTCACAGTAGTCCATACTTTTGAAGTTTCCCACTTTAGGCCCCATCTTTGATGGCTTTGTTGATTTTCTGAGTCATACATGTATGTAATTATTTTCAAGGTAAATGAAAAAGCTTAATACTGACATCAAAATATAAGACATCATTAACTGCCATTCTACAATTAATCTGAAGTTATATTTCCTTCATTAGCAGACAATACTTACAAATCACCTGCTTTTATTTGTTGAAATTATTATACCCCCGCATACGAAGTATAGGGGGTATATAGGAGTCATCATCCGGTCGGTTGGTTGGTTGGTTGGTTGGTTGGGCGGTCTGTCTGTGGCACTTACAGCGTCAACAGTTTTCAAGATATCGAATTGAAACTTTAAACATATGTTCGTGAGTACATTTGCGCGAACTTTTTTTTTTCTCATATGGATCAGTCCATTATTTTTCGGAGGGGAGCACAATTTAACAAAATCTTGTGACGCGAACTACTTCTACAGTTTTTAAGATATTGTCTTGAAACTTGATACATATGTTCAGCATGAAGTGTAGATGTGCTTGACATATTTTTCGTGTGGATCAGTCCATTATTTTTTGCAGGGGACACGATTTAACAAAATCGTGTTATGCAAACTTCTACTCTTACTACGTCAACAGTTTTCAAGATATCGACTTGAAACTTTAAACATATGTTCGTGAGAACATTTGCACAATTTTTTTTTTCTCATGTGGATCAGTCCATTATTTTTCGGAAGGGAGCATGATTCAACAAAATCTTGTGACGCGAACTACTTCTACAGTTTTTAAGATATTGACTTGAAACTTTATACATGTGTTCGGCATAAGGTGTAGATGTGCGTGACATATTTTTCGTGTGGATCAGTCCATTATTTTTTGCAGGGGACATGATTTAACAAAATCTTGTTATGCAAACTTCTACAGTTTTCAAGATATCGACTTGAAACTGAAATCATATGTTCTGCATGAAGTGCACATGTTAGTGACATATTTTTTATGGATCAGTCCATTTTTGGTTGGAGGGGAGCATTATTTAACAAAATCTTATGACACAAACTACTTCTCCAGTTTTCAAACTTTTAACATACATTCGTGATTAGATTTGCATGACATATTTTTTTCATTTGGATCAGTCCATTATTTTTTAGAAGGGGAGCATGATTCAACAAAACCTTGTGACATCAACTACTTTTACAGTTTTGTGAAAACCCAAGTCGCTATTTTTAAACACAACTTTTGCTTTACACACACGTGGCGTTAGCATTAGCTCACCAAATGACATCATTATTCTTATCCCTCTCGAAAGAATAACAACATGTGCCCGGGTGAAGGTCGAGTAGCTGTGTGTGTATCAACAGATTGTAAAAAAAATACTCAGAAGATGCTCGATTGTTTTTTTTCTGACACAGAGACAGCGTAGTAAGTAATATGTATGTAATTATAATGCAACTGAAATGGACTTGTATCGGTAGGCGGATATAGTCCAACGTTTGGTTTCGTTAGCATTAGCTCTCCAAATGAAGTCATTATTCTTATCCCTCTCGGAAGAATAACAACATGTGCCCGGGTGAAGGTCATGTAGCTGTGTGCGTAAAATTAAATACAGATTGTAAAACAATACTTAGAAGATGCTCGATTGTTTTTTTTCTTACGCAGAGACGGCGTAGTAAGTAGTATGTATGTAATTATCATGCAACTGAAATGGCCTTGTATCGGTGGGCGGATATAGTCCTACGTTTGATTTTCTAAAATTGTTATGCCGCAAGAAAATTTAATCTCGGATTACACAAAATGAAAGTAGGTCTACATCAGAATATGCCGTCCAATGATGTACTTTGGAAACTAAAATGCGCAAAAATTATGTACATACTTTGTATTGGAGATATTTATTATAAAAAAAACAAAACAAACAACAGCAGAAATAAACAACTACCGTCAATTTCATAATTATTGAAAATATTCATGAAGTTCTATAATTTTTGTTTATGGAGAATTTTCACTGAATTGAGAGGCATAGTTGATTAAGATAAATGACAATAAATGATAAACCCATGCCTCCAGATGTCTTAATTTTGTGTTTCAAAAAAGCTCAAATGCACTTAAGAAATGGCTTCCCAATGGTATATAAATTGCTATCTTCCAGAAGCTTCGGGGGGCTTTGACCCCCTTGTCCCCCACCAGGGCTTTGCCCTGGACCTACCGGAGCCCTAGCAGCCCCCTGGACCCCCAGCAGATTTTCAGGATTTCAATTATTTTTCAACTTTCACCCATGAAAGATGCAAACAACATTTCTGTATACTCTGACAAAGCAGTATTGCGGGGGTATTAATCACCTTCAGTGATAGCTCTAGTTAAGATTGTTCATATATCCTTATTTTAATGCTTTACTCCATAGATTGCCTTTTATAGCACAGGCAGCCAGTATAGATCCAGATAGAGCCGGAACATACATGCGGCCTGATCTGAATCTACAATATTCGCTTTTTGGTTGGAAATAACCTAAAGAATCATAAAGCAAACAGATCCTGATCAGCCTGCAGTGATGTGTTGGCAAATTTGGATATAAACTGGTTGACAAACGTGGTAAAAGGATTGAAATTTCTTAACAATAATACAATGTAATTGAGCAACTGGCGCCATTAGTCACTTATGTTGTCGTACAACCTTTCTTGGAAGTCCACTTGGTTTTTATTGCACTGTGTTAAAAGAAATCCACATGCAAGATTGACAGAATTGAATTAATTATGCATTTCTGATATTTAACGGATGCATACTATTCCAAGTCTTAATTCGCCTTTTTTTCCCCCAAAACCCAAATAAAATTGGGTCTTTCACTTTATGCAAGTTGCTTGTCTATTTACAGGTATGGGGCAGGGGACCTCCAAAACTTACACTACAACTTGAAACTACAGGCCATCTGCGGAGGGGATTTACAGAAACAAGGGAGACAACCCTTAAAGAACACAGATAACTGCTGTTCAGCTGTAAAAATAGTAAAGCAAACTGCCATTGAATCGACAGAATTCAAAAAAATGGCAAATATGGTAAGTTATGAAACGAAAAGACAAGTTGATATTTAACCCTTTCCTCCATAGACACACCTTTATTGTGTGGGCAAACAGTGTAGATCCAGATCAGCCGGCACATCCGTGCCACCTGATCAGGATATGCACTGTTCGCTTTATGATTCGTTAGGTTATTTCTGACTAAAATGCGACCAGTGCAGATCCTGATTAGATAGCACGAATGTGCCAGCTGATCTGGATCTACACTGGTCACACTTTTGTCAAAATGTGTATAGATATGGAGGAAAGGGTTAATTTCATTAAGCGCATCACCAAGAATGTGACAGAATCTGATGTAGACACAGGTCAGATCCCTTTACTCTATGGAATATGGCAGTTATCCATGGGTGAACAGTGTAGATCCAGATTAGCTGGAACATCTGTATAATTACATTGTCATTTTTTTTTCACAACAATGTTGAACTTGGAACTTCAATATGTAGCAAAATTCGATTTTTATTAGCCAGTTATTTTCTGTTATTTTGTTTTCATTCCACTTGCTTATTTACATAAATGTAGAGATATTTTCAGCTTTTTTGCATCTGACTTAACACAAGTTAAAACAACCCATTATCAACAATTTAAATTGTTAACAATTACATTTTTGTATTACTTGAATTGTTTTCTGGGGAAGGTCTTCAAGTTCACCCTGTACACCATATATGTGGCTTTTATAGCATGGGCAAACAGTGTAGATCCAGATCATTTGGCACATTAGTGACATCTAATTTGGATCTACACTGTTTGCTGTTTGGTCAGAAATAACCTAAGTAATCTTTAAGCAAGCAGTGTAGATCCTGATCAGATTGCTCAGATGTGCCAGGTGATCTGGATCTACTCTGTTTGCCCACTCAATAAAGGTGTGTATATGTGTAAAGGTTTAAATGAAGGATTGTTTATTACAGAGCTATAATGACGGAGCGGAATTGTTCCTCGACATTCTTACGAAGGAGGAGAAGGAGGCCCTCCTTACACAGAAAATGCAGGCCATTCGTAAAAAGAATGACATACTGCGCATCAGACATGAGGTAAGAAGTCTTTAGTTAAAAATTTAGATGATATTTTCTCGAAATTAAAACAGTCATGTTTTCAACTTTATGTGAGCCGTGCCATGATAAAATGTTTGTCGGGAAGTTGGCATCATTCCATAAAGTAACGTCATAAAGTTGAGCATTTGAGTCAGCAGACGACATTGCTAACTCAGGGGTTTTCCTAGCCTTTCTGAGGGTCCGGAAAACGGACCCTTTCCCAAAGCAAACGGACCCTTTCCCAATCCGAAATTTCTTCCATTTTTCCCAATTGAATCCACAGATAAATTTCAAAACATCAGAAACAGTGTTAACTTTCGCTTTACGTTGTAAACAACAGCTGACTGCTTTATCTTGCACTATGCATGTGGCGTCACAACCAGGTGTAAAATTCGGTGCATAGGTTATAATTATGTGTCTGTATGGAGAACAGTTTGTCGAGATACCGGTCCGTGCCGAGAAAGTGGACATTCCGTTCCGTTCAAAGAAGTTTTAACCAAATAAAATTGATCTGAATTTATAGGCGATTAGGAGTAAAACAAATCATTCGTTTTCACGATATTAACACTAATACGTTACCGATGATGGCCTCTCATAATAGCAAATACTACGCAAAAAAATTCGTAACCAGGATTCAAAAGGCTGTTTGTCAATTGTTGACCTTTGCAAGAAATGGCAACAAAAAAACACTGAATTAGAAACGTCACAACCTCAACCGGAATCTGGACTAACAGAGCAACACGAGGGTGTAAGTGTTTGCTTGTCTGAAAGCAGAAGAAAACAAAGAAAAATTCTGTTACAGTCATTTGATGACTTCAACAAATTAAAATTATTCCATACCTTGAGTTTTTTTCTGAAAAAAAAAGCCTGTATGTAGGTTTTAAACACTAAACCACCCTGAGTGAATAAAAAGTAAACTGATCCTTCCTTGTAAATGTTTAAAAAAGGGGAAAAATGCATAAAACAATGATTTCAAAATTCCCAAAATTTGTATTTTTGTCGATAAAAATTCCCAAAATGAGACATTTCACGTGCTAAAATTTTCCCAATTCTGGCCAGGGTCCTTTTCCCAAAATGGCTAAGAAAACCCCTGTAACTACTTCTGTATTATTTTTTCGATGGTTTAATTTTCCCTTATTTCAAGATAGGAAACAGTGTTAAATTTGTTTTTACTGATGTAATTGTGGCACTCGTAATCCGGACATTCAAGCTGCAATTAAGAGCAAATTTGACCACTAAGTGTCATCTTGTTTATTGAAATTTAGGTGTAATGTTTGTACATGTTCCTTTATTCAAGTGCCGATGGTTTTTTTATTTAACAGGAGATCCAGTTGGATATGCGTAACTCTGGACCCATGTTGAAGCATCTAGAGACTGGTTCACAGGCTCTGGCCCTGAAACAAGCAGCGGAAAGTCCCCGCAAAGGGGCACAGTCTCCTAAAAAGGAGATGAAAGTGAGTACTGGTTGGGGTATACACTTTGGCATTGAAAACCAGAAGGATAATTTAGAGTGGTTGTAAAAATTTGCTTAGGCTGTTTTAAGTCCTCATCAATATTATCGTACTGTTAGTGTACACGATATTATTTTCAAGGATTAAAAAAATAATGTTCCTGCAAACATTTTAACTAATTTTACCTAAAAGCAAGCTATCTAAAAAGCTAGGATTTGAGTTCTTGGTGGCTGAATGGGATATAGTTCCGATAGGAAATTTTGTTTAACTCTAGTCAATGGGAAAGTGGTTATCCCATGGATGAAAAGATTAGATCCAGATCAGCTGGCCGTCTGTGTCCTCTTAGCAGGATCTATATTGTTCTTTTTTATATTTTTTTTTAACCAAGAAGTGAAGAATATAGGTGACCTTCCTTAAATCATTTAATACAAAATTTTCTATGTTTCAGCCACAGAATGGAGAGGAATGGAGAGATGGGAAGGACCACTCCGATAAATCCCCAGAAAAGAAGGCCCCAAAATTTGTCGCTGGCCGCGGCAAACAGCTCGCACATATGAGCAAACAAAAGCTCAAAGCTCAGGTCAGTATTTACTTGGCTCTGGTAAGTGTTACATTAACATTAAGAAACGTTAACCGTTTACTCCAAATATACATGTGTTATGGCATCTTTGAACAGTGTAGATCCAGATCAGCCCACACAACTGTGCCAACTTATCAGGATCTAAACTGTTTGCTTCTTATTCAGAAATAATCTAATGAATCAAAAAGCAAACAGTGTAGATGCTGATCAGTTGGCATGGATGTATAAAGGGTTAACCATTTCAGCAATACACACAGCTGTCAGATTTGCGACCTGTGTAGACCCAGTTCGGCCTGGGCATTTATGCAGTCCGACCAGGGTCTACGTGATAGCTATTCCTTTAACTGTAAATGTTTGCTATGAATAATTCATTGACTGGCTCATATAGAAGTAAAGGGTGAGTGCATTAAATCCATTGATCAGGTTAATGCTAACACTTGACTCTATGTTTAGAGGTTTTATTGCACTTGCATATAGAGTAGGTCCAGATAAGCTGGCACATTCGTGCCCACTTTTTAACCTGTGGATATTAGCAAACTTTATTATTGAACCATAATTCTCTTAATCAAATGTGATAAAACATTGTATCATAAATTCTTGTATGGCTCTCCTGGATAAGACCTGAGTATACATGTATGAGTTTTTAATTATAATTATGTATAAAATATTAATATTATAATCTAGAAATTACAAAAAATATCTTTCTGTAAGAATTGATTGTTTTCAATAATAACTTATAGATGTTTATACATATTAACAATTTTTTCCATAGATATGGCTTTATCATCGAACATTGTAGATCCAGATTAGATGGTACCAAAGTGCCGGCTGATCTGGTTCTACACTGTTCTTCAGTGAAATAAGAGCTATATCTGTTGGAGCAAAGGGTTAAAGCCCCAGCCCTAAACTTAAGTAAGAATATACTATTGAAAAATCATATTTGTCCATGTAGACTCCAATATATAAACTCTCGAACAGAACACAAAAGGTCCAATCGAATAATTTCTTATAGACGGGATTTTCAATGATATTGTCAAATTATAGTTAACAAACTTTTAAGAAGCTAAATGCAATGGAGCTTTATTTAGCACCGACGAAGAGACCACTTCATGCGCGATCTCGATTTCTGGGACGTTTCGGAAATCCTACTTTCGCTTTTAGTCGCGCGGACCAAATTTATTTTAGTAAATTAAAATTTTATTTTATGTATTAGTTCCAAATACATGTAATACTTCATACAAGAGCGGGTTAAATTGAAGTAATGCCGCTTTAAGCATGTGAAACATTCTGCCATGCATGTGAGTGAACTCCCCACCCCCAATGACATGTTGTTTGGCTTTTAGAAAAGGATTTGAATTGATTGTTGTTGAGTGCCTGAAGTTTTACTAAATTATATATAGGCATCATCATGGTGATTTGGTGTATATACCTCCATTTATGCATCTGGCCATCAAATAGTTGCTTGCATTATTGTCTGAAGAAATGCAATTCAGGGACATGTATCTTACCTTTGGATTTAGTCCTTTGCCTCCGGTCAGCCAATACTTTTTAATGCATGAGCTTAAAGCAGTTGATATAAAGGGACGTGATGTGGTACAGGTCGTTTTAACTGTTATAGGAAGCCTGCCAACTTTTACAATTTTCCCTGATGCATTTTATATGGAGGGACATCATGGAAAAAGTGTCTTCAAAAAGTTGATGTCAATTCATGAATTTTGTGGTTAATAAAACATTAAATATCCAAAAAATTGCAATAACATCATCCAAAAGATGTGAGGAAATAAAAGATATTTCTTTCCATATAATGAAACAACAAAAAAAATTACCAAAGACACCTTTTCCTGTGACATGTCCCATTAAGTTTTTGTGTTTTTTACTAACACTGTTTTCCCTTTTCATTTTCCTACCAATCAACTTGACGGATGGGCTATAATATGGATAAACCAACTTTCCTGATTAAATGACCTTGACCTAAAATAGGATATGAAAATCTCAAGGTCACACAGTGATGTAGGACAGTCGAGAACCATATCCTTGCATGATGGGTACCAGCCGTTTAAAAGGCAGGGATCCAGAGAAAGCTCTGGGTCAGAGGGAAGAGGAAGTGAACACCGGGAGTTTGATTCAAGAATATTTCGTAGAAACCCGGACAAACAGGTGACATTTCAAGAGGAACAGCAAATTTCCCCACCCAGAATGCAGCACAATAGAGATGGCGTGCAGCCATATAAGCGTCCCAGTAATCGACCTAATCGAAGAAACTGGGACAATGATATTGAAAATCAGCTACCCCCAGAACTGGCAAACAATCCTCTTTTAAAAAGTGATGAAAAAGGAGCTGGAGATAGAAGGAACCATGGAAACCGTAATCATTGGGATCATCATGATCGCCGTGGTAACTTCCAGGATCAACATGATCGCCGTGGTAACTTCCAGGATCAACATGATCGCCGTGGTAACTTCCAGGATCAATATGATCGCCGTGGAAACTTTCAGGATCAACATGATCACCGTGGTAACTTTCAAGATCAACATGATCACCGTGGTAACTTCCAGGATCAACACGACCGCCGTGGTAACTTCCATGATCAACATGATCGTCGTAGTAATGGTCAAAATGAATATGATAACCAGGAAAACAATTACCGTGGCAGAGGCAGAAGCAACAGTTACTTAGAAGATGAGCCAAAGGGAAACAACTCCAAAGGAAGAGGAAGAGGACGAGGGTTTGATCGCAGCAAGAGTTTTAATGATAAAAGAAATGGTCAGAGGGGGGATTATGATAGAGCAGATAACTATCGAGATATCAGAGAAGAATATAGGCAGGGAGGTTATCAGAGAGGTGATAGGGGAGGTCACTCTCAGAGCAATAATCAGGGTCAAAGAGAAGACTGGGATGCTAAGCAACATGCTCCTGACTTCAACAGAAGTCCCAGTAAAGATGAACAGGTACTAGTATTGCTTTCCAAGTATCACTTGGTCATATAACTCTTTTAAATGAAAAATTAGCAACATTTATTTTGGCAGTTCTGTTGGAAGAAAACATAATTTGTTCACATACATTTAAAATTGTATGATTTAATTTTAAATTGTGTATTTATTGTTTTTCATATATCATTTGGTCATATACAAATGTAAGCCTTAAATTTAAAAAAAAAATGACAACATGTTTTTTCCCATGTTACATTGTTTTGGAAGAAAACACAATTTTTTCACATACATTAAAATAGTATGATTTTAAATTGTGTATTTTCTCCATTCCATGTATCACTTGGCCATATTAGCCTTAAATTTTAATAAAAATATGACAACAATTTTTCGGAAGTTATATATTTTGGAAGAAAACTGATGTTTTAAACAATTTTTCTTCAAACTTTATAGAAAGTATGATTGCATGAATATATTGTTCCATGTTGGCTGATTTCCCAACACACGGCATTGGCATTATAATTCATTGTTGTGCATGCAAGAATGTTAGAAGCTATTACCAGCATTACCCTTGAATTTAAGCATGAATTTATTTCAGTATTACTTTTTTTATTAACTTATTTGATAATTATGGTCGCATCTTGGTCAGAAATAACCTAATAAATCTAAAAGCAAACAGTGTAGATCCTGATCAGATGGCACAGATGTACCAGCTGATCTGGATCCACACTGTTCAACTATGCAATGAAGGTTTATCTATGAAATAAAGGGTTAAAAATTTTTAAAACTAACAAACCAGAATTCGATTTCCATTCTTTGTCGATAAAAACATTTGCAAACTTCATAAACGGCCGTCACATAATCATATTTTATTATCTTTTTTTTCAATAGATGAAAAGGGAACTTTGAAAGCCGACGAACATGACAAATATGAAAATATTGCAGGCTCGGTTTGATTGAGCCTGTTCATGGGCAGCAATGGAAATGCATATTACTGCCCACGAAGCCTAGCCATGGGTTAAGCCCAACTCAATATTTACACCAATAAACTGTATGAAATGTACAATTTTGATCCATCCTAAACGATGGTATGCATATGGCGGTGAACATGGAACCTTCAATGTGGTATTTTCAGATTAATACCATTCCATGTTCAGTGGCGTATCGTCCCCAGATAAAAGAATGGGTTTGCCCTAAATTGTTGAAGAATTTTTGTTGAAAACCAGGTTTTACTTTATTTTAGGGTCCCCCTCCTGACCCTCAGTATAACTTTTTGTCCGACCGCACCCGGGACAAGCCCCAGGGTGCTCCAAAGGACAAAAAACAGGGGGAGAAAGAAAATCGCAATCAAGGCGAATGGAACAACAATAACAATAACAAGGAAGCTTCTAGGAGACACCCCAAAAATTTCGGTGGAACAGATTTTAATAACGTGAAGAGTAAAATGAAGGAAGTGAAGGAACGACAGGTAAATTAACCCTTTTCTCCATATAAATGTGAAGGTGTTTATGTACAAAATAAATGTAAGGGCAACTGACATTTCATACATCTGTGAAACACACGAAAATAATATTCAATCTTTAATTGTAAGTAAGTTTGCACATTAGACATCTCAGAATCTGGTTGACACCTTGCCTTTTGGCCTTGGTTACCAACAATTCAAATGACGCTACATGAAACTTGGGGGTATAACTTCTAAAAAATATATTTAAATGCTCATCCAGTTTGACTGCTGTTGCTTCCTCAACAAGTCTGAAGTAAAAAAAATATTGTACAAGACAATTTTGCTTTCAAGGACATGCAACAGCGGTCGCCACCAAAGTCAAAGATGGAAATGGCGATGCAGATGACAGGACGTGAACGACGTCAGTACACAGAATGGAAGAGTGAACGGGAGAAAGTGGACCAAATGAGGGTAGAAAGAGCTAAAAATAACACTGGCGAGTGGAAGAGAGCGTGGGACGTAGAAAAACCGGATCAGTAAGAAACTTGGTCATGTATATTCTTGTAACATGAATCAACCTTTTTGCAACATCAAATAACCTGACAGTTATTGTATGGCCTTTACAGTATAACAATGCATTGATCTGTTTAAGTACACTATCCAAAAGTAAACAACAAAATAAGGTTCTTATAAAATCTTGCTGAAAAGCAAAGAAACAGATGTGAAATACCTAAAATTATGTACTGTTTATTGAATTATAAAGAAAATTGAAAACTGAATTAAAACTTTGAAGAAGATACATGTTAATTACCTGCAAAGTAGACAAGACATGAACAGTTCCGGATATCGGTATAAAGTTACAATTAGCCGAATCAACCTCCTATGTAGCGGTCTCCACTTATAAGCAATATAATCTTGTGTTGCTTGGATGAAAACGTGAAACTAAATGTGAGATCGTACAGATTCTCTAAATAAAGGTTTGCTAAACTGAAATCAGGACAACAAATATTGAAATTTACCGTCGACAGCATTCGTTTTATTGAACAAATAAAACACAATGCTGTGTTCATAGCATTAACTTCATAATTTAGATGTGCCTGTAATTTACCTAAAAATTTAAAGTTGGGCTTCTTCATGAAACAAGAATCGTCTGAAAAGTTTGGGAGAGTGTCCTTATTTCAGTTTCAGTTTTTGGATTCTTAGATTTGAAAGATTTTTATACCCACGCTCTGAAGAAGAGGGGGTATACTGTTTTACCCTTGTCTGTCCGTTCTTTCGTTCTTCTGTCCGTTCTTCTGTCCATAACAAAATTTCTGTCACAATTTTCTAAGCAACTATAACTTGCAGCAACCTGATATTTTGCATATTGCTTTATCCGGTAGTCCCATATGGTGTAAGATACAATTCATCTACTTCCTGTTTACCAACCATTTTTATGCCCCCACAAAGTGGGAGGCATATAGAGTTGCACTCGTCTGTCCGTACGTCCCCAAATCTTGTGGCATCAACTCCTCCTAAACTATAAGGCGGATTTCTTTCAAACTTGCACAGATGATCAAGCAGGATGTGTAGATGATCGTAAAGAAAGGATTTTTTCCTGCGACCATTTTTACCAGAGTTATGGCCCTTTGTTAATTTCAGTTATAAAATCTTGTGGCGTCAACTCCTCCTAAACTACAAGGCAGATTTCTTGCAAACTTGCACAGATGATTTCTTCCTGCGACCATTTTTACCAGAGTTATGGCCCTTTGTTATATTCATTAATTAAATCTTGTGGCGTCAACTCCTCCAAAACTATAAGGCAGATTTCTTGCGAACTTGCACAGATGATCAAGCAGGATGTGTAGATGATCGTAAAGAAAGGATTTTTTCCTGAGACCATTTTTACCAGAGTTATGGCCCTTTGTTAATTTCAGCAATTAAATCTTGTGGCATCAACTCCTCCTAAACTACAGGGCAGATTCCTTGCAAACATGCACAGATGATGAAGCAGGATGTGTAGATGATCGTGAAGAAAGGATTTTTTCCTGCGACTATTTTTACCAGAGTTATGGCCCTTTGTTTTTTTCAGTAATAATATCTTGTGGCATCAACTCCTCATTTACTTTTGGACAGATTTCTTTCTAACTTGCACACATGATCAAGATGGCTGGGTAGATGATCATAAAAAAAAGATTTTTTTCTGCTGCCATTTTTACCACAGTTATGGCCCTTTGTTTATTTCACTTACAAAATTTTGTGGCATCAACTTCACATTTTCTAATTGGCTGATTTCTTTCAAACTTGCACAGATGATTAGACATGATGTGAAGATTGTTGTAAAGGACATTGTCTTGCAACAATTTTCACCACAGTTATGGCCTTTTGTTTATGTTAGTTATTAAATTTTGTGGCACTTACTCCTCATTTACTAATCATGATCACCACATGTTGTTAATACCTGGTACAAAATTTTGTAACAAATGTTATTGCAGCAGTGGGGGCATCAGTGTCCTGTGGACACAGTCTAGTTAGATTTTGCTACTATACAGGTGTGCTACACATTCCAAAGGGCATCTTTATTACAATATAGGTTCATTACATAAATCAAAGGGCATCTTTATTGAAAAATGAAAATTACATTTTGAAAGTCATATTTCTCACAGCGGGGGTATAACTAGTGAGCATTAGCTCACAGATTTACTTGTATGGTTCTAGAGATGTTTTTCTTTTCATTTCTATTGTAGGCCATCTGAAGAAGCATTGCACATGGAGCCAGCTAAGAGACCAGGTAAAAGTATGTGCATGGTTTATTTACTTTCATTTCTGTTGTTATTCAAGATTCTTTCTAGAGAGAAAGCTACATGCTGATTGAGAAGTCACAAGTACTTATTAAAGGTAGATTGGATTTGAAACAGAAAACAAATTTAACATTGCTCTGCAAAAAAGCAGAATTTCAATGAAGTGAGAGGTTTTTCCAGAATTGAAAGGAATTTTCAAAACATGACCACTTTTGTAAAAAACTAACTATTTTACTCGTAAAACAAATTGTGTTGTCAATGTTTTGGAACCATGTACATGTATTACCATTGACTTCAAAAGTTTGTGTACTTTACAATCACTGCTTCTTAGATGAAAGAAACTTGAAGTAAAACGTTTACAATATTTTAATGCGTACTGTAGTATTATTATATTTTGTTTTGATTACATATCCGAAATCGCCTTTTATCTGAATTTTACAACACTTTGTACATGTATTTCGCCCATAGTGATTACGTATGGCAGTTGGTTAAGTCAATACTAGGATGAATAGATAAAGTGAATAGAATTTAATTTGAACATGAATCTAGCTGCAAAATGTTTAAATAACCATTAATAAATGACCGTATATGTAGATCGGGCATTTCTTATTAATGACTTTGTTATCTCATTCAGTTCCATCATTTCTGCTATATCTTCTAAGAATTTGGAAAAATATTTCATTGTTATTCACTTTATTTTTTAAAATTATTTAATTAAAAAATTTTATAAATACTCAATGTTGTCTGTAAATATTTATGAATTAATTTCTGTAAATGATATCAGTTTCATAATCCTTAGCTTATGTAAAACCTGGTACAAGAAAAACCAAATGTTAATGTAACCTCAAAATAGTTTATCCACCTTAAACCCATTTTCCATGAATATGAATTAAACTCTATCGGTGACAAGTGTAGATCCAGATCTGCCAGTATATCCATGCAGTCTGATCAGGATCTACAATAGACAATTTTTAGATTGATTAGGTTATGTCTGAAGAGAACAGATCAGTCAGTTTGCACGGTTCTGCTTGCTGATCCGGATCTAAACTCGTCATCCATGCGATAAAAGTCAAGTCTACAGAATAAAGCATTCAACATATTCTTCTATTTCATTAGTTTTAAATATACACTTTTTTTATACATTTAGCATGTACATTTACTCTGGCAATGAATATTAATTAAGGACATTATTTATTAAAGCTGGGCGGATAGGAAGTGGTAGATTTGATCGAGGAGAACGGGATGATCGTCAGCGAGGCGATGCACCTGGTACTATGAAAGGTAGTTGCTTAGCAACCAGAGCATCATGTAGGCATGGCGTGTATTTCTGAATCATCGTATTATAGCATTAACCCTTAAATATTTACATATTTATCTCTTTACTCCATATATATGACTTTTTGTGCATGGGCAAACAGTGTAGATCCAGATCAGCCAGTAGATCTGTGCCGTCTGATCAGTATCTACACAGTTTGCTTTTAGATTCATTAGGATATTTCTGACCAAGAAGTTAACAGTGAACAACCAGATCAGATGGCATGGGTTAACCTGCTGCTCTGGATTTACACTGGTTCACATGAGATGAATATCGCTTTTATGGAGGAAAGGGATAATTAATGATGTCATTGGCATTCCTCATATAAGGTCATATAGAGATTATATATAAGCCAGCTAACTTGCCTAATTATGAAAAGGATAGCCGCTTGCAGTCCAGTGCATCTTGAGGAGGTTGTCTTCCTGCATATACCTGTGTTATCATATAACAGTATTACATATAACCCTTAAAACTTGCATCATTACATGTATTCAGTAGAAGCATTATTGCTATGCAAGAAGGGGCATATCATATTAGCCAGTCATCATTGGTGAAAGAAGACAATCATGTATGGTATAATGGGTATACTATAACCAGTCATTTTGCATAAGCTTGTGGTCATCTAGATAACTAACAGGAAAGCTTTGTAGATGAAACCAGAAGTTATAAGATATAAGGAATATCTTATGCTCTTAGGCATCCATCAGATATATCGAATATATCAGATATATGGAAAGTCATGGGCAACCATCAGATACAGTACAGCTAGGGTGTCTTTTACATTTTTCACTCATCGCCGCGTTTCACTGTCAGCGCGATATCCAATTTTTTTTCAGGTGATCACGGGTGATCGTCGATCTTGCCACCCCGATCACCTGACAAGAAAGTCACGGTGATTTGCCGCGATTTATCAGCGCGAATCGCGGTGAAGATTTACCGATGATTTAAAGACATTCTTCCAAATTTATTTATTTAAAAAGAAATATGTTGTTCGTATTTTCGTATCAGAGAAAAGATCTGAAACTTGATCAATGCATAAATATATTGTCCATTATTTGAAACACTGATGTTTTCCACACCTTCCGTGTTGACATAAACACCTTTGTACTTGCCCCGTAAATTGCTGCCTAATTTGCTTCTAAGTGGAATGTTGTCACTGTCATTGTAGAAAGTGAACAACAGTTATTAAATTGGTTAATTATTTTACGACAAATTATAAGAATTCATTGACAAGTAGAGTATTTACGCCTCAGATCAGAATTCAATGTCATTTAAAATACGAGTATAATTGCGATTGAAACACACAGTAAACTGGACATAATAGATCATTATCGAGAGAGAAAAGTGAATAAAAATTGTGTCGTTCTTACCTTATCGTTTCCTTAGTTGTTATTTTGATGAAAGATAAATATATAATATTCTTTTTCTTAAGTACTCCGAACATGTTGAGAAAATAAATAACGGTGAAAATATAACAGCCAAGTACATTAGCTACATGTATAAAATCCATCTCGTCAGTATTTTTCCCCAATCCCTTCCTAAAACATCTTCATTTATGAGCAATCAACACCTGTTTGAACACCTGTGTGATCAGCATTGTATATTTCATCATCACTTCTGTTTATTCACTTCAAAAAGAACGCTGACAAGTAATACTGATTTTCCGAGATCAAAGGTGCCGTGTTGGGTAAAAAAAAAATATTGATCAAACGTCGGCGTTTTTTATTCTTAACAGATTGACTCATTTGTCAACTCTCAACAAAAAAAAAATAAAATTGCTCGAAACAAATTAGAGTTGTACATTGTATAATCAAAACATGCCTTGTAAAATCAAAACATGCTGGAAATTAATAGCATATGCCTGTCACAAATGTTATTTAAATAAACAATGTTTGTGTTCACGCCTTACTCATTACATTTAAAATGTTCATTCAATAGTTGATTTGTCGTTGAGTAGGGTGTCATTTTTGTTTGGGAATCAACTAAGCTGTTGATAATTGGTGTTTTATATGGATTAATTAACTCCAAGCTTCTTACGTTGACAGGTAAGCACTTTCAAAATAGTTATTGATTAATTCATGTCAGTTTGCAAAAATCGGGCGTCGGTGATAAAATCAAGCTCTGTTATATTAAAAAGTTATTACATTTATTAAGAAACTCGATATTTTCACAGAAGATACGCAAACAAAGAAAATTGTTTTTTTGTTTAATGCTGACGAATCGGCACGCCCGATTACGCGACTAAAATTTTTACATTATTTTGATACAATGTTACGTTCAAAGTGGTTAAAGAAAGAATGTTTTACATAAAAAAAATACATTTTAATACACTCCTTTTTCGAAAGATTTTTCACCGCGATCCCCCGCGATCGACCCTGAAGCTAAACTGCTGATGATGAACACGAGAAGAGCGAGAATGACTGCAGAATTATCGCCGCGAATCACGGCAAATCACCCGAAAATCGCCGCGTCGGAAGGACATATTCGCGGTGAATTTCCACCCGGACTGATTTATTAACGCGGTGGACGGGTGAAAAATGTAAAAGACACCCGAGCTGTACTGTATATAGAATATCTTAAGCTGTTGACAATTGTATTGAACCTTTTAGCAGCAAAAGTTTTTGCCAGATAGCCAGACATGGAGATTTGCATGAGCTTGTAATTTTTGTAACCCTTTTCAGGCAGGGTCTGAATAACATTGGATTTGTTGTAAGTGCAGACCCAGATAAGTCTGTATAACCCTACAGAAAAGGGCCTACACTGTTTGCTGTGGCGTCAACTTTATCTGGCAAACATTCAAATGGAACATAAAGAAACCAGCTCATTTACAGTCATTTTTATTTGATTTTAATAGTCAGAGTTAGAGAGAAAAACAGTGTTTTACTTTTAAGTTTAAACACTATAAACTAGAAGTTATTAGCATGATGTTGGACTTTTTGAATGGCATTTCTTTCAACAGCTACTAACATGTTTAAGCATATTGTGCATTAATAACACACCATTCTGTTTTCATTATTTTGCATAATATTATGTAGACCCGTTATTGCTAGATGTCCCAAATTTAGAGATAGAACCCCAATATTTAGTTCTACTAATATTGTTTTGTGTGGACTATTATGGCAATAAATTAAAATACAAATGGTAAATTTTCTTGACCATAAAATGATATAATCCTTTACTCCATATATATGGGTTTTATTATCTACTGTGCAATCCATGCCATCTGATCAGAATCTATGTTGTTCACATCTTGGTAATTAATAATAAAAAATCTAATGGTTTAGATCCTGATTTGATTGTACACATGTACCAGCTGATCTGGATCTACTCTATTTGCCCATGGATAACAGGCATATAGCTTGGAGTTAAAGGTTAAATATTAGTTTGCATATTACAGTGTGTATTGTTTGATCAAAAGAAAATGGAAGTAGCTTACTGAGGTTATGAATATAGTCAAACTTATGGTCTCTTTAGACATCCAGTTGGTAGATCCCAGTTGGCATACAGTACATATGGAATATTATAACAGTATGCATTCTGTAGGTTCGTATTTTTCGAGTTGGGTATGTAACAGTATCGCGCGAGACCGAAGGTGGAGCGTGATGTGGTTACATATGCAACGAGAAAAAATACGAACCTACAGAATGCATACTGTCGTAATGTTCCTTTTATTATATACCCTTCTCGCTTAAAACAAATTTAAATAAACTAAACAACAAAATTTTAGTCAAAAATGTGGTTTACATAGTAGCAGAAATAAAAATAGTAACGCGACAGTAAATTTATGAATGGCGAAGAAAATTTATGAATGACGTAAAAATTCCTTAACTTTTGTAAAACTGTGACGAAGATTTCCTATTTTGGAGTTCGTTATGTGCCGGAAAATTACGACAACCTAGTGTGACGTAGTATATGACGTCACATAGAACACGGAAAGCTGGACATTGTTCTATACAGAATTTCTAATCTGACGAGTTGTAACAATTTTGCGGATCAACGATGCACTATGCTAAAATCATTCATGGGTATATAATAAATCTTTTTCCCTAAGACTGTCTTCAAATATTTAAAATATTTTAAAAAGAGCACTGGTAAACAAGACCTTTCTAAGGAGCAAATACCATCTTAAAACAAGGACTATTTAAGGTTGGTCTTTTTTTTTTACAGGTTTTACCGTTATTACTCCATAGATAAGGCTTTTATTGCATGGCAAACAGTTTAGAGTCGTATCAGCTTGCACATCTGTAACATCTGATCAGGATCTAAATTGTTTATTTTAAGATACATTAGGTTCTTTCTGACCAGGAGGCAAAAATTAGATCTAAATCAGATGGCACAGATGTCATTTTCTGATCTGGATCTAAACAATTTTCACCCTTGTCAAAAAAGGTGTATATATGGAGTAAAGGGTTACTCTGTTATACTGTGGAATACAGGAGAATATGTATATTTTCAGGAATAGAAAAAGATGACAAAGACAAGCCTGCAGCAGGAAGGGGTCGCGGACGAGGTCGGGGAAGAGGTCGAGGTCGGGGCAGGGCCAAGGAAAGAGCTAGAACCAACTCTGATGAGGGCAGACGAGTTGAAAACAACAATGACCTTCTTGTTATCAAAATCGATAACACACCTGGTAAAAACACCGATTCCTCAGTTGAAGTCGAATATTCAGACTCGGAAACTCCCATCATTACGACCAGGAAACAAGGACAACGACCTCATTCCATCGCAGGACATCCCACAACTCCTGGCGATAAAGATGAACTGTGGTGGGATGAAGATTTTGAAGACATTCCATTGACGAGCACAGAGCCTGACAGCGCTGATGCTTACATTGAAGAAATTCTGAGTGATACTCACGAAGGTGATTATCATGATAGCCAAGAGCATGGTGAGTTCATTGAAGATGGACAGTTTGAAGATATCGATGGTATTCATCCCACCAAGCCAGTAAATAACCGTCAAAGTCAAGTAAGTCAGGGTGATACAGACGAGTGGGAAGATTGTGAGACTGAGGAATTCTGGGGCAGCCAGGCATCGTCTGATAGTGCTAGTATGGGGAACAAGGGAACAAGTACGAACCATTCCTTGTCACCGGAGGACGCCCTTCGATTGAAGATATCACAACAAAAGAATCTGAATCCGGATGCACCTGAATTCACACCCACCTCACCATTATCACCTCTGTCACCGGAAATGATGAAAACCCCAGAAGGTCATGTGAAAGTTGCAAACTGGGCAGAAGAAATGAAAACACCAGTAAGTGGAGACAAGAATGTCTCCTTCAAATCGGCAACTCCAGCTTCAGATAAGATAAGTTCATCAAGTAATCAAGGTGCAGCTGATAAGAAATCAGAAATTCTTCCAAGAAGGATTGAAAAAGACTTTGATGCTAACGATGAACAGGTTGATGCTCACAGTGTAGTTGTTGAGGCTTCAGATGGTGAAACCAGTGAAGATAAGAAAGGGAAAGAAGTTCAGGAGAATGAAACAAAAGGTTTAGATACAGAAAATGAGGACAAAAGTGAACTGAGTGAAAATGTATCAAATGAAACTAAGAAAAATGACACAGAAACATCTCCCAAAGTGGAGAGCAGTTCAGGGGAGACCACTGAAGAATTAAAGAGTTCTTCAGGGGAAGCAACTGCTGATGTTACAGGGGAGGTAACTGCAGACACTGCAGAAGATGAGAAATTGCAGATGGCCGATATTGAACAAGGTTCAGGCAGTAATAAAGGCCCTTCCACGGAGGAGGAGGAGAAGAAGGTTGCTCATGAGCCTGTGGTAGACACAGAGAGCACGGGGGAAGGGCTTAATCAGGAGAAAACTGCCCCAGAACAGGGTAAGCTTCAAGTAATTTTGTGTAAATAACCCTTTGCTCCATGGATATGCCTTTTATTTCATATGTTACAAGTGTAGATTCAGACCAGCCTGCACATTCCCTCTGATCTTATCTATACTGTTGGCTTTTTGGGAATGTGCTTACTGATCTAGATCTCTGGAGTAAGGGTAGAATGTGTAAATATGTGAAATGTGTAGATATCACAATTTGCTTGATTGTTGGTAGCTTTGAAAAGTATCTGAATACATCTGTATTTAGAACTGGTAATAACAAATTGCTTATTCTACCAGAAATGTCATTGTTGTTTTTTTTTGTTGATAACTTATGACATCTTCACTAGTAAATCACTTTTGATGTCAATTTTCAGGGCAAACAAAAGAAGTGGGCAAAGAGTCTGGGTAAACTTAGATGAACATACTGCACCAGCTTTCTTGTGAGTATTTGTTGTGCACTTTACAAAATTAACATACCGGTTCTGTGTTATGTAAAACCTGTGAATGGCAGTTTTACATGAACATAAATTTGTGCAATGTATTATTTGTGAGGTTGGGAAAGGAAAACCAGTCCTGTGGAGACAGTTCTCATTTCTGAACTCATATATTTCTTAAACACATTAGTGCATGGTAAGTTATGTAGGATGGCTGCAATATGCACATTTTCAAGAAACTTGGTGTGTTAAAATTACATCCTTGCAGAATAGTTAGTTATTAACGGGAGATTTAAACCATAGCCATGGAGTAAAGGGATAATAAAGGCTATGAAACCATCATCTGTTCCTTGCCACTGGCTGACTTTAATACAATATTGATGTTATCATATGGGAAAACAGTGTAGATCCAGATCAGCCGAAACATCCATGATGTCTGATCAGGATATTCACTGTTCCCTTTAAATTCATTAGGTTATTGGACCAGTGTAGATTAAATCAGATGGCATAGATGGCACAGATGCATTACAACCGTTATACAGTAGAATTCGGTTATTTGAATAGTCCATTTGTCAGAACCCTTGATTCAATTAACCAGAGTATAATTATATATGGAGCTTACAAATTCTATCCAGTTTTTGATTTCGTTCGATTCTCCGCCATTTTTCGTAGGTGCGCCATGAGAATTATGCACTTGTGAAATTCACTTACGCCGTAACTACAGCGTAACATTAATAACTACATGTGGTGAAATCAAAGATAAAAAAGATATTATAAAACACTGCGATACGTTATATCGCGATATCCAATAAATCGCGCTTGGTCCGTGGATCCCATTTTTTTGTACATTAACAATCTATATGTTTGTTCATTCTTCGTGGCAGGTAAAAAGATCAAATGATTAAATCGACGTTGCCGACAAATTTATGAAACGCACGCTTTTTTCGTGTCCTATTACGTCATTATCGGCGAAGGTTGTTTATTACATTTGTATGCAGGGATTTAAGAGGCAATGTACAAGTTTACTAACGGGTACAATTTAACGTCAAACGTATGAAAATAAATGAAAGTTTTTTTACAATTCTGTTGCTTCTGATTTGACATGAAACCACTATGTGACGAACAATAGCCAAAAAATAGGTGCGAAAAACACCAAGCTGATACTGTACTGGCAGAATTTCGTTCACGAGACAAACCGCAAATTAGCGAAAATTAATGCAAGCCGCTAACCATAATAGACATTGAGCAGGAAACGTCAAAACAGTTTGTTGTTCTGACATTACCTGCTCATCGACATACTGAGCAAGTATTTTTCCGTTTTATGTTTCTTTCTTTTTACAAATAAAAAATTTTGTATTCGAGAATTTCCCGTATTCCATAAAACGTTATCATCTAATGAACAAAAACAAATGAAAATTCTCGATGCGGGGAAACCCGTTATGTGACGTCATTGCTATAAATGTACACGGTAAATACGCATGCCAGTGAACGGAAGTCATTATTTTAAATAGGTGATAAACAATGACAATAAATTTATCGAGTTTACCGGATAATGAACATTGCCTTGGGGCAGAAACGTGTGAATTTCAAGTAGGATTAGCATCGTAAGGCGTTGTAAGGTGGGAAAGTGCTATCTTAATAAACGAAATGCATGCGGTGACCTATTCAAATGAGATCTTTTAGCATAGAAAAAGATATAAATGGTTTTGTGTTTTAATATTCTACTATATTAAGCGAAATATTCAAATAACCGCTATTCAATTAAGTGGAATGTACTGTATATGGAGTAATGGTTTGTGTGTTCACCAGTTGTTGTTGTTTTTTTTCAGCATGTTATGCAAGACTGGATGCTTTGATGAACAATATTTTCGACAAAATAGCAGAAGAAAAAGAGAATTAGAGAAGAAAAGGAGATGATGAACAATTTGAGAAAAATTATAAATATGTACTACAGTAACTAACAAATCTTGTGAAAATCTGGGCTAAAGATTTTATACTGAGATTTGAAGAGTCTCAAATCTCAAGCATCTGAACTGGACTTGTCTCCATTTCAGCCAATCATATCCTTAAGATTTGAGACTGGTCTCCATTCTTGGTTTTTGATCTTGGACCATGGTTTTTTAATGGGATTTTTTTTTGTTTTGTTGTACCATTAATAGTTATTTCTTGTACTGGTAACAGTAATTTGTTGTCACATTAGTATTCTACCCATTGTAAAAGCATGATTACTTGCATCAATTTTAGGGTTCGTTATTTTTGTGATGAAGGTTAAAATAGCCATTTTAATGAGAAAAATGGCAACAGTTTAGTAGTAACTTATAACATTAGTTATTTTGATAATTCTTATGTGCAAAATTGTTTAACTAGCAATAATTCTGTAAAATGTGCCAAATATTAACAAACCAAAACTAGAATTTTAGTTTTTGAAAAGGGTTCATTTTTCTATGTGAAAGTTGCTTGTACTTTCAAAATAAATTAAATTCTTTGTATTGGAATGACTTAATGCAGTGCTAAATGTCACAAACAATTTTTTTTACAACAGCAATGTTTGTTTTGTTTATTTGGACAGAAAGTTGCATTGTTGCTGAATGTATAAAACACAGTTAGTAATTTTGCAGAATCCCAGTTTTGGGGGCTTTTTGTTATGACAAATTTTTCAACATTTATGTTTGATAGAAATGAAATTAGAAATGTATTAATTTATAGGGGAATTCAAAGTATTCCTGTTGTTTTTGTGTTATATTAAACATGAAAAATAACCTTTACCCTGATATGTTTTGTATTTATTGTAATGCTTTAGCACATTGGTCGTACATAATATATTATTAATATAGAGTTTTGATGAATTCTCTTTTTTTATCCACCTGTTTCTTGTTGCACAACTCTGTACTTTTCATTTTCTAAAAGACTGAGGTGTTAAATTGTTGATTGATAAAAATGAAATCAGTAGATGGAAGACTGTTGTTGCCTTAGTGCAAGAAATGTATCTCCTTCAAATTTAATGGTACTTAACACCATTCTTGCACTAAGGTGATGCAGAGTTCGCTTTATCTCTTGTTCAAATATTTAGTCTCATATGCCCAGGGGTGAGAATAGATGTTTGAAATTAACACCATTAAGCCCATTGAACTAGTACAATGGATGTGCCTTTAATTAAATTTGGCTCAACTGGAGTACATTTATAGTCCTTTCCTCCATATATACACATTTTTAAGCATGTAAAACCAGAGTAGATCCCGATCAGCCGGCACATTCCTGCTGTCTGATCAGGACCAGCACTGGTTGCATTTTGGTCAGAAATAGCCTAACCAATAAAAAAGCGAACAGTGTAGATCCTGATAGGATGGCACAGTTGTGTCGGCACAGTTGTGTCGGCTGATATGGATCTACTCTGTTTGCCTGTGCAATAATAGTGTATCTATGGAGGAAAGGGATAGTTCAAGAGTACATGTTGAAATGTATGGACCATATAGTAAACAGTGTAAAAGTTTGGTGTATAGATGTGCAGTGTCATTAATATAAATAAAGTTTCCAGTAATTACAAATTGGTGAACACATCTTGTGCAAATGTTGTTTACAAATTGGTGAACACATCTTGTTATGTGTAGATGTTGTTTACAAATTGGTGAACACATCTTGTTACATGTAAACATTTTTTACTGTGTCAGTGCGAAACTACATGTACCAATGAAGTTAGTGAATTTAAAATAGATAGTTTGGGTATGTGGTTCGTATTGACATATTTGGCCTAAAATCTAATACATTTAAGTGCCTTAATTGTATGACTAACCAATATTATTTGATCAGAGTTATGTTTCCTTTGTTATTATCTGTGTATGTTTTTAGGTAAATAGTATGAAAACATTTACTTGTAATCTTTAGTGATTGTATATTAATTTTTGTGTGCATAGTTGAAACAATTTTTAAATGCAATTTTGTAAAATACCATACTGGAATATATAATATATGATAATGAAAATATTTTTAATCTGGGTGTTTTTGCTTATTATTTTAACATGACAAATTACCCAGTAGTGCAGACAACTTCAATTGAAGATTAAATGCAATATTGTAGTAACATCTTCTTTATTAGCTCACCTGTCACGTAGTGACAAGGTGAGCTTTTGTGATCGCAATTTGTCTGGCGTCCGTCCGTCTGTCCGTCCGGCGTCCGTCTGGCGTCCGTCCGTAAACTTTTCATTTAAACAACATCTCCTCTTAAACCCCTGGGCCAAAGTTGATGAAACTTGCCACAGATGTTCCTTGCATGAAGCTCTTCCAAAGTTGTTCAAAAAAAATCAATTCCATGCAGAACTCTGGTTGCCATGGCAACCTAAAGGAAAAACTTAAAAAATCTTCTTGTCTGAAACCACAAGGCCTAGAGCTTAGATATTTGGCATTTAGCAACCTCTAGTGGAATTTTACAAAGATTGTTCAAATTATTTCCCTGGGGTCAAAATTGGCCCCACCCCAGGGGTCACATCATTTTACATAGACTATTATAGGAAAAACTTAAAAAATCTTCTTGTCTGAAACCACAAGGCCTAGAGCTTAGATATTTGGCATTTAGCACCCTCTAGTGGAACTCTACAAAGATTGTTTAAATTATTTCCCTGGGGTCAAAATTGGCCCTGCCCCAGGGGTCACTTCATTTTACATAGACTTATATAGGAAAAACTTTAAAAATCTTCTTGTCTGAAACCACAAGGCCTAGAGCTTAGATATTTGGCATTTAGCACTCTCTAGTGGAACTCTACAAGGATTGTTCAAATTATTTCCCTGGGGTCTAAATTTGCCACGCCCCAGGGGTCACTTCATTTTACATAGACTTATATAGGAAAAACTTTAAAAAACTTCTTGTTTGAAACCACAAGGCCTAGAGCTTAGATATTTGCATTTAGCACCCTCTAGTGGAACTCTACAAAGATTGTTCAAATTATTTCCCTGGGGTCAAATTTGGCCCCGCCCCAGGGGTCACTTCATTTTACATAGACTTATAAAGGAAATCATTTAAAAATCTTCTTCTCACAAACCACAATGCGTACAGCTTAGATATTTGGTAAGTAGCATTGTCTAATGGATGTCTACTTAATTTGTTCAAATTATGTCCCCTGGGCCAAAATCGACCACGCCCTAGGGTTCTTTTGGTTTTCATATAGTTATATAGGAAAAACATGAAAATCTTCTTATTTAAAACCACAAGGCCTAGAGCCTTAATGTTTGATATACAGCATCATCTAGTGGTTCTCTACCAAAATTGTTCAAACTATCCCCCTTGTTCAAATTATTCTCCTGGGGTAAAAAATGGCTCCGCCCCGAGGGTCACTAGTTAAGTTTTATTACATAGTGTTATATAGTAAATCTTTAAAAGTCTTCTTCTCTGAAACTGTAAGGCCTAGAGCTTAGATATTTGGTATAGAGAATCATCTAGTTACATTTTTTCCACAATAGCAGCTTAATTTTTTGACTTGATTTTACCAAACTTGCACACTACTCTTGCAACCATTGAGCAGTTGTTGACAGGTGAGCGACCCAGGGTCCTATGGACCCTCTTGTTTAATATAGTTACAACAGTGTTGCATGTAACCCTTAATTTGTTATAAATTTCTATACCAGATTAGTGCTTGAAAGGTGATATTTATTAAAACTGTTGAACAGTAAATACAAGAATTTTACTTAGTATTTATTGTTGAAGATAAATTTTGTGAAACAATAGTGGTGCAGACCATTTTGGCATACCGTAATTGTTTGTTATGTTTAACAGTTGATACAGATTTTTACTCTATTTATTACTGCAGATAAATTTTTATTGAAACAATAATGGTTCAAACCATTTTGAAAAAATGTTTGCTGTTGAATAGTTTGGATACAAGTTTTTACTTTATTTATATCTACTGATACATTTTGTGAAACAATATTGGGTCAAACCATTTTGAGGTACATTATTTATTTCTGCAGATAGATTTTTGTGGGAAACTACCTAATGGTTCTGAGCGTAATGAAAGAATTGTTTTTCTGTTTGAACAGAAAGGGCAAATGTGTGCTTTTTGATGTTGTAAATTGTGTCCGAGTTAGCTTTTCTGCTCTTTTCTTCTTGTTCTTTCTTTGTTATTATACTTTCATCTAGTAGCAGAGAAGTGACACTATTTTTAGAGGTATTTGGTTGTGCCATGACCCGGAACTGAGTCATTCAGTTCTGTTATCAAGTTAAGTTGATACAGCAGTGTACGTTTGGACAGTTAACCCTTTACTCCAAATATACATATTTTAACGCATATGCAACCATTGTAGATAAAGATCAGCTGGCACATCAATGCTGTCTGATCTGGATCTCCATTGGTCGCATATTGGTCAGAAATAGCCTAATAAATAAAAAAGCGAACAGTGCAGATCCGGATCAGATGGCACGGATGCACAGGCTGATCTTGATCGGTACTGTTCGCTTATGCCATGAACTGTATATATGGAGGAAAGGTTTAATAGAAATGATTTTCAGTTTCTGCTTACAAGCGATGATAAGCTCCAGTTTTGATTTTTACAAACACAGTAGACAATCTTAAAACTAGCAGATAGTGTTTTTAATTTGATTTGCAGAGACCTATCATTTTTTATGTATGATTTTTTCCTGTATATTTAATATAAAGTTTGGACACCCAGTGTTAATGGATTGAAAAGGCTTAGAATCTACTTTATGCTTACCTCCTGTTTTGAGGTATTTATTGTTTTGAATTTTAAAAGAAGACTTTTGAATTTGGAATTGGAATTTTGTGTATATGAAAAGGCAGTTGAAATAATCATAAAATTAAAAAAAAAGATAAAAAAATCGCAAAAGTAAAAAACCCTTCACTCCTTATTATACGGGTTTCATCGCAGGTGCTACCAGTGTAGATCCAGATTGCCGGCATAGCTGGCATCTAATAGAGATCTTCTTTGTTTCAGTGTGCATTTAGAGTCCTTGGGTTATTTCTGACTATGAATTGACTAGTGTAGATCCAGATCAGACAGCATGATGGCTGGCAGATCTGGATCTTGAGTGGTGACAAGCGATAATACCCTTATATATGGAGTAAAGGGTAAAAAACAACAACAACGAAATGAAATCATATCAAAGAATGGTGTGGGTGGCATATTTGATTTTGGACTTATTTTGTAAATTTTGTAAAAAAATACCATAATCATTACACATAAAACATGTAACTCCATTTAGCCATTAATAGTTTGTTTTGCATTTGCTATTGTCTGAGTATCAAAGTAGGTCATGTGATGTCTTGCAAACATATGGTATAGACTTAGTAACAAAGTGTTTTTTGAAAGATGTATTTTTGATAATATTTTCCCTCCGGACAGAATGTTAAAGTGTGCCATCCTTGCCATCAGATCTGGATCTAGAGTGGTTGTGATAAAACCATATATATGGAGTTAATGCTGTTATAATATGGTGTGCAGAAATTAAGTGATTTATGTTGGAAGATTGAACATGACCTGCTGAGATATTTTCATTGTTACACCTCCATGCATTTCATGTCTGATGTATGCTGTAGTTTGGGGAATTGATATTATTTATTCAACTAACTTTTATACTAGGCAGGATATAAATATATGGAATAAAACAAAAAAGTTCAAAACAGAAGCCTAGTTAAGTCTTTATTTCTGATCTATTACTTGATAATATGACAATATTAAAACAGGTACAGTCTAGGTTTCGCAACCTGGTTGCCCCTCACAGACATGTGCTTTTAGATAGTTTACAGGATTGGTTGCCCTGTGGTCTCATTTAACCCTAAGCTGAGTTTTCTAGAAAGGATCTTGTATACGGCTAGTGCTGAACTAGATGGATAGGGCTAGTGCTGTTGTGCTGTGTTAGATGTATAAGGCTAGTGCTGTTGTGCTGTGTTAGATGTATAAGGCTAGTGCTGTTGTGCTGAGCTAGATGTATAGTGCTAGTGCTGTTTTGCTGTATAAGATTTAGTGTTAGTGGTGCTGGGCTGAGCTAGATGAAAAGGGGTAGTGCTGTTATGCTGAGCTAGATGGGTGGGGCTAGAGCTGTTGTGCTTAGCGTGATGCTGATGGATAGGGATAAAGCTGTTGTGCTTAGCTTGGTGTATATTGTTGTACTAAGCTTGATGTAGAGGGATAGAGATAAAGCTATTGTGCTTAGCTTGGTGTATATTGTTGTAATTAGCTTGATGTAGAGGGATAAAGATAAAGCTGTTGTGCTTAGCTTGGTGTAGAGGGATAGAGATAAAGCTGTTGTGCTTAGCTTGGTGTATATTGTTGTGCTTAACTTTATGTGGATAGATAGGGCTAGAGCTGTTGTACTCAGCTTGATGTAGATTGATAGAGCTTTTGAGATTAGCTTGGTGTAGATTGTTGTGCTTAGCTTGATGTATATGGATGGGGATAATGCTGTTGTTTTCAGCTTGATGTAGATGTACAGGGCTAGAGCTGTTGTTATCAGCTTGATGTAGATGGACAGGGCTAGAGCTGTTGTTCTCAGCTTCATGTAGATGGATAGGGCTAGAGCTGTTCTTTTCTGTTTCAGATAGATGGATATGACTAGAGCTGTTGTTCTCAGCTTGATGTAGATGGATAGGGCTAGAGCTCTTGTTCTCAGCTTCATGTAGATGGATAGGGCTAGAGCTCTTATTCTCAGCTTCATGTAGATGGATAGGGCTAGAGCTATTGTTCTCAGCATGATGTAGATAGACAGAGTTAGAGCTGTTGTTCTCAGCTTGATGTAGATGGACAGGGCTAGAGCTGATGTTCTCAGCTTGATGTAGATGGATAGAGTTAGAGCTATTGTTCTCAGCTTGATGTAGATGGACAGGGCTAGAGCTAATGTTCTCAGCTTGATGTAGATGGACAGGGCTAGAGCTGTTGTTCTCAGCTTGATGTAGATGGACAGGGCTAGAGCTGTTGTTCTCAGCTTTATGTTGATGGATAGGGCTAGAGCTGTTGTTCTCAGTTTGATGTAGATGGATAGTGCTAAGGCTATTGTTCCCAGCTTGATGTAGATGGATAGGGCTAGAGCTGTTGTTCATAGCTTGATGTAGATGGATAGGACTAGAGCTGTTGTTCTCAGTTTGATGTTGATGGATAGGGCTAGAGCTGTTGTTCTCAGTTTGATGTAGATGGACAGGGCTAGAGCTGATGTTCTCAGCTTGATGAAGATGGACATGGATAGAGCTGTTGTTCTCGGCTTGATGTAGATGGATAGAGCTAGAGCTGTTGTTAATAGCTTGATGTAGATGAATAGGACTAGAGCTGTTGTGCTTAGCTTGATTTAGATGGATAGGGCTAGAGCTGTTGTTCTCAGCTTGATGTAGATGGACATCAATAGAGCTGTTGTTCTCGGCTTGATGTAGATGGATAGAGCTAGAGCTGTTGTTCATAGCTTGAGGTAGATGAATAGGACTAGAGCTGTTGTGCTTAGCTTGATGTAGATGGATAGGGCTAGAGCTGTTGTTCTCAGCTTGATGTAGATGGATAGGGCTAGAGCTGTTGTTCTCAGCTTGATGTAGATGGATAGGGCTATTGTTTCCAGCTTGATGTAGATGGATAGGGCTATGGCTGTTGTTCTCAGCTTGATTTAGATTCATAGGGCTAGTGCTGTTGTGCTGAGGTAGATGGATAGGGCTAGAGATGTTGTGCTGAGGTAGAAGGACAGGGCTAGAGCTGATGTGCTGAGGTAGATGAATAAGGCTAGTGCTGTTGTGCTGAGGTAGATGGACAGGGCTAGTGCTGTTGTGCTGAGGTAGATGGATAGGGCTAGAGCTGATGTGCGGAGGTAGATGGACAGGGCTAGTGCTGTTGTGCTGAGGTAGATGGATAGGGCTAGAGCTGTTGTGCTGAGGTAGATGGACAGGACTAGTGCTGTTGTGCTGAGGTAGATGGACAGGGCTAGTGCTGATGTGCTGTGGTAGATGGACAGGGCTAGAACTGTTGTGCTGAGATAGATGAACAGGGCTAGTGCTGATGTGCTGTGGTAGATGGACAGGGCTAGAACTGTTGTGCTGAGATAGATGTACAGGGCTAGAGCTGGTGTGCTGAGGTAGATGGACAGGGCTAGAGCTGATGTTCTCAGCTTGATGTAGATGGATAGTGCTAGAGCTGTTGTTCTCAGCTTGATGTAGATTGATAGGTATAGTGCTGTTTTTCTCGGCTTGATGTAGATGGATAGGGCTACAGCGGATGTTCTCAGCTTGATATAGATGGACAGGGATAGAGCTGTTTTTCTCAGCTTTATGTAGATGGATAGGGCTAGAGCTGATGTTCTCAGCTTTATATAGATGGACAGGGCTAGAGCTCTTGTTCTCAGCTTTATGTAGATAGATAGGGCTAGAGCTGTTGTGCTGATGTAGATGGACAGGGCTAGTGCTGTTGTGCTGAGGTAGATGGATAGGGCTAGAGCTGTTGTTTTGAGGTAGATGGACAGGGCTAGTGCTATTGTGCTGAGGTAGATGGACAGGGCTAGAGCTGATGTGCTGTGGTAGATGAACAGGGCTAGAGCTGTTGTGCTGAGGTAGATGGACAGGGCTAGAGCTGTTGTGCTGAGGTAGATGGACAGGGCTAGAGCTGATGTTCTCAGCTTGATGTAGATGGATAGTGCCAGAGCTGTTGTTCTCGGCTTGATGTAGATGGATAGGGCTAGAGGGGATGTTCTCAGCTTGATGTAGATGGACATGGCTAGAGCTGTTGTTCTCAGCTTTATTTAGATGGATAGGGCTAGAGCTGTTGTGCTGAGGTAGATGGACAGGGCTAGTGCTGTTGTGGTGAGGTAGATGGACAGGGCTAGAGCTGTTGTGCTGAGGTAGATGGACGGGGCTAGTGCTGTTGTGCTGATGTAGATGGACAGGGCTATTGCTGTTGTGCTGACGTAGATGGATAGGGCTAGACCTGTTGTGCTGAGGTAGATGGACAGGGCTAGTGCTATTGTGCTGAGGTAGATGGACAGGGCTAGAGCTGATGTGTTGTGGTAGATGGACAGGGCTAGAGCTGTTGTGCTGAGGTAGATGGACAGGGCTAGAGCTGTTGTGCTGAGGTAGATGGACAGGGCTAGAGCTGTTGTGCTGAGGTAGATGGACAGGGCTAGAGCTGATGTTCTCAGCTTGATGTAGATGGATAGTGCTAGAGCTGTTGTTCTCGGCTTTATGTAGATGGATAGGGCTAGAGCTGATGTTCTCAGCTTGATGTAGATGGACAGGGCTAGAGCTGTTGTTCTCAGCTTTATGTAGATGGATAGGGCTAGAGCTGTTGTTCTCAGCTTGATGTATATGGATAGGGATAGTGATGTTGTTCTCAGCTTGATGTAGATGGATAGGGCTAGAGCTGTTGTTCTCAGCTTGATGTAGATGGATAGGGCTAGAGCTGTTGTATTCAGTTTGATGTAGACGGATAGAGCTGTTGTTCTCGGCTTTATGTTGATGGATAGGGCTAGAGCTGTTGTTCTCAGCTTGATGTAGATGGATAGGGCTAGAGCTGTTGTTCTCAGTTTGATGTAGATGGATAGAGCTAGAGCTGTTGTTCTCGGCTTTATGTTGATGGATAGGGCTAGAGCTGTTGTTCTCAGTTTGATGTGGATTGATAGGGCTAGAGCTGCTGTTCTCAGCTTTATGTTGATGGATAGGGCTAGAGCTGTTGTTCTCAGCTTGATGTAGATGGATAGGGCTAGAGCTGTTGTTCTCAGCTTCATGTTGATGGATAGGGCTAGAGCTGTTGTTCTCAGCTTTATGTAGATGTATATGACTAGCATTGTTGTTCTCAGCTTTATGTTTATGGATAGGGATAGCGCTGTTGTGCTAAGCTTGATGTAGATGGACAGGGCTAGAGCTGTTGTTCTCAGCTTTATGTATATGGATAGGGATAGTGCTGTTGTTCTCAGTTTGATGTAGATGGATAGAGCTGTTGTTCTCAGCTTTATGTTGATGGATAGGGCTAGAGCTGTTGTTCTCAGTTTGATGTGGATGGATAGGGCTAGAGCTGTTGTTCTCAGCTTTATGTTGATAGATAGGGCTAGAGCTGTTGTTCTCAGCTTTATGTTGATGGATAGGGCTAGTGCTGTTGTTCTCAGCTTTATGTAGATGGATAGGGCTAGAGCTGTTGTTCTCAGCTTTATGTAGATGAATATGGATAGTGCTGTTGTTCTCAGCTTGATGTAGATGGATAGGGCTAGAGCTGATGTTCTCAGCTTGATGTAGATGGAAAGGGCTAGAGCTGTTGTTCTCAGCTTTATGTAGATGGATAGGGCTAGAGCTGTTGTTCTCAGCTTTATGTAGATGTATAGGGCTAGAGCTGTTGTTCTCAGCATGATGTAGATGGATAGGGCTAGAGCTGTTGTCCTCAGCTTTATGTAGATGGATAGGGCTAGAGCTGTTGTTCTCAGCTTTATGTAGATGGATAGGGCTAGAGCTGTTGTTCTCAGCTTTATGTAGATGGATAGGGCTAGAGCTGTTGTTCTCAGCTTTATGTTGATGGATAGGGCTAAAGCTGTTGTTCTCAGCTTTATGTAGATGGATTGGGCTAGGGCTGTTGTTCTCAGCTTGATGTAGATGGATAGAGATAGTGCTGTTGTTCTCAGCTTTATGTTGATGGATAGGGCTAAAGCTGTTGTTCTCAGCTTGATGTAGATGGATAGAGATAGTGTTGTTGTTCTCAGCTTTATGTTGATGGATAGGGCTAGAGCTGTTGTTCTCAGCTTGATAGATAGGGATAGTGTTGTTGTGCTGAGGTAGATGGATAGGGCTGGATTTGTTCTGTCTGATAAAGATCTGCACTTTTTGGTCAGAAATAACCTAATAAACAAGGTTATATTAAAGCAGGCAGTGTAGATCCTAATCAGATGTCAGAGATGTGCCGGCTGATCAGGACCTACACTGTTTATCCATGCCATATAGATGTATATATAGAAGAAAGGGTATTACTGTAAATCTGCAAGGTGTGTGATAGCAAGTTATTTCCAACTTGACAAGTTTCCTACTGGTCCCAAGGTTATAAAACTAAAATGGAAACCAGTCTCAAATCTCAAGCATCTGATTGAGACTGGTCTCCATTTCAGCCAATCAGATGCATGAAATTTGAGACTGGTTTCCGATCTAAGTTTTATAATCTTGGGCCCTGGTCTGGTGAATCCAGCAAGGGTTTAGTGTGATTGCTCAAACCCTCTTTTTGGGCAGCAATATTTAATTTTCATGGGGATTTTGACCAAAAAGTTGGAAACTATCATGGAACTACCCTAAGATTGCCCCAAAGGAACCCCTTCTCTGAATATCCGGCTCCGACCATGAGGTCAGTCATAAAAAAACACATTTTTAGCTGTTAAAATAATATTTTAATTGCACAAACTTCATAAAAGGAAAATAAAACAAAGTAAAATATTTTGTCTGAATATTTACAACTTGATAAAATGATGCACCTTTAAAACATAATTATGATAATGTAAACAAATACTGGCATCTACAGAGAGGCCAATTCCTTTTTCCTTTGGGAAATTAGCATATTTAACAATCTGGAATGTTATTCACTAGTAGAAACACCGATGGAATAATGACAATGTAAGCTCCATCTAATATTTAAAAATACCCTTTGTAAAATCTTTACTCCTTAACCTTTTCCTCCATAGATGCACCTTTATTGTGTGGGCGAACAGTGTAGATCCAGATCAGCCGGCACATCTGTGCCATCTGATCAGAATCTGCACTGGTCGCTTTTTGGTCAGAAATAACCTTACCAATCAAAAAGCAAACAGTTTAGATCAGACGGCACGGATGTGCCGGCTGATCTGGATCCAAACTGTTCATCCATGCAATAAAAGTGTATCTATGGAGGAAAGGGTTAATTCAATTCTTCAGGTTTGTGTCCTTTATCAAGAAAAATTACAGAATATTTATAATAAAGGACATGAACCTGAAAATCTGAATTAAAGAGTAAACATTAGTTAGAGTTATTATTGTCTTCCTGCTTGGAAGATTTTATGTATAAATATATTTTGGTAAAAAATGTTTTCCTTAAATTTTAAAATCATATATTTAAATGAAACAACATGCAACCAACCTTTTTTGTGTTGTAATATGGAGAGATTAAAAGTTATTTTGTGAGTTTATTTCAAATTACAAAACTGGATGACATTTTCAAAATAAATTCACAAAATAAGTCAAATATTGATATAATCATTTTACTTAGCTTGCAAATAAACCTAACCAATTTTTGAAGCCAATAAAGAATAAAAAGGTTCTTTGGCTTTCGTTATGAAAGGGCTTTAACACAATTGCAATTCTGTATAATAAATTGCAATTAAAAAATTCTCATAAAATTTTTATATCAATTCATTTATAAAATTCTGTAATTTATTATTTCTATACTGCAACTTTATTATAAGAAATAATGTTACTTTACCAATATATGATTTCCTGCCCATTAACATGCTAAAAGCAAAGTTTCATTTCAAAAAGTCTTGTTTGGTTAAAAATTTAAAATAAAACACATAAATTTGAAAATTTAACCTGAAAGATATTATCAAATTTTTAAAATGGACAGTTGACAAGTATGTCTTATGTTTTACATAAAAAATAATATTCTGGGTGAATTTGAGTTCACTATTAATTGGTGATGCATTCTGGTTACAAAGTAAAATAAAACTATGTCACATTTCATTTGCTTCTTCATTATAAATCTCAGCAAAAAAACAATAATCTTATTGACTATACACTTAAAGGTTCTGTATAGGTTACTTAAAATATTACAGCATATACACAAAAAATTAGAAATACTGTATTCAAAGTTTTTACCCTTTTAATTAATATAGTCCAATCTGTGAATAAAGATAATCTCTTTAGAAGCATTGACAAGTTCTTTGTTCAAATTGCCTTTGTTCTCTTCTTGAAATTTGTTCAGTTCACACTTTGTTTCTGTTTTTAAATTCATAAAGTATCATTTAAAGTAATCTTACTGATTAATAAAAACAAAACAACAACAACTCATTTCCACAATTCCACACTTCACGATTCTGTAAAAATGTATATAACAGAAGCATGAATACATATGTATATAAATTTGGCACTGTTTTTTTTACATGTGAGCATAAGTAATATTTAAGATTTACATTTTGTACTCAAAGTACAGTGATCTACAGTGATGAATAATGTGTATCATGCCAAGGAAAACATGTCTTTCATGATATTTTGACACATTAGTTGCTAATGGTTTTGAAAGAACTTACAACTCATAAATAGTCGGTAACTTGTTCACACATGTTGAAGTCGTAATGATATGTTTGCCATGAAATGCATAGTAAGCAGCATCATCACTTCAGCTTTATCATGTCGGCGTCTCTGAACAGCTAATACGAGCATTAATGGTTAGTTCTTTCCTATAAGTATCTTGCATGAGTGGGAAGTGAAGATGGAAAAATCCGTCACCGAGGTAAACAGTTCACCCAAGATGACAGATTTTTCTTTGTTTACCAAAAGTCTCATGCAAGATACTTTTTCTTGCATACCTTTTATTATTCAAAAAACATTTGTGTATATGTATATAAATTTGTTTTCCTTATGCTATAATATTCACATTAACACAAACCTTATTTTATGAATTAAACCACTAACTTGAATATAATTGGTCACTCGGGTAGATCATTCTACAGGGGGGATGTATGATTGAAATTTTCTACATGAGTGAAAACACTGGATAACCTGATCTGGTATGCAAGAAAAATATAATATTAACTAAAGTGTCAAAAGTATCACTGAACACAACTTTTCCCCTGGCACGTCCCATATATTATGACATATTTAAACACAGATATTATGCTTTTTCACACATGTTCTCCTTCACTAACTTCTATTAAGGTACGCTAACTATTTCTTGGGCAAACCACAATGTGAACACGACAGATGCGTCTGGGTTGTCCCTGAATAACGCCTGAACACTTGCACCTATATTGCACTTTCTGTGGTGTAATGGCGTGGACTTCTAACTCTTCCCGAGCTCCGTTCTCCACCGAGCAGGCAGCGTACAATGCTATGTTTCTCTGCAAAGTAAAAGAAAAATAATAAAGTAAAATAATACTACATTTAGGCAGAACAAAAAATAATACAGACCCTGCAGTATTTTCATATTTGTCATGTTCGGTGGCTTTCAAAGTTCTCTTTTCATCTATTTGTTTAAAGACACACAGTTTTGTTTGATTTGTTTTGTATGCCATTTTTACCATAATTTTTTCTCTTTTTTTATTTATATACAAAGTTTAGCAAATATAATATGAATCTAAAGGCGAACAGCGCAAATCCTGACCAGGCAGCACGGATGTGCCAGCAGATCTGGATCTACACTGTTTGCCAATGAGATGAAATGGGGTAAAAGGGTTAAACAACATTATTAAGCAGTCCTACCTCCAGATCTATTTCTGTCGGGGCATATGGTGAATATGAAGGGAATATATCTGACGCTACTGCATCATTGGAGATGTTGTAGTAAGAACACCGGGAAAAGTTGGCAACTCCCTGGGGACCCTGAAATATAGAAATATTACGTTAACAACAACCTAAACAGTAAAACTAATCTTGGAGAAAATAGGTGGCAAATATGACGTAAATGAATTTTACCCTTTACTCCATATAATATTATAGGCGTTTTTTTCATATGTGCGAAGAGTGTAGATTCGGTCAGCTGGCACATCTGTGTTCAGCCATGCCATAAAGGTGTATTGGATGAGGGTTTTAAAATTGAACAGCATACATAAAGTTGCTCTCCATGGCATCAAGGATGTGCCAGCAGATTGAGTAATGAGCATATACCTCACACAATATTTTATTCCTTTAAAATCATGAATTCATTAATATTCATGGGTTACAAATTTCTGTGGATTTCATGAGCTAATCAATCTGCAAATTAAAAACTACCATGAAATATAGAATTGAAAATTAACTTAGTTTAGAAAATTATAATCCACAAATTTAAGAAACCACAAAAATGGTGTCAATTGGAAAACAATGAAATTATATGCCTATGAATATGAAATCATTCACAGTAAAATCATTAATAAAAAAGATCCAACTCACCATTGGTCCTTCCATTTTGGAGATGTTATGCAGCTGAAGCTGTATGGTCATATTAAGGAGAGAAATCTGATTGCTAAAGTTCGTGTTTGTATCACTGACTTCCTGAGTTATCACATTAATGTTGTGTTCCACGCTCGCTATGTCGCTCTTCAGATCTCCTATCTGGGAGGTAACATTGTGTTCTATCATATTTACTCGTTTAATTAAGTCCGAGAGTACTTTCATTGTGTCATTGTTGTCGTCAAAAGAACTTAGCTGAAAATCAAAACAAGATAAGAATTTATACAAAATAATGGCAATAACTGGTATTTTTAAATGGATAAGAGATAGTCATGTGATACTAAGTTTACAGAAATGTAATTGGTCTTGTATTATCCTTTACAGATGTGAGACCAGTGTAGATCTGAATCAGCCAGCACATCAGTGCTGCTTTTCGGTTAGAGTAACCTAAAGTGAACAGTGCAGATCCTGATCAGACAGCACAGTTGTGGGAGCTGATCTGGATCAACACTGTTTGCCCATTGAAAAACAGACATTTTCCACGGAATAAAGGGTTAAAGCTAGCAGTCGGTTGGGGGTGAGGGGTGAGAGGAGATCTCCTGTTCCCATTATGATGGGGGAAATTCAAACAGACAGTAAGTGTTACTTACCAGATCTTCTAATCTGGAATAATCTTGTGACAGCTTCTGAATCTCATTTGTGACAAATGGATCTTGTTCCACTGAAAAACACAAAAAAAGCTCAGGGGTGGATCCAGAGGTGGTTATCAAGACAATAAGCTGTTGGTGTGCCAAGTTTGTGTAAAAGACAGGATTTTCTGATTATCTTATTATGTTTGTCTTTAAATTCGCTACTGTGGATGCACTATAATTTGTGGGCAAAAAATTTCGTGGTTTTCTGAAAGACAACATTTTTATGGGTTCTTTATTCCATCGGACTCGATGTTCTACACTATGTTCAATTGTTTATATCATTGGTGGTTTTATATTTGTGCATCAATCGGCCGACAAAATCCACAAAAATGAATACAACATGAGTAATTATGATTTTACAGTAAGCTGTGATATGTCATTGTAAACTGACAAAGTATTTCAACATTTTGGGGTAGCTTCTTTGCCGCAATCATGGGCATTCAAAATCTTTCAAATAATTTTGTGAAGATTTAACCCATCTTTAGAAGTTATAAATCCTCAAAAAACAATTAAGAATATCATTATAATTCAAAACACATATATAACATCAATTGTTATGGGCAAAAAGGGGACAAAAAACATGTTGTATTTTACCTTTTGCATTACTAGGTCTCAGCACAGCATATATGCTTACAGCAATTGAAGCAAGACTCACAACAACAAGGATTATGACGACACATTTCAGACATCGTATCTGATTACGTAGACCCTCGTCGGTGGCCGGCTTGTTCTTGTTGTAGATACTGGGCATAGACTGGGTCATGGCATCATACAGAGGGTTCACTCGCTTCCTGGAATATTGAAAAAAAAGGTGGTTCATTACACTAAAAACCAGTCTACAACTATTTAAAAGATTATGAATGCATAACAACTGTTTAACCCTTTATTCCATATATAAGCATTTTAACACATGTTAGATCAGTTTAGATTCAGATCAGCCTGCACATCTATGTCATCTGATCTGGACCAGAACTAGCCACATCTTAGTCAGAAATAACCTAATGAATCTAAAGGCATACAGTGTAGATCCTGGATAAGGATCTTCATTGTTTTCCCATGCAATAATGGTGTAACTACGGGGTAAAGGGTAAACTGCATTTTGGCTAATTATAAATATTAATCGAGAAGTTCTCTTGTTTTGCCTCTCATATGAGGCATGTCTTGAGAAAAGGTATCTACAGGAAGTTGATGTTATTGCTTGAAACAACATCGTGAAGTTGAGCAGATGACATAGCCTTAATAAACAAAGCACTAACTCTTTCCTCGATATACGCATTTTTACACATGTGCGACCAGTGTAGATCCAGATCAGCCGGCACATCTGTGCCGTCTGATCAGGATCTGCACTGGTAACATTTTGGTTATAAATAATCTAAAGAATTAAAAATTGAACAGTTTAGATCCTGATCAGACGGCATGGATGTGCTGGCTTATCTGGATCTGCCTTGTCGCCCATGCAATAAAGGTGTGTCTATGGAGGAAAGGGTTAATTAATCAAAGTGTGTAATAAAATCACCTATGAGTAATGATAAATTAATAAAAAACTGAAAGTTCTTTCCTAATAATATTATATGAACTACCAATCCTCTGATGCTGTTGTATTTTTCTTATGATCAAATGTCAGTAATGAAGATAATATTCACTATCTACTTAAGCATCTCTTTTGATTTGTCACTATGAATATTATAGTTCAAGAGCTCGTCACCACTTTATCCCTAGTTATTATGAACTATCTATGAAGCTTTCAAATATCAATTGTTTGGCATTATCTCAAAGTACATTGTAAAGAGGTCCAATTACAATTTTGGTGCAGTTTTCAACTTCAAAAAGTAGTAACTAAATGTCCACTTGACATGTAATTTTTTGTTTGGTCTGCCTTTTATCATGCACCAAAGTGTTGAATGAGTAAAAAATATACATCTTTATATCAATATTTTTGACAATTTTTTTGTTGATGATTTTGGAAAGAACTAATTTTTTTTTATTTTTCTATTACAGTATGATTGCTATATCTCGACCTTCACAGAGATTGACAATTAACTTTGAGTTACTGCATACTTTGAGTTATCACATTTCAGTTTTTCAATCCCTCATGGGGCCAGTACTGTTAAAACTTTCCTTCATATATAAGTCTTCATTGCATGCATGAACAGTGTTGATCCAGATCAGCTGGCACATCCATGACATCTGATCAGGATCTACACTGTTGGTTTTTTAACTCATTAGGTTATTTCAGACCAAGATGCAACCAGCGCAGATCCAAATCAGAATGCAGACATGTGCCAGCTGATCTGGGTCTACACTGGTCACACACACATAAAATATGCATATACATGTATATGGAGTCGAGGGTTAATGACCCTCAAGTGAGCAAAAATAAATATAACAACAAAAGTACCTCTTCTCAGATCGGCTGTTAACTATATTTGCTGTATCTTCAGTCTCTGACGTGATATCAGTGGCACCACCTGATGACTGGTACAGCTCAGATCTCGAGTCCATGCCGCTGTCCATGTTGAATTTTTTCTGCGTACCCTTGCGACTAGGTAGCTCCTCATACTGATGACCGAAGTCAGCATAGTCATACTGCTTGTTTTGGTGCATCCCATCTATATGAACGTGTTCCAAGTCACCGACACCTATAGCAAACGACAAATTGTTTAAATGAGAAAAGATTTTCCTTATAAGCCCTGATCACAACTTATGAGACACATATTAGCAACCAGTATCAACCAAAATCATTCTGCTCATGTACAGTCAGATCAAGGCAAAATATGTACTCAAATTAACGCAAGTACAATTCATCTGGCTTGATTTTTATGTTGCTTACTGTTGTATTGTTGTTGTTTTTTTTTGTTTTTATTTTCAAGAAAGTGTGTGAAATCAAACCCTAGCAAAACCAAAATATTGAACACAGTTAAACCTGCCTTAGCATCCAGCTGTGAATAGCAACCACCTGTCTTAAACAGCCAGTTTGAATATGTCTTATTGATATTTGATATTTGTTCTCATTTTCACCTGTCTTTAACAGCCACCTGTGTACAGCAGCCACTTTTGCCACTCCCTTGGTTGGCTGATTAAGACAGGTTTGACTTATCTTATCTTATGAGAATAAAAACTTTGCAAATTTATGTCTGCATGAAAGTATTTTTGTACCTTCTACATGAATTTTTATCCCTTCTAATTAATGCCATTACAGTAGTGGATATAAAGAAACTACTAAATGAACGATGTTGCAGCAAACATAATTGTGTACATGCAATCAAAAGGCATACACATCAACATACCAACATTAAAGTGTCTGGGGCTATGTGCACTATCCTGCATCCCCCAGACACCTCCCTGTGGCCCCCGAGATGGCAGCAAAGGGGCCAGGCTTCCATTGCTATGGTTGTCCCAGCAATTATGCATAGTTGCAGAGTTTTTGCTGGCGGCGTAACAATTGGAATGAAAGCCGTTGTTGGCCAATGAATATGATGGCGGTAATGTGAAATGCATCGGGCTCATAGACAGTTCTGGTGTAAGTAAATAACTCCGCGAGTCCTGCCTGTCCACATTTACACGTAATCCACGAGCCTTGCTTTTCTTAGCTGAAGACATTTTGTTGTGAACCTCTACTTAAATGATTTACTTTACAGCCTAGAAAATTTATTTTTGTATTAGCCCTTTACTTCATGGGATATGACTAATAACCCATGGGTTACCAGTATAGATCTAGATCAGCCAGCACATCTAAGCCCTCTGATCCGGATGTACAAGGAGTTAACAGGGTAAAAAAATTTAGACAGCACAGACATGCCAGCAGATCTGGATCAACACTGGCCGCCCATGGTAAAAAGCCATAATATATCATGCGGTAAAGGGTCAACAGTTACATGTACTCAGTTAAACAAATATTTTACTACAGAACTTTGCAAAAACATCATGTAAATTACTAACCTTTAATATAAACCAGATTGGAAAATGAGCACTTATTCTTTACAACACTTTTTGATTGCGACATACTAACTTTTGTCTCCCATAATTCAGAAATAATTTATGATAATAATAATAGTATGATATACATCCAGTGTTAAAACAGTTATAACAAATGGTCAAAACAGCTTTTAGTTTAACTCTAGGGTGAATGTTTCCATACGTTTTGCCAATGTCCAGTTAATCGAATAATATGTCAATGTCCTACGACAATAGTGAACAGGCGTAATTGCAAACAATAATTAAACAATCTTATTTCTAAGTTCTTTGACTTTCCTTGATATTTTTGCTGACATATCTTCATAAGTTATAAGTATTTACGGCAAATATACTCAGAAAACAAAGTAACTTGACACCTTAAAATTTTGATAAAACGTTGAGATACAAAATCTTTATTTTTCCATAAAACCTTCCATAAAAACTAATAGCTAAAACATTTGTTTTATGCACCATAAATATCAAATTGCACAGAAAAATTCAAAACACACTTAATTTTCATCTCCAACCACACTTCACATAGCTTGTAAATCTGATTCCTGGGAAAAATATGTAATATGCAGTGCCCAGTTGTTTTTTGTTGTTGAGCATATTATAAAGAGAATTTAAAAACTACTGAGTACATGTACCAGTCAAAATAAATATGTTTTTTTTTAAATAGATATTCACTTTTCAAAATCCACTTTATACATGTACTGTCAAACAATTTTTTTCAGATTTTTTTAACTTCATTATTTATTTCATAAATGCACAAAATTAAAGCCTTATATTAATCCAGTATACAAACACAGTATTGCGCACAAATCTGCCAAAAACAAACTCGGTCACCAAAATGCAAAGTCCACTTTCAGAGGATCTAGTCAGAATGAATAAGCCTATTATTCTATCAACACTTCCAAAGCCATTGACTCAGTTATCATAACACTTGAACCAATTAGGACTTTGTTCATGGATAAATTAGGCAGTAATTTCTCACAATTTCTAAACCCATTGTTCTGTAATAAGGGCAACCATCAAGGGATTATGTGCAAACAATGTGCACATCTTGATATACTTTTGATATCAAAAGTCATAAACACTTCTGAATGGCTTTTTCATTGTGGAGAATTTTAATGCAGTGTCAGGTATCTTTTTTTATTGTGCACAGTACAATATATCCTGCATGTCACTGGGTATGTTGCAACAGATGGTTGTAAAACAAAAACAAGACTTTTTTTGGTAAAACTTTTCTGTAGATTCCTTTCTACAAATCCCAATGACAATGTTAAATTATTTACTTAATGGATACACTTTTAATCACATAGCAACAAGTGTAGATCCTGATCAGATTGCAAATCCACAAAGTTTGATCTGGATCTACACAGTTTGCTTCATGTTCAGAAATAACAAAATCTAAATGCTAACAGTGTAGATCTTAACCCTTTCCTGTACAGACACACCTTTATTGCTAGGGCGAACAGTTTAGATCCAGATCCGGATGTGCCGGCTGATCTGGATCTACACTGGTCGCACACGCTTTAAAATGCGTATATATCCAGGAAAGGGTTAATTAGACCACATGGATGTGCAGGATGATCTGGATTGGCACTGTTCTTATAAATAACCTAATGAATCCTAAAGCTAACAGTGCAGATCCTGATCAGAAGGCACAGATTATCCTACAGATCTAGATGTACACTGTTCGCTCAGACAAAAGTTGTATCTGTTGAATAAAGAATAAAGGTTTGCATGATAAAACATGTACACTGTTCGCTCAGACAATAAAGTTGTATCTGTTGAATAAAGAATAAAGGTTTGCACGATAAAACATGTACACTGTTCGCTCAGACAATAAAAGTTGTATCTGTTGAATAAAGAATAAAGGTTTGCACGATAAAACACATTTTACCAAATAAGAAGAGTTTCTCTGTCAAACAACAGTCCCTAATCAAATTTTCTTTGATTATATCCTGGAGAGCTCTACAAATTTCTGAGATAACTGATTCAATCAATCAATCAGACTTAACGGAAGACATTTAAGAATCCCTCTGGTGGAAGAAATCATGATAAATGGCGGTGGAACATTTTCTTTTCTAGAAATATAACATGCAGAATGTATGTCATAATACCACTTTGCATAATAGCTCAGATGGGATGTATGACATGACGTTTTTATTCTAAATTTATAGATTGGGTTTTCTTTTCAGTTCATTCATACTTCAGAGATGCATTTTGCACATATTCTTTACTTCATTTATACACTTGTGCAACCAGTGTAGATCGTGATATCAGTCAGTGCATTCCCCCCCCCCCCTTCTGATCTAGATCTGCACCAGTTGTGTCTTGGTTAGAAAAAATGGAAGGAATTTAAATCTAAACAGTGTAGATCCTTATCAGATGGCACAGTCTGCACAACAAAGAAAATGAGTTTTAAAATATACTGATAAATGATATTGAGCATATTGTAATAAATTATTGGGTAATGCAAGGCTTTGGGTACAAAGTAATCTCTAAAACAGCCCATACACTGCAAACCATAAATCGTGGGGGTTCACATTTTGTTGGTTCAAAGATGTTTTAATTTACATACAAGTTTTATACCAGCATGAATCTGACAACTGATTTATAGCCAAACTCGGCCTTTAAAGATCGACTTTAACAACGGTAGGAATACACGGTAAAGTTTCTTTCACATCAGGTTCAGTGATTATTGTTAATATGATCCCCAAACTGAGATCAGTTTTCAACATTTATCAATGATCTTACAGTAGTATCGTATAAAATAGTTTACTATCAATCTTAATATAACTTTAAAAACCTCTAAAATGATGAACCTTTTTTTACAAAATTATTTTTTTACTCAACATATATGCTTTTTTTTGCATGTGCCACCATTGTAGATAAAGTGCCAACTTATCAGGATCTACACTGTTCGGTGCTTGGTCAGAAATACCACAATGAATATAAATGTGAACAGTATAGATCCTCATCAGATGTTGTGGATGTACAGGTTGATCAGGATCTACTGTTTGCCCACACAAGGTGTTAACCCTTTCCCGTACAGATACACCTTTATTGCTAGGGCGAACAGTTTAGATCCAGATCAGCCGGCACATCCGTGTCGTCTGATCAGGATCTAAACTGCTCGCTTTTTTATTCATTAGGTTATTTCTGACCAAAATGTGACCAGTGCAGATCCTGATCAGACGGCACGGATGTGCCGGCTGATCTGGATCTACACTGGTCGAAATGCGTAAAAATGCGTATATATACAGGAATGGGTTAAAGGATTAAACCTGATGTTACTTCAGTACAATGGCAGTCAAATCAAGGACCTGACACTGTTGTCAAGATGTATGTATGGGTTTTATCGCATGTGCCACCAGTGTAGATCCAGATCACCTGTCAAAACCATGCCATTTGATCAAGATCAACACTGTTCACTTCTTGGGTAGAAAACCCCTTTTTTATTTATTAATCTAAGTGGTATAGGTTTTATCAAAAACATACTACATGTATACATGACTGATAAGCAGTTATGCTGAAGGGTCCCTAAAACAATTAATAGCTCAATAACAAATATTGTACTATCACAGAACACATCTTGCTACTACAAACCATATTTCGTGTAAATTGTGGTACAAAATTGAAAAATACAAATGTTGTCAACAAGATCTCACCTTAGATCCAATGTTTACACTTATTCTTCAATATCAACAGTATAATCCTTAATGATACCATAACTATCTGATACAGGTTTCATCTCAATGAACAGTAAACTTGACGACCTTGCAGTCCTTGATCAAACAGTAAATTAACTTTTACGTAAATCTAGACTGACATATCAAAGTAAACTGACTTGGATTATACCCCGGGTATATTTGTATTCAATAGCTACTACCTGTATGTTTTTCTTTTTGTCATGTAACATCAAACAAAGTCAACCGTTTAAAATGCAATTTGCAATTATTTACTACCCATATGTTCTTCTTTTCACTGACTGTTTTAATCTCAAACAAAGTCAACCGTTCAAAATGCAAACTGCAATTATTTACTACCCATATTCGATTTCACCTCCAACAAAGTCAACAATTCAAAACGCAATCTGCAATTTATCTTATAATAACAACTTACATCAAGACTTACCTGGCATAAATCAGGTTTGAAGAAACCATCATCATATCACGTAACAGAAATGCATTAAAGTGTAAAAATTAAACGTACAGTAGCATTGATAAATGTAAAAATTTCCATTAATAACTATGTCTATTCCAGTATCACGTAACATAAATATGAAACTATCATTTGTCAAATTGCTGCACTTGAACAGGGTATAAGTTTCAATGTACAGTCTTATTGATCAATGTAAATATTTCCATCTATTCGCAACTATACTATGTAGATAAAACACCTTTATGATCAGAACTTACATGTCACAGCTGTGCATTGTGTAAATAAAGTCCTTTTTATGGAAAATGTCTTTTTACAGAGAAAATAAAATCAGAAGTGCTTACCTTTTCTGAAATTGTGTGGGAGTAAAGGGTCGGTAGCCATAGAATTATTATTTACACTAGCAGGCTCAAGATAGTCATTGTGTTCACTGTTTAAATCCAGATAATCTGGGATATCCATTAATTATCTCCCTTGTTAATAGTGAATCTATAGATTACCTCCCCTGTCATTCATTTTTCTATGTTATCTTTTGTCAATTTATCAGTTTTAAATTTTATCAAGTCCATTTTACTAAGGATTTTATAAGCACAACAATATCAACATTTTAAAACGTTAAAATATTATATAATGAATAAACACTTATTGTTTTAAACACACTGACTTCTACACAGATCCAACATAAAATAATCAACACAAATCCTGATCAACTTTCAGTCATGAAACTTACACTGAAAATTTACTTTCTTTTTCAAATATTCAGGTTTTTTTTCTTGTTTATCTAAAATGTTTCCTACACACTTTAATTTTTAAACAAAGTTATAGACACTTTATCTTTACGAAACTGATATTTGCATTTGTCTTATATTCTGACCCTAAATTTACTCATCCACAAGTACAGGTATTTCACTCACAGTTAAAAATTCCAAAAATATGTAAAGAAAAATTCTTAGGTAACATAAGCATTACTCCATTCATGACAGTTCATTCTAAAAAAAACTTCTAAATTAATCTCACCAAAAATGAAATCTAAGATATTATCTGAGTGTGCTTTATTTACATCCCTGTCATACAGATATATCAGTACAGGTGTCCTTCAAACTACAACATGATATCACAAAATAAAAAAATTCAAATTGGAGACCAGTCTACAATCTCAAGCATCTGATTGGCTAAATTGCGACCAGTTACCATTTCAGCCAATCATGTGCTTAAAATTCAAGACTGGTCTCCAGATTAAGTTTCATGATCTTGGGCACATATCACACACAAAGCTGTCAGTTAATAATGCCAGTTGCTGACTGACTGAAATAACTCTCTGCAGAAATATTCCACTGTGAGAAATCAATCTGCCTACACCCTCACAAACATCTCTGTTCTTACTAGCTCAGTAGCAGTGTCTTTGGTTAATTGTTTTCTGTTTTTACAACTATGCCATTATTTCTACACGCCAATGAACATCTCTGACATTTCTGTGCCATTTGTTAATTGTTTCCATTTCTTCTAGAACTGTGACATTATTTGCAGAGACACTATTGGTTATAGAGGATTCCGACTAAGTGCTAAAAACATCAACAAAATGAAGAGAGTATGTGCTTGCATTTGCACTAACCTCTCATTCGGAATTTTCCTAGTAAATTAACCCCTCTGGGGAATAAACAAGTCTTTTTTTTGGCAAGGAGTGTTAATGGAACCAATTTACCAAAAAATAAACCAATTTTCTCTGATATTCAAGTCACACTAGCAATCTAGTATGGCAAGTAATATATTTAATAAAAAAAACAAAACAAAAAACAGTTGATAAAAATTTCCAACAGATATTTTGCTACACTATTTTAACCCTTAACTCCATATAAAGCTTTTATTACATGTGTAGATCCAGATCAGCTGGCACATCCATGCTATCTGATCAGGATCTACACTGCTTTTTGGTCAGAAATAACTTAATAAATCAAAAAGTAGATCCTGATCAAATGGCTTTGTCTGTGATAAAGTCAGATCTACCGAGTTAAACGATTTTGATGAAAAACAAAAAAAGCTTAAATAATTATGTACAACAATACAAGAAATATAAAAATTATGTCTTACTTTTTGCTGATTAACTCATTCCGTATTAAACCTCACTCAATGAATGCTGTTCTCATTGATAAAGTCGGTCACATACGCAAAATATTCATGCTGCATGTCTGTGCGTGAGAAAGAAAACCTAGCATATGTTTCTTTGTAAACAATGTATTTCAATTATGAATATTACTTTTGTGTTTGTTAAATATAATATTAACAATTTCTGTAATATATTGTTGCATTTCTTATGAATAACAATTAAGAACAAAATTATTCTTTGTATAATTTTTTACTGCAGAGATACAACTCACATGGGCCAACTAATCCAGACCAGCCAGCACATCTGTGCCATCTGACCAGGATCTACACTGTTTGCTTTTTGATTCATTATATATTATTCATGACCAACAAGCAAACAATGTAGATCCTACATGTGATAAAACCTGTATATATATGTAAAAGGATAATCAAGGGCAAAACAGTTTCAAAACAAAGTCACTTTTAACTCTGCATGTAAATTAAAACATTTAAAACAAAGTCAACTTCTAAATACACAGACATTACTTACCTTTATCCAGTGACATTGTCAAATACGAATCCAGATTATTATTTTTGTTTCTGTTAAAGTCATGCATACTTATTAGGGAATACATTCAAGCGTTAAGGTAGATTCAGAATTAAGATGTCTCTCCGTTAAACTTTTATGGTGTTCTGTGGCCCGAATCATTTATATATACACCATACTTACATTTAATCACTCACAGCTATCACTCTAATTAAATCATGCACAGTGGCAGAACTGTAAATAACAACTTTGACATATTTACTTTTACCTAACTTCACAGTTTGCAGTTTCAGAAGCTATACCTATTGTCAGTTAACATGTCAAAATTTATGCCTGAGTAATTCTTCTGCAAAATTACAATAGATTGATATTAAATTGGTTAATTCTTGAATTTTGTTTTCATTTTTTGACAAACATGAGTAAATAGAAACATTTGAACGTCTGGTATTTTTTTTAATTCCCTTTTTATAATTTTCATAAATTATTGTAAACTTAAAAACACATAATTTTGTGGGTTTTTTTCATTTTCTGTCACACATGAGTGAATAAAATAATTTTAACATTACTTCAGTGATTTTCGCTCAATTTCCTTTTAAAATTTTTACAAAACATTTGAACCTTTCAAAACACATTTTATTTTATTTTTTTGACATACATAAGTAAATAGAAAAAAATAACTTCAGATAGTTTTTAAGATTCATTTTTTAAATTATACTCAACAGATATTGTACATTTCAAAACACATGAAAAGAAATGAAATTTGTTATCTTAATCCATGAATTTTTACTGTTTTGGCCTAATGGATTAAAACATAAAGGTGCATAATGTATAGAAACATTAAATTGTAGAAACATTAATTGGAGATGCATCAATGAAACTGAGCCACCTTTCTTTTGTACTTTTCAAACTGAGGTGTATTTTTCAGTGAAATTAGCCATAAAAAGTTACAATTGCAACACCATTCAATTGTAATGACAAATAAATCCTAGAGGCTGTGAAATGCTAAATTTTATGAGTCATTAATTCTTCCCAAGATAGGCAGGTCAGAAAAATACTTAACCCTACATGGTATGATAACATACTTAACACATCTGGGGCAAATTCTTAGGGGGTTCAATGTGGCTGCCCTAACCCCCTTTGAACAAAATATTTAATTTTCATAGTGGTTTTAGCTAGAAAGTTAGAAATTATTGTATAACAGCCCATTTCTGGAAATTTTACATCTGGCACTTAACAATTATTAAACAAATAAAAACAATACTATATGCCAGATACACATATAAATTGTAAAACATAAAGAGGGTTAATCAGTTGAAAAAAAACACGTTCAGTTTGTTAGTTATGATTCTAGGGTCTATACATAATCTCACATCTTACTCCATATATATACGCATTGTGTGACCAGTTTAGTTCTAATAAAGGTATCTATGGAGTATTGGGGGTAAATGTTAAAATTTTGACTGTCAGTCTTTTGAAATTGAATGGTAAAATTATGCGGCAAGTCAGTTTTCTCTGTCACATGGCTTTGCAGAGATGGCAAAGATTTGCTCTCAAAGCACTTATCAGCAGTGCATCTACAATTTCTATTTAAATTTTATACAAACAGGAGTGTTTTAAACACTGTTTAGTTATCAATGTGCATGATTCTGCATAATATGAACATGTATTACACAATTATATTACTGACCACACTATTTTAAGAGTCCAAGTTGTACGATTGTTATTCTTGTTAAATTGTGCAAAATTTTAATTATTGTATATGAATTATGATTTCTTTGAAGATTGTGTTATCTATGTACTTAGAGAATAAAAAGTAATAAAAAAAAGAATTTAATTATAATGATCCGGTCTTTCATGGAATAAGAGTGATTAAGGAACAATTAGATGGTGCAAATGCAGACTAGCAAAATTCTTTTTCTTTACTTTTATCCTAATTTTACAGATTAAAGCATACTAAAGGGAGGTAACATCCAGAAGAGATACACCAAATTCTGCTTATTTAAGCAGAAGTTTTCTCCCTTAGATTAGTAACACTAGTTGTTGGCTTGTACAGCCACCTAAACCACATAAGCAATAGTTACAGTGTTATTACACCACATTTGCTAAATACATACAAGCCTGAGTACACATTATTGATCATAATTGAACAAACATTATGCGATCTGCTAAAACATAGCATTTCAATTAGTTCTGCTACCATTTTCTAAAGAAAAGCCATTTTATTTATTTAATTGTTTACTTTATGGTTAAAACTTACTTGTATATCCCATGTGAAACTGATGTAGATCAAGATCAAACTGCACATCCTTGGAATCTGATCAGGATCTACAACTTATGTTTGTAGGTCAGAAATATCGTAATAAATCTAAAACAACTACTGTGGCATCATTTTATTTCCCAGGCACGAATTTTCACGCACAGGCAGAAAATTACTTTTTTGCATGGGAATAAATTCTCACAAGATTTCGTGCACTTTTTCTAATGCTTATCACATGATGCAAATTAATACCACATAAAATATAATGATATCAGTGTAGATCCAGATCTGACTGCAAGGAAGTGTAAGCTGTATCCATGGAATAAAGGGTAAAACGTCTGCAGCAACTAATGTGAATAGCAGAAGCTACTGTCACCAAGATAAGCCAATGTTTTAGGCTACATATCCACATTCCAATCTTAAAACCTGGAATCAGCATCTAAACTACATGTACATACCCTCAAAATGCAAAAATATGTCTTTGGGAATATTTTTAGTATTTCCAGAGTTTGCTATATTTAGAAAGAACACAAGTTTATATTATACACTGTGAAATAATTTTATTTCGCATGGATTTAGTTTCCGCTTTTTTTAGGCTTTGAGCAAATTCTAACCCACAGCTTAATTTAACTAAGCATAACTGTGTTTTATAAGTATGATTCAATTGCGCCAATTAATCTCCGTGCAAAAATGTCAAATTTAGCAATTGTGTGAATTTTCGGCACCAAAAAAATTAAGTGTAACCACAGTAACTTCTTTAACACATTTTGACTATGTTATATATTTACTCCTTCCAATTGCATAATAACCAATGTTGTCTGCTTAAACATTTTGACGTCTTTTTAACTCTTTACTCCATATATACGCATTTTTACGCATGTGCGAACAGTGTAGATCCAGATGAGCTGGCACATCCGTGCCGTCTGATCTGGATCTGCTCTGGTCGCATTTTGGTCATAAATAACCTAACAAATCAAAAAGCGAACAGTTTAGATCCTGATCAGATGGCACTGATCAGACGGGAAGGATATGACAGCTGATCTGGATCTGAACTGTTCTCGCATGCAATAAAGGTGTGGAGGAAAGGGTTAAGGAATGATTTCAACCTCCCATAGACACATTTTCTCTCAAGTTTATCTTTCCTCTAACGATATTACTACACTATAAAGTCACAGAAGAACATGCAAGGTTTGATATTCAAACTTACTCCAAATGCAGTCTATAATAAAGAAAAGAAAAAATTGGCAAAATGAGAAAATGTCAACATTCATGAATCTTCTGACAATGTTATTTTATTATCAAACGGCATTTAATATTAAAATCTGACATTAATAACCATAAAATACAATTCAATTAATTTTCATAAATACTATATCGATTTGAAAAATAGTCATAATTTGGTAAGGTGGTATTTTGTTGTATATAAGATATAAAATATTACAATACGGTTATCTTATGTTTGTACAAAATGACAGTAAAATGAATACCAAGAATTTAAATATATATTTTTTCAATTTATTTTGTATAAAAATACCTAAATCAAACAAAATAATGTCTGTCAGTCACTGACTAAATTTAATACTTTGAACTCATTAATGTTTATTGGATACTAATTTTTATAGATTTCCTGGGTAGGTCTATCCACAAATAAAAAAAAATTCAACAAAATATTGAATTGTAAATGGATTTCAGAAAATTGAAAACCATGAATAAAATGATCAACAAAAATGCCAATTTATCAATAACCACAAAATGTTATGGCTAAAAAATTAGCACAATCACAGTAGCAGTTTATTCAACATCATAGTTAAACATAAAGGTCACATTCAGTTTAATTATTTTTACTGCTTTTAACAAAGACAGTTCACTACACTTGAGAACTTTAACATCAACAAAAGTATCAACTATACAGCAGAAATATCTAATATGTGTTTAAGTTTACAATGTAAACTTATTTATTTTAGGTTGATTGTGAAACAATGTATTCCAACTTATATTAATCATGTTTGATGACTTAATCATGCTTTATGACTGCCTTCTGAGTTGCAAACCAGTACTCATGTCAAATGTGGATTGGGGAACTGCAGTCTCTGGTCTGGAGTCCGACAATCTACCCCTAGACCACTGTTCATCCACTTTTCTACTACTGGCTTTTAACCAGAACAGATCTACACTGGTTGCACACACAACTAAACCTGCAAATATGGAGTAAAGGGTTAATAATTAAAAATCTGTAAAACTCTAAAAAACTAATACCTGAATCAAATGCAGAGTTTTTCTGTCTGAGGAAAACTTTCTGTTTCTCTGCATTTCTCTCGAGACTTGTGAAGCCATTTCCCATCTTTGGGTATTTAAAACTGTTTGTACTCTTCGGTTTACTGAGGCTGCCATCTTGACCGAGTTTACTGGCTGAGCTAGCAGATCTCTGTGGAGGCGGTGGTTTGTTGGGCGCAGGTGTCTGCGGAGGCTGAGGTTTAAATTCTTGTGTGTCTTTTCTTACTAGACCTAGACTTGATGAAGTAGAGTTTCTTGGTGGTGTTGGTGGTCTGTTTGAAAGTCTTGAGGGTGTAGGGGGTGTGTCTGAAAGTCTATGGGGTGTGCCTGAAAGTCTTGGGGGTGTAGGGGGTGTGTCTTGAAGGGCTGGATCTTTTTTGTCAGTTGTATCTGATGATATGGGGTTTAGGTAGTCTTCTAGTTCTGGCATGTTCACATATGCTTGATTGTCCATGTTTATTGCGTTGAAACGGTCCAAGTTTACCGAGCCGGTCTTCTCTGAAGTCATGCTGTCATGAGTTTATCTAAAAACAGAGGAAGATCATCAATTTCTACCATATTAAGATTTAACTCTTTACTCTATTGATACTGCTTATATCCCAGAAAAATCATGAATATTGGATGATCTGGATCTACACTGGCTGCATATATGATATCATATTCATAGGATAGTAGGTTATGGGATTTAGAGAGCATATTTATAGCTCATGTCTGCCTCTGAGTCCAGAGATTGCTGGTTCGATCCCCTCCTACTCCAAATACTAACAGTCCTTTGAAGGAGACTTTTTTCTGAGGATTAGTGCAGTTATACAATAATATAACACTTTACTCCATGTTTATGTTTTTTATCACATGGGCAACCAGTGTAGATCCAGATCAGCTAATATAAGAAAATCATAATATTCTAGTAGCATTACTCCATATATATGCATTTTTTCAAATGTGCCTATGTGTAGAGCCAAATCAGATAGCACATTATGCCATCTAGATCTGCACTGGTCTCATCTACGGTAAGAAATAAGCAAATGAATCTGAAAAACAACAGTGTAGATCCTGATCAGATTGCACAGATCAACACTGTTTGCCCATGCCATTACAGTGTATATATGAAGGAAACGGTTAAAACATGTATATGACCATGAAAATATTAAGAAAACAATCAAGTATTTCATTAAAGCTCCCAAACAGCTAACCACACTCAATATTTGCAAACTGTCATGTGAAACCACAACAAAAACTGTGTTTTTTGCTGTCTACATTTATTATTAATGTAGTTCTGTGTCTGACATAAGATTTATAAGGTCATGACAGTTTGTCTCATTTTATCAAATGCATTAACCCTTTCCTCCATAGGAACACCTTTATTGCAAGGGCAAAGAGTTCAGATCCAGATCAGCCGGCAAATCCTTGCCATCTGATCAGGATCTAAACTGTTCGCTTTTTGATTCATTAGGTTATTTCTGACCAAAATGCGACCAGTGCAGATCCTGATCAGATGGCAGGGATGTGCCAGCTGGTCTGGATCTACACTGGTCGCACATGCATAAAAAGGCGTATATATGGAGGAAAGGGTTAAACCAGTAACTTCCATAGTATTACCTGTATAAAAAGCAAGTCAGCATAATATGACAAATGTCCCAGGGTACTTCCGACTGGGACTTAATTTCAATCTGGAACTCTTGCCGAGTAAGAAACAGTTGAGTGTAAAAATCAATAATACAACTATGGGGTAGGGGCATTGATAATTCAGAGATTTTTCTCAATCAGTGAAGGGTCATTTTTGAAAATATAATAAATTAGGTTCATGACATACAAAAAACTGAAATTCTATTTGGAGTTTTTTTTTAAGCAAGGCAGGTGAGGTAGGGATAGTTTTGCTCAATTTCCAACTTAAAGAAAACACAAAAAGAGTGTTGTAATGTTTGGTCCATCAGCCCTATTTTGTCAGTCACAGCCTTATATGAACACAGATGCGTACATGTATGTAGCAGAAATAAACAATTAACACTTCACTCCATATAAACAGGTTTTATATTGTATGTGACCAGTGTAGATCCAGATCAGCTGGCATATCTTTGCCATCTTATCTGGATCTACACTGCTCAATTCTTGGTCAGAAATAACATAATAAACCTAAAATATTGAACAGTTTACATCCTGATCAGATGGCAAGAATGAGCCAGCTGATCTGGATCTACACTTTTTGCCCATGCATTTACTGGTAAAGCTGAATCTAGGGAGTAAATGGTTAACCATAACTTTTATCAAGAAGAAATGTGAAACAAATTACACGATTTTATGTTCATGACTGCAGTTAGCTGATTGCAGTGGACATTTAAATTCTTTATCTGTATACAACTGATAATTAAATTAGACAATTAAAATGAAAGTGTCTCTAGCTGGGAGCGAACCCGCACCGTCACGGCGACAGCGCCTAGCCATGCAATTCCTGCGACGCAACCAACTGAGCTAACCGGGACAACGCCAAAAAACGTTGATCGGATAGCCCCGATATACGTAACAATCACCGCATGACATCGGTAACGGGTTAATTTACTGATAACAATTAAGGCTTTGGGCTATTTTTATGTTGTATGTAACATGTTTGTGTGAAATGTTAACAATGTAAAAATCATGACATTGTATCCCTTTGTTAAATTGAAACACTCTCATCCCACCACTTTACTCCATATACATCTTTTATCACACTGGCAAACAGTGTAGATCCAGATCATCATGCACATATGTGCCATCTGATCTGGATCTACCCTGTTTGTTACATGGTCAAAAATAACCTAATAAATCCAAAAGTGAGCTTCTGTAGATCCTGATCACATGGCACGGATGTGCTGGCCGATTTGGATCTTCACTGTTCACACATGCAATAACAGCCATATCCCACAGAGTAATGGGTTAAACAATAAAACAATTTTAACTTGCCATTATTCTGCCACCAGAAAATCATGCAATTTAATATAAATATTCTTTGAGCATTAAAAATTTCATGAGCATGAAAAAGTTTCAATAATAATTTTCTACTTTTTTTTCAGTTTTACTAATAAACTATAAACACCAGTACTTAATTTTTCAAAATCATACATACATGTACGAACAAATTTCCTTTTCCTTTTATCATTCAGAAGTTTGGTAAATTCCAGGTCACTCAGCAAGCACAAATCATGTGGTACCTATTAAATATCAAAAGTATTTCTAAAGTTCACTCCCAAAGTGTAACACAAATAATGATGTTGTTTAATTCATTACCAGTTCCAGATAAATCAAACGAAATTACAAGATATTTCCATTATATTGTAGTCTTGAATAATAGCACTTTAACATTTCCAAGTAACAGCATTAATTCTATATTATTTTAAATATTGTCCAAACTTTTACTTTTAACTCATAATCTTTCTTATTTCAAAATTACATCATTAAGCTATGTAATCTTAAATTTTGTCCAAACTTTGACTTTTAACATAAAAATTCAAAAATAACAACATCAAGAGAAAGTCATTCACAGGTAGTAAAACTAGTCCCCATCCATTAAATCGCGCGCTTCACTTGGTCACAGTCAACACATGCTTGTCATGTTGGTCACTACAATCACTGTCATCGAGATGCTTGAAATAATTACCTGATGCTTGATTGACAGATCAACCATACCGTCAAGGTTACTAACATCGCCCGAGGCCGCCAACATGTGATCCATCTTCTTCATCATCATTATCGTCAACTTGACTATCCAATCAGACAGCTTAACCCTGTAAAACATAAACACTGTAATTCTCACCAAATCATGCTGCACTTACACAACAATCTATCAAGTTTAACACTTATCCCTTCCCAAGCAATCATTACCTGTTGGACATTTTTCATTATTTTCTGACAATAAAAAGAGCAAACTGTTAAAATCAAACCAGTGTAGAAAAATCCAGCTGTGTGCTCACAGTACAAGCAGTGACATCAATGCATTTTTGTCAAATATTACAAGTATAACGATCAGGGTTGGAAGGTTGGATGCAAGATTTCCACACAGGGGGTTACTTTAAGCCAGTCTTACAATAGTTATAACTACCAACTTTCTCGCAAAATTCCCATGAAAATTAATAAATATTGTTGCCCAAAAGAATGGTTGAAACCCTATCAAACCCCTTCTGGATCTGCCCCAATCAATAAAATAATTCAACAAAAACAAATAATGTACAACAGCCACTGCCAAAGATTAAAGTGAAAGCAGGAATAATTTTGTAGTGGAGGAAAGTGGTCAAGAGATCATAGCATAGGGTTCATGATCCAGAGGTAGCAGGTTCGAGTCCCACAATGGTAAGTCTTCTGCCATTGTCCACAATGCATGCCAGTCATAGAGTGTGACTATAAGTGTCTCCCGATTATTTTAATCAGAGAAAGATTGTTTAGGAGTAACAATAGCAACCTGTACAAAGGAGTCTAGTCAATCCATTAATTTATCAAAATATATTAAGCTGAAATTGGGACACTGTAAAATATTTTTTGAAGAGTTAGACAAGTTTTTAGAAATTTAGGATGATCAATTATAATTATTTAAATCTTTGAACTTAAATTGAAGTAAAGCACTATAGATAATAAGAGTGTCAATTCCTTAATTCACAATTAAATCTAAGTTATAAAGGGGAATAACTGAAAAATATTTTTTAAAGGAGTTAAAGGTCTTGTTGAAAATAAAGTAGTCTATGCATGGAGATACATGTATTATGTTTCAGTAATAAATACAAAATGTTTGAAATTTTAATGAAAAATCTGAGTGAAATTGAGGTGTAACTGTGACATATTTTTTAAAAGAGTTATGAAACCAGCTGGAAATAAAATAGGTCATTGTTGACATTTATTTAAATTCAATACACCAATCATTTGAATTATGTTGAACACATAACATAAAACTGTAAAGAAAAGTAAATTTAAAAAAGTTCATCACTGCAAAAAATTTAAGAAATGGGTCCTGTTAAAAATGATACTGTTCATGATAAGCGGCATTAGTTTTAAGTTTTATATCAAACATTTATTTGCAATTGTGAAAATTATCGGATGATAAATTTATATTCTAAGTTTGAAGATTATGTGAAAAGGGAATAAAAAGCCTGGTTGAGGTAAACAGCATGACTTTAAAGACATTTTTAGATGGGACAATGCCAGGTAACATCCCCTGCTATAGAAGGAAAAAAGAAGCTGAAAGAGGCAAGGCAAAATATACTTTTACAATATATTTAGCTTCATAATGATAGAAAATTATGAAATCTCCAAATTTTAAAGGACTGAACTCCAACTTATCCCTTTGAATTTGCAAAAGTAAAAACTAAAAACAGGAACACCTCTCAGAAGAAAAAGTGTAATTGTTTGGTGACCAGACTGATTTGAATTAGCAATTAAACTAACAACTGCACTGTCACATAACTGTCGATATCTTGTTAATTAACACCATGGAATGCCTTTGGCAGTTGTGTAAACGAATTAATTCAAGTGTCTATTGGGTGGAGTAGTGGGATGAAACTGAAGTGACTGATGACAGCATATCTTTATCTGTCTCAGACCCAACCATGGACATAGAGAACAACAAAGAATGACAAATGTTTTGGAAACCAACTAAAATAATTCCTAGTGTTTTCATTTAGATGATGGTTTCTGAGTAGTCAGACATGTCTAAGAGTGATTTGCAGTGTAAAAAAATTATACCAGAACTGTTTCAGAAGTATGTTGGCATTTTCCCTGTTCACTGCTGGTTTGCCATGTTCTGCTTGTCTGGATTACATTAGGTTAGTGTGAGGGGCCGATCAAAAATTTGCTTGAACCTCATTTTGGGCATCAATATGTAATTTTCATGGGGAATTTGGCCAGACAGCTGGAAATTTACATGTACCGGTAACAAGGATAACATAAGACTGTTCCAAACAAACTCCCTTTCTGGAAACTCTGCATCTGAACCTCTGACTTCAAGATTTGAGAGGCACTGACAAAATGTAACATAATGAAGTCGAAACTTCACTTATTTTGGTTAAAACAAAAGAAAAATCTTTTAAAAAATGACTAAAAATCTGGAGAAAAGCAATATTTTGCATAATGCAGACAGTAAAAATGGCGTTGTGTATAAAGGGGAAGTAACTATGCCTGGTTTAAGTTGGTTACCCCTGCATGAATTAAAAATGTATGCACATGCCTGCAGATGTAACGGGGATGCTCTTGATATCAGCGGGTAAACCTTCACTGTGACTGTCATGTTTCAATTGATTTGTCGTTACCTGTAGAAAAACTCGTCCAGAAGAAGTGGACTTTCTGCACGAGGTATAATTTGACTTCAGTGTCTACACCGTGTAGCTTACAACACGAAGTCAAATAATTCAACTCAAAATTCAGACCCATCGCTTTGAGGTAAATTAATAAAACGATTTTCTTATTTTTTTAAGAACTATATTAAACACAGTTTAACTGGTTTTATAACAAAAAAATTAAGATCAAACAACTTCATACAAAATGTTATAAGCGACTGTATACAAATCGCAAGAACTTTCAAAATCTAGAATTTTTATTGTTGATTTAAATTTCAATAAACAGTTTCTTCAATCGATAATTTGTATCAGTCAAAAAGGTATGCTTTTTAAAGTTTCAGAACTGTCGGTCCAGTCATTTTAAAGGTGATTTATGAAATTCTTTCTGACGATTCAATTTTTGGACATGTTCAATCTTGTTGAACTGGCCAAGTATCATTGAAATCGAACTATACCGTTCAACTGTACTAAAGTTAATGAGAAAAAGCAATACCATACTCCCTCACATGTATATTTAAGTAGCCATCTTGTATGGTTTCTGGTCTTTTTTTTTTCAAAGAGTCAGAGTACCTTGACTCAAGCCCGACCACTTGAGCCAGCAATGCCAGAAGATTTAGTTTGGAAAAGGTAGCCTTGGTCAGGACTCTAACCTTGTTTCGGCCTACCATTTTGATGCTCTACAAATTGAGTTTGACATTATTTTTATTCACAACTTTACTAACACTTCTGACATCATACCTGTGAACCTTTATGCGCGTTCAGGTGGGAGATTGACTCCAAAAAAGTGGGAGATTGGGGTAAAAAAGTGGGAGATTAGAAGAAGTGTTTTTTTGTGGTAAAATATTGATTTTTAGCTTGGGATGGGTGACAATATATCTAATTTACTCTTGTACCATTCATGTTTTTCTTGTCACAAATTTTTATTTTAATAAATAAAATAATTTATTGACATAAACAATTATTATAGCTAACAAGATAAACAATCACTATCTTACTCAGGATTGGACACAAGATTTCCAGAAAAGGGTTTGTTTGTGGCAGTCTTATGAGAAAAATAAGATAATTTAATGCAATCTAGCCCAAAAAGTCGGATCCACCCTGTAAATACTAGTCACATAAGACAGTGAATGTTACTGTTAAACATCTTCAAAACAGATAAAATTGTTAATATTCGAAAGTTGCATTGTAAAGTATGCATGCTTTCTTAGAAGCAATTCGTAATTTATCATGAGCATCAAACTAAAGCGCATGTGGTGCCTTTGATGTCCACCGGTACCCTTTCAATTATTACCAACTCGATTATTGTAATTTGTGCACAGGTAAGGTGTGAAAATCAATAATTGTTATCAAAACATCAACCTGTCTAAAGTTCAAGGCCATGCATGACATTTCATTGACTGGTAATCTATGACTTCCTGTCATTCAAAAAGGCGCCAAAATATCGTAAACCAGTCTAATTTCTATTCACGTGATAAAAGCATGATCCTAATTTTGTTTTATTGCTGAGGTTTCGTAAATGTTACATGGAAATGTCAGAAGTCGGGAGAAATAGCATAATATGCGGGAGGCAGGAGATTGGACTTAAAAATCGGGAGTCTCCCACCTAAGTCGGGAGGGTTCACATGTATGCTGACATGCACTAAGTCCTGTCAGTAACACTGGAAAGAGGAGTTGGAAGTATCCAGAGATAGATAGCTACTGAGGCTGCTGGTACGAAATCTAAATTCCTCCCCACTTTTCAAGTCATTTCCAATATACATGGTGAATGTCCTCTATGGTCTGGCCAAGTTTGGGTCAAATACTCTAGCCAATGCTTTTCCCAAAGGAGCTCCAAGGGAAATTCACCCTGTCCACATTGCCAATGTGGCAGATTTAGGTTGGAAAGTGTAACTTTGGCCAGAACTAACCTCAGACCTTCGGCTTATTGTGCCAATGCTCTGCCAATTGAGCTACCAAGGCCACTGGTACATATTGAATGTCATCCTGACCCCAGTTACTGTATGGTAAAATAAAATATTTTAAAAGAATCAAACAATTTGTGAGTGACAATATATATACATGTATATAGTTTAAAGTCTAGAAATTAATCACCCAAAGTGTTTTAAACAAATCAGTTGTAAAAGTGACCAATATAAAACATTTCTGTTTTTCGCAAATCCGATAGAGACTGGAATAATTTGGATAGTAATACAGTGACTGTGTGCGCTGTGACAAAAATGCAGGAATTTCTATAACTTTTGAAAACCAGGGGTCATTTGACCCCTGATGAGAATTTTCAAGCGGTCATACTCAGATTGTTGTGTTATGTACTCAGTGAGCTTTAAACACTACTTATGAAGTTGCTTTAACTTCATTTTAATTTATTTTCAAGGGTCAATAAATATTTCTTTTTTTTCTTGCAAGCTTTGACCCTTTGCACAGAATTAGATGTAGTCAAAAGTAGAAAATTAAAATTTTCTCAAATTGCAAGAAATTCTTAGAATCTGCATCAGTTGAAATTGCTTGGAATAGGCTTTAAGGATAGAAAGGGACTAATTATTTCCTACCTGTGCCATGCTGTGCAATGCCTTTCCCAGGCCTTTCAAGCACACAAACATGTTTTGCTTGAATTGTTTAATATAGCAGAATTGCATTTAAAATTTTAATTTGAATCAAAATATTCTTCACTTTTTTAAAAGGTCCTACAGTTAAAATTCATATCCATAATACTAGCCATATCCCATGGAGTAAAGGCAGACTTCCCGAAAAGTGTAAAAAAGTGTCAGCCATGTGGTCAGACAAGATGTGACAATCTGTCTGACCGAAACAAATTCTGTCTGACTGAAACATTTAACACATTAAATAAGCAAAACACAGTATTAAGGGTGTTTTTTTTTCAGTGGTACGAATTGTCATTATGACGAATACGTAAAATATTTCATTCAGATATCCTCACTCATTTCCCTCGGAACAGTCTTGAATCAAAACAGCGAGTAAAATTGTAATTTAGCGAGTAAAATTGGAATATGCAGATCAAATTTTTGCCGGACACTCGGTCCTACAACATTGGAAATCACATCAGACCAGTCCAAATTTTACCGGACAGGTCCGACGGTCCGGCGACTTTCAGGAAGTCTGTAAAGGGTTAAACAGGGCTTCTCATCCTTATAAACAGAGGCCTTATACAGGTCTCTTCCCAATCCAAAAGTAAAGTATTTTTTCCCAACTCTGGCAGAGACTTTTTCCAAAATGCTTGGTAAGATGTCAAAAAAAATATATCAAAATCCTCTGAGAGGAGTATAAAAATTGAAATCTGAAAAATTAAATACTTTAAAATTAATTGAAAATACTTATTACTATTCAAATTTATAAACTAGTATCCTTCTTTCAAATGAATTTTGATTTCCTCCAAAAATAATTATCATGCATATATTTCCCAATTTGAAAGACCAGGGCCTCTTCCCAATTTTCTGATGAAAAGCCCTGTTAAATATTTCTAGTATATATTATTTTATAGATGGATGACACATTGGAGTTTACAGATGATGAAATTCGTGAAGAATTAGGCAAACTTGGTTATCATCATGTACCGGACTCAAGACTGTCAGAATTCAAGAAAGGTAAATATGTTGATATGTCATTAATGATTACTTTAATTTTCACTCTTTGGTCAGTGTGCAATAGTTTAAATATAAATAGTGTATGAATAGATGTCTTGCAGCATTACTAGTGGTGGATTAAGATGAGGTTCACTGTTGTAAATTGTGGCATATAAAGAAAAGCTTTAACCCTTTCCTCCATAGACACATCTTTATTGCGTGGGCAAACAGTGCGTCTGATCAGGATCTGCACTGTTCGCTTTATGATTCCTTAGGTTATTTCTGACCTAAAAGTGACCAGTGCAGATCCTGATCAGACGGCACGGATGGATCTACACTGGTGGAACATGCGTAAAAATGCGTATATATTATAATATGGAAGACAGGGTTAATAAGAAATTAATAAACAAAAATATGTTGTGTTGCAAGTTAATCTGGTTACAACAATACAATGTAGCTAAATGATGTGATTGCTTTTTACAAAACTCGATAAAAAATTACCAGTAGTAATTTAAATATTGAAGATTAAGGTTGATATGTTGACTAATTTAAACACTCCAGATTTAGATTGGCTGGCATACTTCTTCTATACTACTTCATATAATGCTGTATCATATATCCTATATATTGAACAGTTATTTAACCCTTTTCTCCATATATACACCTTTATTGCATGGGCGTGCCGTCTGATCAGGATCTAAACTGTTCGCTTTTTGATTCGTAAGGTTATTTCTGATCAAAATGCGACCAGTGCAGATCCTGATCAGCCGGCACAGATCGCATGATCTTGATCATATGATCTGGTCGTATGATCTTGATCTATACTAGTCGCACATGCGTAAAAAGGCGTATATATGGAGGAAAGGGTTAAAGCATAAAAGATAAAGCTAATATTTGTCTTTCATGCACTGATATTAATTTATTAAAGCATTACAGATGTTCCTTTGCTTCATTACAGATTTAGGTTGCTTATATATTTCTGCCATATACTGACTGGAAGTTATAATTTTACAGATTTAGGTCGGCTTATCTATTTCTGCCATATACATGTACTGACTGGTAGTTATAATTTTACAGATTTAGGTCGACTGATTCGACATGAGCGAAGTAAACAGAGTTCCCAGAATACAAGCATGTCATCTCATATACACACAGATACCTCTGTCAATGGTAAGTATTTCTACTGATGTGATTTCTTTTTATGCCCCCACAAAGTGGGAGGCATATAGAGTTGCACTCGTACGTCCGTCCGTACGTACGTCCCCAAATCTTGTGGCATCAACTCCTCCTAAACTATAAGGCGGATTTCTTTCAAACTTGCACAGATGATCAAGCAGGATGTGTAGATGATCGTAAATAAAGGATTTTTTCCTGCGACCATTTTTACCAGAGTTATGGCCCTTTGTTAATTTCAGTTATTAAATCTTGTGGCGTCAACTCCTAAACTATGAGGCGTATTTCTTTCAAACTTGCACAGATGATTAAGCAGGATGTGTAGATGATTGTAAAGAAAGGATTTTTTTTCTGCGACCATTTTTACTAGAGTTATGGCCCTTTGTTAATTTCAGTAATTAAATCTTGTGGCGTCAACTCCTCCTAAACTATAAAGCGGATTTCTCTCAAACTTGCACAGATGATTAAGCAGGATGTGTAGATGATCGTGACCATTTTTACCAGAGTTATGGCCCTTTGTTAATTTCAGTAATTAAATCTTGTGGCATGAACTCCTCATTAACTATCTAAGGGATTTCTTTCAAATTTGCACAGATGATCAAGCAGGTTGTGTAGATGATCATAAAGAAAAGGGTTTTTCTTACGGCCATTTTACCAGAGTTATGGCCCTTTGTTAATTTCAGTGATTTAATCATGTGGCATCAACTCCTCGTTTATTATTGGATGGATTTCTTTCAAACTTGCTCACATGATCGAGGTGGATGTGCAGATGATCATAAAGAAAGGATTTTTTCCTGTGGCCATATTTACCAGAGTTATGGCCCTTTGTTAATTTCACTTACAAAATTTTGTGGCATCAACTACACATTTTTTATTTGATTTCTTCCAAACTTACACAGATGATTAGACATGATGTCTTAATTGCTGTAAAGGACATTGTCTTGCAACCATTTTCACCAAAGTTATGGCCCTTTGTTTATGTTAGTCATTAAATTTTGTGGCTCTTACTCCTCATTCACCACATATTGTTAATACCTAGTACACAATTTTGTTACAAATGTACTTGCAGCAGTGGGGGCATCAGTGTCCTGAGGACACAGTCTAGTTTATTTACATGTACTGCATAACAGTACAGTGTCCATCTGGAAAACAAAGTTTCATCCTGATGCCAAAAAGATGTTTCAATTTGGCACTAAAAATCCCTCAATTAAGCAAAATCATTTACACTGTCAACAAAGTCCAGTGGTCAAATCAATGACCATACCAGCAAGAAATAACAAATTTTTTTCATTCTGCCTATAATACATTGTAAATAAGGTAAAAACTCCAGAATTCAAGAACAAAACAAGATAGTTGCCCACTTAACATCACCATTCCCAAGATCTGTGCAACTGAATGTTTAGATGAGAATGTGAATAATAGAACAGAAGAACAAGTTGATGGTGATATAATCAGCTTGTTTTTTTTTTATTTAGTGAATCTGCTAATCATGCAAACTAATCCTCCATGAATAACTGTGTTAAGAATACATCCTTGCTCAAAAAGATGGGGTAGCATACATGGAAATACTGAGGGATTGCCATTTAGTGCTTAGCACTGAATGTATGTTGTATAACTTTGTTTTTTTCCCAATATATCATTTATATAACTTAATACTTTAGTGATATTTTACTACAACAAGTACATGAACATGTTTCTACTAAAACTAAGAGGGTGGCTCTTGATGACTCCGAAGTACCAGAAGGTTTTATAACTTTAGCCACTCACATAATGATATAGTTGGTAGTATGGTCAGATAAATTTGTTATTTGGTAGAAGGCGTCACTGTATTAACCCTTTATTCCATGAGTTTTATTGCTTGTGTGACCAGTGAAGATCAAGATCAGCTGGCACATCCATGCCATCTAATCTGGACCTAGTACACTGTTTGCTTCTTGGTCAGAATTAATGTTATGAATAAAAAACACAGTGTAGATTCTGATCAGATGGTATGGATGTGTCACTGATCTGGATCTACACTGTTTGCCAATTTATAACATCCATATCCCATGGGGTATAGGTTCAAACCCCAGTCAGAGCCTGTATCACACATTTATGACAGGATTTAGATAGATTAATTATGTTACTTAACAGATTCACAAAGTAGAATTCCAGAGTCCCGAGTCCGTGTTCCTTTGGAAGAATCTCCTTTAGAACGTCAGGGTACTGATTATGCCCTACAGGAAGACAGAGGACAGGTTCGTAGAATTTCTATTGATATAAATCTAGCTTTTGAAAAACTAAAAGTCTTTGCAATTAATTTCTTATTCTAGTTTTTGATTTTAGAAATCATTGTTAAACTGTCAAATTTTTTGCAGTTGTTTGAATTGATTCATATAATAATTCTTTAAAGTTCTTACAAACACATTGCTTTAATCAATTTCATTTGCGTTTTAAAAGTTTAAAAAAGAATAGGTCAGACATAAATTGAAAGAATATTAATAAAAGCAAAAACGAAATGACAATGAATTTGCTGTTTGACAGACAAAGATTTCCTTGATCATATAATAAGACCAGACCATATTCCACCAATTGGTGGTTAACCCATTACTCTATATATACGGGTTTTATCACATGAGCGAACAGTGTAGATCAAGATCAGCCAGCACATCCATGATGTCTGGTCAGGATCTACACTGTTGCTTTTTGATTCTCTCGTTATTTTCTGACCAAGATGCAATCAGTGTAGATGCAGGTCAGATGGCATGGATTTTGCTGATCAGGTTTTACACAGGTTGCATGTGTGAGAAAACCCATATATATGATGTAAAGGGTTTTGAACTGGGGTTTTTTTTATGGTTGAACAAAAAATTTCTTGTAATGTTGAAGAAATGTGGCAATAAAATATTCTATTCTGATACAACAGTATACACAGTGGCGCACAGGCAAAGAGAATCGTAAGTTCCCTGGAAGGGCGCCATCCCCACAGGAAGTTCATCATATTCCACGTCGTCCAGGGGCGGAGTACAGTCTATATGAGAATGAGGCTGACCAATCGCAGCTGTCACACAGAGATGATGTTTCCGAAACAGACTCTGAGAGAAGAATGATGAAGCGGAAAGTTCTCAGGTGAGATGTCTTAAGCTTATAAAGGTCAATTTATGTCACCCTTTTAAAGAAAAGTTGGTAACAGGTCATCTGTTGTTTGTCTGTCAATGGGTGGTTTGTGATGAAAACTTAATGTTAGCTGTGCTTTGCCATTTCTTAAGATTTTTTCATTGATCTTTCAAATTATATTGCTTTTTTTGCTTATGTGATATAGTCAGAAGTTGTCAGTTCAAGTACATGATAACAGAAGAACTAGCCAATTTTTTTTTCAATTAGAAAGCAATTTTTTATTGTTACTTTATTGTTATTCTTGTCACTTTAACAGATTGCACATATATATTCTTTCCATGCTAATATGATTTTATTCACAAGGCTAAAACTGAAAGGGGACTTTCACATTTTGATTCATTAGGTTATTTCTGACCAAGAAATGAACAGTGTAGATCTTGATCATATGGCACAGATTTGTGCTGGCTGATCTGGATTTACACGGTTTGCAAATGTGATAAAAGTCAAGTTTATGGAATCAAGGTTTAACAAATATACGATACTTTTTACAGAAAAGAAAAAGATGGTTCTAAAAGAATTGATGAGACAATAACTGACAGTGATATCAGTAAGTATATATTTTTATATTTGTCTAGTAAACAAAGAACCAGATAGGCAGTAATTGGGGATTCTTAAATTTTCAGCAGACTGGGCATTGTCCAAATTTCAGTAACAAATTTCTGATTGAAATGTCAAATTTTGTGAAAGAAAATCATTTATGAAAGATATTCCAAGATTGAAGAATATTGAGTTCCATAAAACTAAGAACTCACAAAAATGGTCTCTAACAGAAAACCACGAAATTTTATGACTCAGAATGTAAGAGCATTAACTGCTAAATTTCAGCAACATATTTAATATTTCTTTAGTCTTGATGACAGAGCTGCAACTATATGCCGTTTTATTCCAAATTTCAAACATGGCAAGCAATACAAGCTGTAGTAGTCTCTGAGATTGTTTAACTTGTCACCATATTGTGTATTCTTTTTTTCGTTACAGGCAGTCTTATGGACATCAATGAACGACTACGAGAGTTGGGTATTGCAGATTATGTGGATTTCTTCAATAAAAAGAGACCTCAGACTGCTAAATCAGAGGTAAGGTTGAAACAGAAGTACATATTGCAAAGTTCGGGCGACTTTGGTGACGTATATTATTCATAGGCTTTCCACAGAAAGAAACATAAATTTAGTCAAAATTTTAAAATTTTGCTGTTTGTAAAATAAGCAGAAACTGACAATGCCATAAAACTATCACCAAAGTCACATTTTCACATTACAAAGCCAATATGACTGTTAACCCTATACATGTTCTCTATATTTACAGGCTATATTGTATGTTCAACCAGTGTTGATCCAGATCAGCCAGTACATATGTACCTTCTAGTCTGGATCTACACAGGTCACATCTTGGTCAAAAATAACCTAATGAATCGCACAGTGAACAGTGTAGATCCTGATCAGCTGAAACGGATGTGTGGATCTGGTTCTAAGCTGTCTGCCCACCTTATAAAGATGTATCTATGGAGTAAAGTTTAAGCAGTCTTTTTATTAAGATACACATAGAAAGTGTAGGTGTAATAGAAGAAACGTGATTTGTTGTTTCAGCCACCTTACAGACTAGCCCCAGATGATCCCAGGCCTGCTTCAGGTAAGATGAAAGTTCATCCACAGTAATGCTTAACGTATTTAAGTATAAATGCATGAAATAATGTTTTCATGGTTACTCTATAGATAGGACTTTTATTAAGTGAGTGAACAATGTATATCGTGATCAGCATGCACATCCATGCTATATGATCACGATATAAACTGTTTAGTTTTTGATTCATTAGATTTTTCTGACCAAGAAGATAATAGTGTAGATCCTGATCAGATGTCATGGATATGTCAGCTGATCTTATATGCCAGCTGATCAGGATTTACACTGTCCACCCTAGACTTATTAGATTATTTCTAACCAAGACGTTACACTGTAGATCCACATCTGATGGCATGGATTTGCTGGCTGATCTGGATCAGCAGTAATGATGAAAAGGGTATCCATTAAGTAAACAGGTTATTTTGTTGTTTTTTTTTGTTTCAGGCCCCTTTGCAGGGTAACCCCATTAATTGCAACTTATTTTTATAATTACAGGATAACAATGTCTTACAAACAAATATTCCAAGTTTATAGATTATATAAATACTAAATATTAGATAAAACTAGAAATGTGTCCATAGGACACAGATGCCCCCGCTATGCATCGTTTTCAGATACTAAAGATGGGAATAATAGCATTTCAAAGACAGTGATGTTCGAGTAATTATAAGAATATGCATTAACTTGATGATCAAGTAAATTATTTGTATTTGTGGCACTGTTGTCTTCTCATTACGGAAATGTCTGTGAAGAAGTTGGTGGTAATGCAATGCAATGTCATTGTGAACATTTGTGCCAAGTTATTTTGAAATCCCTTCATTCATAAAGAAGTTATAGCCTGAACAAGTAATTTCAAGTTTTAGTAACTGTGACCTTGACCTTGGACTTACAGGCATGGGTAATGTACGCAACACACCGCCTTGTCATGGTGAACATTTGTGCCAAGTTATTTTGAAAACCCTCCATTCAAAACAAAGTTATAGCCCGGACAAGAAAATTCTATTTTTAGTAACAGTGACCTTCACCTTGGACCTACAGGCATGGACATGGTACAAGACTCACCACCTTGTCATGGTGAACATTTCTGCCAAGTTATTTTGAAATTACTCTATTCCTAACGTAGTTACAACCCTGACAAAAAAATTCTATTTTAGTAACAGTGACCTTGACCTTGGCCCTTCAGGCATTGGCATGGTACGGGACACACCATCTTGTCAAGATGAACATTTGTGTCAAGTTATTTTGAAATCAATCTATTCCTAACAAAGTTACAGCCTGGACAAGAGAATTCTATTTTTAGTAACAGTGACCTTGACCTACAGGCATGGGCATGGTACGCGATACACCCCCCCTGTCATGGTGAACATTTGTGTCAAGTTATTTTGAAATCCCTCCATTTATAATGAAATTACAGCCCGGACAAGAAAATTCTATTTTTAGTAACAGTGACCTTGACCTTGGACCTTCAGGCTTGGGTATTGTGCGGACACACTGCCTTGTCATAGTGAACATTTGTGCCAAGTTATTTTGAAATCCTTCCATTCAAACCAAAGTAACAGCCCGGACAAGAGAATTCTATTTTTAGTAACAGTGACCTTGACCTTTGACCTACAGGCATGGGCATGGTACGTGAAACACATTGCCCTGTCATGGTGAACATTTGTGCCAAGTTATTTTGAAATCCCTCCATTCATAACAAAGTAACAGCCCTGACAAGAAAATTCTATTTTTAGTGACAGTGACCTTGACCTTTGACCAAAAGGCTTGGGCATGTACGTGACATACCGTCTTGATATGGTGAACAATTATACCAAGTTATTTAAAAATCCAATAAGAAATAACAAAGTTACAGAGCGGACAAGATTTTGCAAGAAAATTCTATTTTTAGTAACAGTGACCTTGACCTTGGACCTACAGGCATGGGTATTGTCATGACACACCGCCTTGTTATGGTGAACATTTGTGCCAAGTTATTTTGAAATCCCTCGATTCCAAACAAAGTTAAGGGCAAAGTGTATATTTTTCTTTACACAAAATGTAAGTGAAAAAAGGGGCATAATTTGAAAAATATTGGAAGCAGGGTTATGGGTCTTGTTGGTTATGATGTAGATTTTGATGGTGAAAATATATTTCAAGTTTCAAGGCAGTATCTCAAGTAGTTTTAAAGTTATGGGCAAAATGCATATTTTGCTTAACACAAAATATCAGAAACAAGATATATTCCTATTAAAACTAATGTAAATGGAAGTATCAAAGGGCCATAACTTCTGAACGGAACATGTAAGAGCAAAACCCAACCTTTATGCACAACAACATATCAGGCCAAGCATGGTGGTATAGATTCATCAAATTCCCAGCAGAGGTGTAGGAGGAGTTGCGTTCACAAGATATATTCCTATTAAAACTAATGTAAATGGAATTATCAAAGGGCTTTAACTTCTGAACGGAACATGTAAGAGCAAAATCCAACCTTTATGCACAACTACATATCAGGCCAAGCATTGTGGTCAAGTTTCATTAAATTCCCACCAGTAGTGTAGGAGGAGTTGCGTTCACGAGATATACTCCTATTAAAACTAATGTAAATGGAAGTATCAAAGGACCATAACTTCTGAACGGAACATGTAAGAGCAAAATCCAACCTTTATGCACAACTACATATCAGGCCAAGCATTGTGGTCAAGTTTCATTAAATTCCCACCAGTAGTGTAGGAGGAGTTGCGTTCACGAGATATACTCCTATTAAAACTAATGTAAATGGAAGTATCAAAGGACCATAACTTCTGAACGGAACATGTAAGAGCGAAACCCCACCTTTATGCACAACAACATATCAGGCCAAGCATTGTGGTCAAGTTTCATTAAATTCCCAGCAGTAGTGTAGGAGGAGTTGCGTTCACGAGATATACTCCTATTAAAACTAATGTAAATGGAAGTATCAAAGAGCCATAACTTCTGAACGGAACATGTAAGAGCGAAACCCCACCTTTATGCACAACAACATATCAGGCCAAGCATTGTGGTCAAGTTTCATTAAATTCCCACCAGTAGTGTAGGAGGAGTTGCGTTCACGAGAATATCGGACGAACGGACGGACAGGAGCAACTCTTAATGCCCGTCGCCATTTCATGGCGGCGGCATAAAAACAATAAATAATCCAAATTTGGTTATATGAGGACTGAAACATTATAAATATTTAAAAAGCACAAGGCATAAGTTGGGAGATTTTGCTTTAAGTAAACAGTTCAGCTAAATCAATTTTATGATTTTGTCTGATGTTTCAGTGATTTTAAGAAAACCAGAGCATCCTCATACAAGAAATATCAAGAAATCCGATCCAGTAGCACGATATCAACAATTCCGACAAAGCTGGCAAGCCCAGCGAGCACCTGGCGAGAAAAATCACAAAAACTTGAGGTGGAATGTCAGAGAACAGATGTTAGCACAAGATGTTGTCTATGAAAAGGTAAAGATAACCTAAAATTCAATGAAGCCACTGAATAAAGACTGTTTTTGCATTACCAAAACCTGATCTGTCTAAGCCAGTGGTCTTTATTCATAGGTAAAAGTACAGTAGAAGTTGATGTTTGTTGGAAAAAAATCATCCTCAAGTCATTTGTCATTGTTGTCTGTTCCCAGTTGTATTTATCCCCGATTTGTCGCCACTATATTTCGAGTCAAGATCACATCATTTACCCTTTACTACATGGATACCCCTTTTATCTCATGGGCAACTGGTGAATATCAAGATGAGACAGCACCTTTGCCATCTGATCTGGATCTACACTCTGCTTCTTGTTCTGAAATAACCTTTTGAATCTGAAAGCCAACTCTGTAGATACTGAGCAGATTGCAAGGTTATGCAGAGTGCTCTGGATCTACACTGCTCTTCATACGAAATATGAGCCATATCCGATGGAGATAGGGTAAACAAACTACGGAAAAGATTTAAAGCTTTTTTACAACAAATGTAGATCTCAGAATCATAACCATTTAATCCAAGGATACACCTTTTATCACATGGGCAACCATTGTAGATTCAGATCAGACAGCAAATCTGTGCCATCTGATCTGGATCTATGCTGTTTGCTTCCTGGTAAAAAACACCAAATAAATCAAAACATGGACAGTGTAGATTCTGATCAGATGGCAAGGATGTGCTGACTGATCTGGATCTACTCTGGTCGCCTATGGGATAAAAGTTATTTCCCATGAAGAAAAGTGTTAAATGGGATATTAAGGTAGTCTAACTGTAATGCTTTCCCGCGCATAAATATGCGACGTCGTCAAACATCGGCTCGCTTTCGGTGACTTCCGACGCTACTCGTCAGAGCCGATAATAACCGAAGCGGCATCGATTATTGTCGACTGTTAGTGACAGTTAACCGAGTATTCCCGACATTCGAGAAAAAAGCGCGGGAAATCATTACAGTTAGACTACCTTAAATAGCTGAAAGTTTTCACTACCCTGTACATGCATCAGTTTGGTGGAAGTATTTCATGTTACATGAAGCAGTGTTATTTATTGTCCGACTTTATACCTTCCAGAAACCTCACCGAGTATTTGTCCCCAACAAGTACCAAATACCCTCTGACAAAAAACGACAAGAGCTTCGCTGGCAAATTCGCATGGACATGGCACAAGGGCAACTACCCCATCACGGCTTCTTTCCAGAATATTGAAGAGTTACCATCCATGTGTTGGAAACATTCCATAGTTTTGTGCCTCAACTTGGATAGAAGAATGTTTGAGAAACATAAATGCTAGTGAAGAAAGTATCCAGTAAAATTTTTTTATTGTTACCAGCTCTAAATAATAATATTGGAATTCGATGCAGTACCTTAGTAGGCCTTGAATTTCAGCTGAAATAACCAAGATTATATGGAAATACTTATGGCAAAAAATGTGAATTTTTATATAGATGTAGTTATTTTTGATATAGCAAATGCAGAATATTTTTACTATTGCAGTTATCTTGTCTACCTAAAACATAGAGTTTACAATTGTACAACCAGTGCAGCTTGAATGCAAGCACTTTATGACATTGTCCAGAATACAAGTTATGTTTTAGGTCTGCATTAAGGTTGGCAAGAGGCATTTCATAGGACTAACTGTTATCAAATATTGGCTATAATATGAAAAGAAGTGTAGTTTTAAAAACTTTGTGTTGAAAATTTGGATTTAAAAATACATGTCTAGATACAACTTTGTGAAGTAATTTTATTGTAAAATAAAACTATTATTTATTTTAAACAGTGTGATTATATGTTCATTCATTATCCCTGCTGAAATTGGGAGCGGGATATTGAAAGTGGTTTATGCTAAAATTCACTCCGAGACTTTCTGTCAAGTGAACTAAACAGAACTGGTGTATAAACTGATTCATTTTTAAGACACACATCATTTACAGGATATTTTTATTTCTCAAGTATGGTAAACAGTTTGCACAATTAATCAGATATTCATGGTTACCGACCAATAACTATAGATATCGGTCCGATAACGATAGTTATTGTCAATAACTAGGGTTACCGCCCGATAACCATAGATATTGATGAAAACCCAAGATATCGGCTGATAACCATAGTTATTGCCAATAACTAAGGCTATAGGACCAATAACTATAGATATTAGCGAAAACTGTAGTTACCGGCCGAAAACCATAGTTCTTGGCAGTTACAGTGGTAAACAGGCAATATCTAGGGTTTTATCGATAGCGGATTTATTTTGCAAATGGCACAAAACTCACGAAACTATAGCTATCACTGAAGGTGATTAATACCCCCGCAATACTGCTTTGTCAGAGTAGATGAAATGATACAGAAATGATGTTTGCATCTTTCATAGTAGTAAGTAAGTAAATTCTTTATTTAAAGAGGGTGACATATTTAGCAATAAACTAATCTTCCATATGGCCCTCCTTACAAGTATTAACATAAACAGATTAAGATAAACACGATGATCATAAATAAAACAATATCACAAAACACAATATGATATTATAATAAGAAATGAAACTGCAAATAATGTATCTGTGTTAATGTTTAGGTGTTGCATTTAATGGGTAGGTGCGTGCATGTGTGTGCGTGTGAGTGAGCATGTGCGTGGGTGCGCGAATGTGTGTGCGAGGCCTATGTGACTGCGTTTTCGCAAGGAAGAACTGAATATTTAAGAAATTTGAGAACATAAATCAATAATACACAATGTATTTTTATATACATTCCTCAACACATTTCTGTTTCATTGAGGCAATATTATACATTTTTTCTTATCTTAACATCAAAATGTGAATATAAATTTTCATGGGTGAAAGTTGAAAAATAATTGAAATCCTGAAAATTTGCTGCAAAAGTTGTGTTTAAAAATAGCGACTTGGGTTTTCACTGGATGTAAACAAAACTGTAAAAGTAGTTGACGTCACAAGGTTTTGTTGAATCGTGCTCCCCTTCTAAAAAATAATGGACTGATCCAAATGAAAAAAATATGTCATGCAAATCTAATCACCAACGTATGTTAAAAGTTTGAAAACTGGAGAAGTAGTTTGTGTCATAAGATTTTGCTAAATAATGCTCCCCTCGAACCAAAAATGTTCTGATACATAAAAAATATGTCACTTACATGTGCACTTCATGCAGAACATATGATTTCAGTTTCAAGTCGATTATCTTGAAAACTGTAGAAGTTTTCATAACACGATTTTGTTAAATCATGTCCCCTGCAAAAAAGAATGGACTGATCCACACAAAAATATGTCATGCACATCTACACTTCATGCTGAACATATGTTTAAAGTTTCAAGTCAATATCTTAAAAACTGTAGAAGTAGTTCGTGTCACAAGATCTTGTTGAATCATGCTCCCCAGCTAAAAAATAATGGACTGATCCACATGAAACAAAGTATGTCATGGAAATCTACTCACAATTATATGTTTAAAGTTGGAAAACTGGAGAAGTAGTTTGCATCATAAGATTTTAAATAAAAGATTTTGTTAAATAATGCTCCCCTCCAAAAAATAATGGAATGATCCACAAAAAAATATGTCGCTGACATACACACTTCATGCAGAACATACAATTTTGGTTTCAATTCGATATCTTGAAAACTGTAGAAGTTTGCATAACACGATTTTGTTAAATCATGTCCCCTGCAAAAAATAATGTACTGATCCACACGAAAAATATGTCACGCAAATGTACACGTCGGGCCAAACATATGTTTAAAGTTTCAAGTCAATATCTTAAAAACTGTAGAAGTAGTTCGTGTAACAAGATTTTGTTCAATCACACTCCCCTGCTAAAAAATAATGGACTGATCCACATGAAACAAAGTATGTCATGGAAATCTACTCACAAACACATGTTTAAAGTTTGAAAACTGGAGAAGTAGTTTGCGTTATAAGATTTTAAATAAAAGATTTTCTTAAATAATGCTCCCCTCCAAAAAATAATGGAATGATCCACAAAAAAATATGTCACTTACATGCGCACTTCATGCAGAACATACAATTTTAGTTTAAAGTATTATATCTTGAAAACTGTAGAAGTTTGCATAAAACGATTTTGTTAAATCATGTCCCCTGCAAAAAATAATGGACTGATCAACACGAAAAATATGTCACGCACATTTACACTTCATGCCGAACACATGTATAAAGTTTCAAGTCAATATCTTAAAAACTGTAGAAGTAGTTCGCGTAACAAGATTTTGTTAAATCGTGCTCCCCTCCAAAAAATAATGGACTGATCTTCATGAGAGAAAAAAAAATTTGCGCAAATGAACTCACGAACATATGTTTAAAGATTCAAGTCGATATCTTGAAAACTGTTGACGTAGTAAGTGTAGAAGTTTGCATAACACGATTTTGTTAAATCATGTCCCCTGCAAAAAATAATGGACTGATCCAAACGAAAAATATGTCACGCACATCTACACTTCATGCCGAACATATGTATCAAGTTTCAAGTCAATATCTTAAAAACTGTAGAAGTAGTTCGTGTCACATGATTTTGTTGTATCATGCTCCCCTGCTAAAAAATAATGGACTGATCCAAATGAAACAAGGTATGTCATCATGGAAATCTACTAACAAACGTATGTTTAAAGTTTGAAAACTGGAGAAGTAGTTTGCATCATAAGATTTTAAATAAAAGATTTTGTTAAATAATGCTCACCTGCAAAAAATAATGGACTGATCCACAAAAAATATGTCACTGACATACACACTTCATGCAGAACATACAATTTTAGTTTAAAGTCCTATATCTTAAAAACTGTAGAAGTTTGCATAACACGATTTTGTTAAATCATGTCCCCTGCAAAAATAATGGACTGATCCACACGAAAAATATGTCACACACATCTACACTTCATGCCGAACATATGTATCAAGTTTCAAGTCAATATCTTAAAAACTGTAGAAGAAGTTTGCATCACAAGATTTAGAAGTTTGCATAACACGATTTTGTTATATCATGTCCCCTGCAAAAAATAATGGACTGATCCACACGAAAAATATGTCATGCACATCTACACTTCATGCCGAACATGTGTATCAAGTTTCAAATCAATATCTTAAAAACTGTAGAAGTAGTTCGCGTCACAAGATTTTGTTAAATCGTGCTCCCCTCCAAAAAATAATGGACTGATCCACATGAGAAAAAAAATAGTTCGCGCAAATGTACTCACGAACATATGTTTAAAGTTTCAAGTCGATATCTTGAAAACTGTTGATGCTGTAAGTGCCACAGACAGACCGCCCAACAAACCAACGAACCAACCGGATGATGACTCCTATATACCCCCTTCGTATGCGGGGGTATAATAAATCAATATTCTAGGTTACCTGCCATTGTAACTGTTTGGCCTGCGGTTTGCCAAAGAAATCCAATATCTGTAGTTATCGACCACTATCTATGGATATCGGTCCGATAACCACAGTTATTGACGATAACTAGGGTTACCTGCCAGTGACCATAGTTTTTGGTGAAAAGCCAAGTTCTCAGTCAATAATCATAGCTTTCGTTATTGGTCTGATAACAACAGTTATAAACAATAACTATGGATATCGCCAGATATCTGGGGTTTTCACCAATAACCATAGATACTGAGCCATAACCCTTGTTATCGTCAATAACTATGGTTATCGGGCCTGTCTATCTATAATATCTATAGTTATTGGTCGATAACCATGGATATCGGATTAATTGTGCAATCTGCTTGCCATAGTCCCAAAGCTATAACCATACTGGCTGATGGACTAGTGGTTTATATCCTATGATACATGTAGCCCGGCTAGCTCAGTGGATAGAGCATCGGACTGTCAATCCAGGGGTCGTGAGTTCGATCCCCAGCCGAGGCGGGAAAAATTTCTCCGTGACAATTGAACTCGGACATTGCGTCTGAGAGTCATTTGTCCCTCACCTCTGATTCAAGTGAGGAAGCAGTCAGTCGCTTGCGGAGAAATTGGTTAGTACTGGCTAGAGACCCAGGAACACCGGTTAGTTGGACTGACCGCCGGGATATAACCAGAAAAGGTGTTGAAACCAGGCGTTAAACCCCAAACAAACAAAAAACCTATGATACATGTAATTGTAACAGAATACTACTTTTGCCTATTTAACTGTACTATATTAACATCAGTGATTTTTATACTGGCGCGCATGCGCCAGTATTAACTAACGATGCTGTGAACTCTGCGACGCGCAGTCCTTAACTTCGGGTGTATCATTGCGACCACGAGAGCGTATCAAGTAAGTGGTCACCGCGAGAGCAGGCCGAAATGTTCTGCACAAGTGTGAACCACAATGCAGCACACCATTCCACGAATTCTGAGCGATTGATAGTAAGTTTCCGTGTTATTTTGGAGCATCCATGCCAAAAATTCCATCGAACAATGTAGAGTGAAATCATGACCAGCTACGGCAGTGAACAAGCAACTGGATATGAATGAGTAGTTTAGTTACGCCTGAAAGATTTCGTAGTTGTGTGGCATAAAAAGTAGTGCATTTTAAGAAAATACAAATATTTCGAGAAGGAATGCGAACTTTGAAAGATAATTCTACAAATAAAAACAAGAAAACAATTTAATGTTGTGATTCGAACAACTATGAAAGGATATTAAAAGAACGATTAAAAACAAATCAGTCACGTGACAAGCGGGAGATAGCGTGGGTTGCCATTTTGGTTAGGTTGGAGTAGTTGTGGATCGAGATTTTGCTCGGCTAACAAGGACCGGGCCGGGTCCCAGTGTTCTCCCCAGACAACCGTTAACAAGCTTTGATCTATTTCCAACAAGTGTTAAATTCGCCGACATCCGTTTATTCAAAATCGACATGACATAATTTTCTGTTTCTTGCATTGTAAACACAGGTCGCTTTTCAATACACACCTCATTCAAGGTTAAGCAATGGGCGATTTGACCAATCACAATCGATTTCTTTACTATCAGCTGGATAACTCCGCCTCTCCACGTGGTGAATTCGCAAGTCTGTCGGTGTCGTTTGATCGTATTTTGGCTCTGTTGACTCTTGATATTCTCAATTAATAGCGGTGTTTAACATAATGTTCAATGATTTTAATGAGATGCGATCATGAGTAATTATTTGGTTATTCTTAGTTCTGTGATTAGAAGACAAACACTTCGAAAATTGTACTGTATACATGTATGAAAATGATTGTGCGATTATGGATTTGTTTTAAACAAATCTATTGGCAAGTTGCATTTAGAACTTAAATTGCAAAAGAAATACATTCTGTGGCATTTTACTGCGCTATCATCGTAACGATCAGTTCATTTTCGTCGGACACATTTTCAAGTATGCATGCGCGAAAGAACGACGACTCGTCAATTCTATCTTATTTCAAGAGAAACCGGCCTTGTGAGGCTGATGCCAACTCCATCGGGCATTCTGAACTTCAAAATTCTAGAAATGAGATCGAGATCATTTCCGGATAGCCCTTCAAGAGCGACTATTACGACGCCAAGTACCCGTTCACGTCGTGAAATTACTCCGATGCGGACGCGGTACCCCAACATGCCGAGACACTGAATCAACGCCGGCTACCTCGAACAGCCAGTTCGATCCAGTCAGGTGTCGATCCTAAGTGGAAGAAAGTCTACTTCTGGTTGCAAGAAGTTGGCAATGTTTTTTTATATATATTTACTTAGCCTTGTGACTTGCATTAAATAAATAAAATAACTCAATTTCATGCTACTATATATAAAAAGGGAAATATGCATATCAGGAATCGCCATACTCATAAAACACAGCCTCCCCTGCAGCAAAAAGAAGAGAGGAAAATAAATGATTTGTTTGTTGATTGCTTAACAAAAAAGGGGAACCGTATGGGTTAGCGCCTTGGAACAGTCAGTAGCAAAATAATTTGCTACTAGGGGTTTAAACCAGGTTCTTGGGGTGCACTACATAATTTATTATACCTGTTTGTGTTAACTGAATACCTATTATGATATTATTTTTATATATGTGAAGCTATCTATATGTTTACTGGTATCGTAAATTAATTTAATTTCAGATTGTGAGTGGGGTTTTTCCACCTTATCAAGAGTGAAGACTAAGCTTAGAAGCAGGCTTAACAATTCAACATTAAATTCATTGTTAATGATATCCATGGAAGGTCCTGATGTACTGAAGTTTGATTATAATAAGGCAGTCAGCGCTTGGGCCCAAGAAAAAAAGAGGCTTCTGAAAGTTTAATCCTAATTCTGTCAGTTGTTATGAAACACTGAGTTTGATATGTGTGAGATATCTTGGACAATGAAGGTGAAAAACTAACTATACAGAGTATATAGCTGACATTGTAACTTGATGAGATCAGATCAGTTTATGTTATTAAAACACATGTTGACATACTGTTTACACATTGTTTCACATTATTTATGTTTTTTAACTTTGTACCTTTCTTGGCTCTAAAGAGATAAAAAAAAAACATCTATGTACTATATACAGTTTTTGCAGTAAACTTTGGTACAAATATAAAATTGTATAAAATTATAGTTAAAAAATAAAGTTTCGCGAGCTTATATCCACGAAATATCCAGCGACAACCCTTCCAAAAATCCTGGGGAGACCGTCAGTAAGTTGGCGAATATTTTTGTTAATGCATTGTTGCGATCGACGTAAAAATTAAGATTGTAACTGTTTCAGTCTCTTAAGGTACGTGAGCATTGTGCATTTCATTGTTGACAATACTCAGTTGTGGCGGAGCCTGATCATCGTTATTCTTGCAAAATTTAACCACTAATCATACGCTTCTGCATCAAAAAGACCCCCGCCTAAGATTCAGGTGAAAAGAAAGTGGAAAACCTAATTTCCTTGCATCAAAATACAAGTACCTGCATCTATTGAAATCCCTGAATATACAGAATTATTTGCTAATGTTGCAACCTGATTAAAATCATCTCCTGAAAACCGCTACGCTATCAGGATCTGACGACGAGTAACTTAAACGTGCTTTTATTACTAACCCATTGAACCAATCCGATTGTCGCCTACAAAATCGCAAAAGTGAAAGTAAACTTAGTATTTTAAACCATGGAAAGTGTTTACAGCCTGCTTAAGACGTATTTAACTGAAGATATATGTGTTTATGTAGTATTGCATTAATTGTAATGTAATGACATCTTCAGATCATTTTGCGAACGTTATAGATCATGCTTCCTGTGTTGACAATTTCTAAAAATAGTATCGGGGAAAACCGCTATAGCTTATGTACGGTGTCTGAGGGCCGTCATCAGATCTAACAGTTTGTTATATCTGACTTTAGTGAGATTGCTAATGTTGATGATAGTAACTGTCACAAAGTTTAACGAAAAAATCACACATAGTTTCATATGTTTACAGTAATGATATCTGTGCAGGGCATGTTCGATTCAACCAGCGCGCCAGTATTTCAACGCTTTCAGCGCTTTGATTACACAACTGGAGCTGAAATTGCCCCACACCTTAACCACAAATTTTCTATCATCATGTCAATATTTGATTACCTACCTCACTGGTGAGACAAGAAAAATGTTGATGCAAGGCATCAAAGTGGGCGGGAGAGGGATTTTCTTGTTATTACAACAATGTAATCTCACTGCTCTGGCGAAATCGGAATGTCTGAGATTATTACGTTCTATTACTACAAAAATCAGAACAAACGCAGTGAAACAGTCAACATCCCGATAGTACGGGCTTCTGTCGTTTTCAAAAATCATCTCATGAAAAAAATCAAAGCAATGAAAGGGCTTTAAGCCAGCGGAGCGTAAACATAATCAAAATAAAACAAACGCATAATATTCAATGTAACAGGAATTCCAGTATTATTCCACTTATAAAGATTTATAATAACTATACAGAATGAAGAAACTCCTATAGAAGACATGTTATGTGCTTGCAACATTGTGGGTTGCCTATGTTGAATGACATATAGATACAATGTATGTGATATTAGTTAAATTGCAGTAAAATTTTCACTGTAAATAAACAAAACAAAAAAAAACACACAAAAAAGAAGCTGTGTTTGGACAACACATATGCCCCATTAGCGAAGATTGTCATGATACAAATTTAAAATGATAGCACAATGTTAAAACAGCAAAAAATCACAAGTTAGTTCTACATAATGGAAAAAAAGAACTTTCTCTTGCTCCAGAACCTGAGCATAAAAAGAATTTTACATGAAAATCAATTAATGTAACATATTTATAACCTAAGATTATAATGTAAAGATAATTCATTACAAAATTGGGAAAGTTACAGAACTTAATGTAATTAATGCTTAGGCATTATTACAAACACTGATGATGCAAGTATTTGGAGGGTGGGTATTTATTAGAGGCACAAGATTGGAATTGGGAAATATTCAACATGCTGAAACAGATAAACCATTTCTCTAAGTTCCAATGGAAGATAACCTCAGAAATAAGGTAGCTGGAGTTATTTAACTTGTCAGGGTCATGACCTGTGCACTGTTAAGTACGTGTGTTAAATTTATTTTACTGTTCTTTGCAGACAATGAGAAACATCCAACTTTCAGAAACAGGTTAACCATTTATCTCTTAGTGCAAAATGGGGAGATAACCCCAGGAATAAGCTAGCCAGAAATAAGTAACTTGTAAGCGTCATAAACTATGCACTGTTAAGTGAGTGTGAGAACTTTCATGCCAATGCCCTTCGTAGAAATTGAGAAATATCCAACTTGCCGAAACAGGTTAAACATTTATTTCCAAGTACAAAACGGGGAGATAATCCCAGAAAGAAGGTACACAGAGTTATGTTTCTTGCTAATGCTCTTTGTAGAAATTGAGGGGGAATTGCATATAAATACCAATAATTCAGATACAACAATCATTGAAAATTATCCAATACAATAGTTGCTAGAAATGGGAATATCGAACAAAATAAAACTGGTCAAAATATTGACAAAAGTAATTTTTGGGGAACTGTTTAAATAAATGAGAAAGGGGACATTAAAAGCAATTGAACAGGACATTAAATAAATACAAAAACATTACAGGATACATGTATGTTTGATCGAACAATACCAGGATCAAATACATCACTGAGAGAATGCCTAGCCCTGGTTTAATGCAACTCAATATTTACACAAATAACAATTTTGATGACAATTTTATATTCATGCTTTATAGCAACACATCACAACTTAAAACAATGCCATTAGCCTTATAAATGTCATTTAGTAAATAGAAGAGGAACAACAAATTTTTTTGTGTTAGTCATATAGTTTGGAAATTGTTGGGTTAACAAAATTGTATTTATTTCATATATTGTTATAGCTTATTTCTTTACCTTGTACTATGTCTCTTGAATATTTTCACTTTCAACGTAAATACACAGGGACCCAGTGAAAGGCTGTTTGATCTTGGTTTCATGTATAACAATGTGTCAGAGGGAGCCAGAGTTATGTTAATGTAACCATATTTTTAGGAAGTGTCCAACCTTATAAATCAGATAAAGGGGCTCTTTAAATTCATTTCATTAGCTAAAGCCTTTTACAGAAACCCTTTTCCCACTGTTATCTGTCAATTTTATTTAGACCCTTTTAATGCATGCATCTCATCTATCTGATCTATATATACATTCTTTGAATCTTGACCAGGAAGTACATGTACCTAAAAGATCTAAACATTAACAGACTCTGATTAGCCAAACTGATATGCATGTTGATATGGTCTAATCTTATGGTCTAATATTGTCACACATGGAATAAAAGCTGCATGGAAAGAGTAGACACAAAACATGGAATACTTGACTTTTGCACAGAAAATCCATTTCTAACTTCAACCCTTAACATATGCAAACAGTGTAGATCTAGATCACCCTGCATCTCTTTGCTGTTTAGTTAGAATCTGCACTATTCACTTTCAGATTCATATTTAGTTATTTCTGAACAAGACATGACCAATGTAGATCTGATCAGATGGCACAAATGTTCAGTGTGATATGGATCTACACTTGTAACACATGCAATGAAAGGCACATTTTTATAGCAGAAAGGTGCACTTGATCAATAACTTTTAGTGTTGCCCCTTAGAATGACCTGAACAATCTTTCTTAGTGAATATTATCATCTTCAACTAAAAATTTAGAAATTACTCTACATGTACATCATAAAGCTATTACAGTTACTATAACTATTAAAGTTAATACATAGGTAATTATAATATATATAATTATTCTTAGTTTGTCATCAGAAATATTAATACATCTATGTTCTTTCAATGCCATTTAATGATTTAGTTAAATTATTTTCATTAGAAGATATCATTTAGGGATTTCAAAAGATGCAGGTTCTTGCATTTTTATGCAAGCATATTTGATTTTTTTTCACTTTTGACCCCCTGGCTAAGTTTGATATGTTCTTTTAAATATGTTTTTATTCACAAATTTATCACATCTAATGAGCCAACAACAGTGTTCTTTGCTCGTGAAAAGTCTCTTAAGAGGTGCAGGGATTTCAATTTCAATAGCTTTTGAAAACCAGGGGTTGTTTGTCCCTGTTGAGAGTTGTTAAGGGCTCGTAATCAAATAGTTGCAAGTTACATGTATATCTTGTGTTCAACTTGAACTTAACTACTAATAAAAGTGCTTTAACTTCGTTTAAATATATGTTCAGTGGTCTAATATAAGTATTGATTTTATAATTAAAATGCAGACACAATATTTATCTTTATTCTTGCAATATTCGACCATGATTTCTTCATCAAAAGAACCCAAGCTCAAAATCAGGAACGGTCAAATGTAGAAAAACTAATTTGCTTGCATCAAAATGCAAGAACCTGCATCTATTGAAATCCCTGGGGCAGGAAAATTAAGTCAGACATGGCTAACTTTCAAGTTTAATCCAAACTGATCGTCATAATTTTTTCCTGTTGTTGCGATAATTACCTGGCAAAAACTAGATAATATAAAAATTAAAAATACCAGTTTCTTTAATCCATGTGTGAAGTGGTCATATTGAAAAAACAAATATTATATCATTGAAACTTAGGAAGCTAGTTTAAGCTATTCTAGTAAAAAAATACAACTATTTACCTTGTTAAGACTTGTAAACCTGGACGGTGTTTAACTGCCAGTGTGATACAGAACTTTGTTGTCCAAAGTGCTTGGAGAGTCTATCTTTAGTAACACTACATCCTCACCAGTAAATGTAATTGTAAACAATAATCAGATGTGTTTCCATGCAGCTGGTTTTATACAAATCATTATATGCAAAATATGCCAAACTGTTTTAGTAAAGTTGATTACACATTTATGCATACAATGACTGCACACTATTTGGGATAGTTTTAAACTGTTAAAACCGTTATGCCGTGACCTCTTAAAATCACAGTAATATTTTTTTTTATCCATGTCTGTGTTTATTTGAAATCCTTTCAGGATTTCACGTACTATCTGTGATGTTAGTTCCACATCCAAAAAACTCAGTTTGCATCATTTTTATAACTTTTACAATTTAAATTCGCACAAAACATTAGAAATTTGTTCTAACGAAAGTGTTCAATATTTTTGGGTAACACAATCAAGGGGAGATCACCGGAGTTGTGTGTAGTTTGGGCTAAACGCCGTCTGTGTTACGTAACAAAGTCAAACCCGAAAAACAATCGACGCGGTATATAACAAACATTAACAAACAGACCATTGCACGATTAAATAAGCAACGTACCATAATTTAATAGTATAATTACGTTTTGTCCCGAAAAACAATCTCACCAATTATGTTCCACAAGATCACAATAGGTATAAACGCAGTGCAAAGGTCAGCATCCCTGACCGATTATACGGAAACTACGTCTTGCAATGTACAATTAAAACAATGGATGACCAGTATCGCAATTGTACAATTATTCAAACCTTTGTTTCCGAGCAAAACTCTCACGAATTATGCTCCACAACTTCCAACAGGTACACCTACAGTGCAACAGTCAACATCCCTGACCGATTATACGGAAGGATCGGCTTCCGTTGTTTTCAAAAAATAGTCACGTGCTCAGGAGAACTTATTATTTTAAAATTTAAGAAAAATAAAATAAATCCTACAAAGCGATGTCAAGTAGTTCCTATGATACGATTCGTTAACCATTTGTTAATAAGTTCTTTTGCACATAAACTCTCATTAATATATATATCAGAACAAAAATATAAACATTTCTGAAATTATGCTATTATCCCCACAAAAAATAGTCACGTGCTCAGGAGAACTTATTATATGAAAATTTTTAAAAAACCACTGAAATCCTACAAAGCGATGTCAACCAGTTCCAAAGGTGCAAATCGTTAACAATTTGTGACTACTTTTTTTTGCAAAACATCTCTCATTAATATATATCTGAACGAAAATACAAACATTTCTGTGATTATGCTGCTCTCCTTCTACATCAAATTCTCAAACTAAGCACAAATATAGTGGGCGGCTTCTGCCGCCCACTAATAATGTTCACCAATATGTTCTAGTAGTAAAGTAAAAACCCTTCAATAATACCAGCACCAAAATAAGACCACATCAACGACAAGACCATCATTCAAATGACTTAACAGCTTTACACACTTCTACCCCGGATTTATGGCCATCCCACCATGACTGCCCAGTCCCAAAGGTTGTTTTAAACCATTTTCTCCATAGATGCACTTTTATTGCATCCATTGTAGATCCAGACCAGCAGACATATTTGTGACATCTGTTCGCTTTTAGATTCAATTAAGTTATTTCTGATCATGATGTAACCAGTATGAATACAGATCCAAGCATGGATGTATTAGCTGATCTGGATCTACACTGGATACACAAGGGTTAATAGCAGGGTTAACTGTAGTTGTTTCAGTCTTTGTGCTTGCAACAAGTGAAACCAGTCATTTAAAACTTCATATGTACCACACAGGTCACCCGTGAGAAAATTGCAGCTGGTGATTTTCGATTGACAGGCAAACACACAATTCCTCTTGTAACTTCTTCCAGTCAAAAAAGTTACATTTTTGCAAATAAGACCAACGAGTGCAAACACATTTGTTGATTATAAAGCTTCCAGCATTCAAGGCGTACACCATTCAATTTTTACGTGTAGAACATAAATGCTAAGGCTTATGTTAACTACTCCATATTTACGTTTTTTATTACATTTGCAAACAGTTTAAGATCCAGATCAGCTGACACATCAGTACCTTCTGATCAGGATCTACAATATAAGCTTCTTTGTCAAGTGTAACATAATAAATCAAAAAGTGAATAGTGTAGATCCTGATCAGCTGATGTGGATTTACAGTTTTCGCCTTAAGATCACAGCTATATTGCATGGGGTAAGGGGTTAACACTTAACACATTTCAATGCTACAGCATATTTCTGATTGATTGGTCCATTGGTTATTGGTTATTTGTGACCAAAAGACAAAAGCGAAAATTTAGATCAGCCGTGTGTGTGCACAGATGTGCCTACCGATCTGGATCGTAACTGGTTGGCATGTGAAAAAACATGTATATATGTATATATGTATATATAACCTTAATGTAACTGAAGGGTTAAACCGTATCTACAAATGTACCCAACTTGCCTATCTGTATCAATTTCTATTAGATTAAAAGTCCAAAGAGCATTTAAAAATAAGCAACCTTCATATCTTTGTTAAGTTTGTATAATCTGGGTCATTAGAGCACTTGTCTCATTTAGAGTGTGATTCAGACCACAAAGATACCATGTTACCGTCAGATGTTTACAATGAAGATAAAATATATTATCAATTAACTCACTATCATTATTTGAGATAAATTCTCAATTTAATAAGATACTGCATTTATTCTAAAAAGTCTTAAATATTAACTCTATGATAAATCTGTTGTTGTAAATACATCAAGGTAAGATCTTTAATTTTTTGATGACCAAAATATAATAAACAATTTCTTTTCTTTCATAATGTTTAGGCTATTTTTTCAGGAAGTAAAAAGCTCTTAACATGTTTAAATATAAATGTAGTATATTCAATTGACTGTGTGATCCTTTTTCTTTAAGGAAATGTTTCGTGTACCAGAGTTTTATCCTAACATCTCCCAGAAGTTGGCCAGTGTGCTGGAAGAGATTGGTGTTAATGAGAGGATGATCCTCAAGAGGAGGAGGACAATAATGATGATGGAGACTCTGAACAATATCTCATACAGAATGAACGGCTTGAATGTTTCTCGTCATTTCTTTGGCAGCCAGTCAGAGGGCACCACTACACCAGGTCTGCTCTCTGACACTGACAATCTTATGTGTTTTCATGACTACAATGTGATACAGGACTGGGGGGAGTGGGAACTAGGCCTCTTCAATCTGCTCATGATTCAGGAGGAGACAACTCCTCCAGGTTACTATATGCTACAGAGACTATATAATGATGAGCCTACTGCTGTCACTGAGGTACGAGATGAGCATCATGTCAGATACAGGGGAGACAGAGGAGACAAAGTGCTACAGAAAAACACTTTCATGGATCACATTCTTACAGATGGAAAGACAAAAAATGGCCCTGCAGGAACTGAACAAATAGAAGGATCATGTGATCAAGATTATGTTCCTGCCTTTCCATTTAAAACATTGCAAGAATTTCTAGTCTCTTGGCTACAACAACAAACACAACAAGGAAAGATATCGCAAGACATAGAGACATATATAGAATCCAATCCTTGTTGTGTTGTTCCAGTGGGTAGAAAGGACAGTTCTTTTGAAGTGGCAGAGTGGAGAATATCAACCTCTCATGCTGAGAGATGCATCATGTTTAACTTGAATATTACACAATTACAATGTTACGTTATGCTGAAATTATTATTAAAAACATTTCTAAAACATCCTAATGAAAAAGCACTTTCAAGCTTTATGTGTAAAAATATACTGTTGCTATGCATAGGAAAAACTCATCCAAGCATATGGATTCCTCAAAACTTGATTTCTGTGTTCACATTTGTTCTTCTTCAGTTAGAAAGAAGTATATTACAGGAATATTGTCCACATTTTATAGTACATGAAAATAACTTAATGGCACACAAGTTTACACCACAAGTGGTTGTTGGAAAAAGTGCAATTTATATACAAAACACATGGCCGTGTTTTCCTTGAAATACAGATAGATGGCATTGGCAATAGACTGGGAACCAGACTTATCACTTATCACAGCTGGTTGTTGGAAAAAGTGCAATTTATATACAAAACACATGGCCGTGTTTTCCTTGAAATACAGATAGATGGCATTGGCAATAGACTGGGAACCAGACTTAACACTCCAAATCATTGTATGATTGTAAGAGACGTACAAGAGAATCTATCTGGAAACATTCCTGGAATTTTGCTTTGTAACCTTGCTTGTACAATTAGCTTCAATCACAAAATCCTTCTTCAGTCAACAATATCTGGAAAGAATAACTTCAATGGTATTATAACCACCTTAGTGCAGCTCAACCATCATGGGGGTAACCTAGAACAAGCAGCAACTCGCCTGCTGACACCACTCATCTGCTCCTCACTTGGATCTTTGATAGCATCAAGAGACATACATCAGGATCATTCTGTATCACCTGAGACTCTCACCTGGCTCTCACTGGGACTGAACTCTGATGTTGCATCCAGTAGACTGAAGCTTGCATCTGTGTACTACTGTGCTGGTGACTTTAATAGAACATGTCTTGAGATCTTTAAAAGAGATGTATAGTCCATATATTGTAGGGGCTGAGTGTAGTTGCTATGATCAGGGAGGATTCTCAATGTCAGCAAGATTTCAGAACTATGCTTACACACACAATGAATGTGCAATCCAACACATTCTAGCATACTGTGTTAAATTTGTACCACACGAAGTTCACTGTCAGCCACGAGAGTTGCAATACGAGATGTTTAGATCAACTCAGGAGGGCCGAGCACACAGAAATGAACATGAGGACTTCTGGATGGACTGGGCAGTAGTGGATTCTCTCCCTTATCTCTACTTTCTGCAGTACAAGACATACGGACATCTCCAGAGATATGACCAGCAGCAGCAAGCACTGAACAACCTTGTCAGATCCATTCACACTACAAGAAACCTCCGGCACAAAGAAACAGCCCTGAATCTTCTAGGCCAGTGCTACCAGCAAGAGAACAGACACACTGAGGCTTTATACTGTTACATAAATTCCCTGAATGTCCGACCAACAAACAACGCCGCTAAGCTCCACATATGTCGACTTCTGTATGCCATCTACTCAAGCTGACCTTACAGTGGCAAGCATATGGTAATTATAACCTTTGACTTGTGATTTAAATATTCGGGTCTAATTAATAAATTCTGCTTTATTAATAAAGCTTTATTAATTTTATAAAAAAAGTTATGAAACATTCTGCATCATGTCAAACTGCACTCAGTTTCACTCCGATTTCAAATCTTATTCCTCTAACAAATCATTATTCCTGATTGTAAGCAGTGTGACTTATTACTTTTAGAGGAGTGCCTACAGTAAAAGCTGCTTACAATTTATGGGACTGTGCACAATGTTTTTTTACGTTTACGTCGACGAGCGACCACGTTTTGCCATGAGTTGCTGTGAAAAAGCTTGCCGTCATTCACTTTGTGGTCAAAATGACTGTTCCATCAGCAAAAATAACTCAATGAATCTTAATATTAACAGTGTAGATTCTGATCAGATGGCATGGATGTGCCAGCTGATCTAGATCTGCACTAGTTGCTCAGGGGGGAAATCTATATCCTATGAAGTAAAGGGTTAAATGGGAAATGAAATAGCTAACCGTTTTCAATACCCTCTGCAAGTAAAATTTGAAAATGTTATTTATTGTCTGAATTTGTATCTTATAGAAAGCTAACCAAATGTTTGTCCCCAACAAGACCCAAATACCGTCCGACATGAAGCGACAAGATATTCGCTGGCAAATTCGCATGAATATGGCACAATGGCAGTTACCCCATCACAGCTTCTTTCCAGAATATTGAAGAGTTACCACACATGTGTTTGAAACATTCCATAGTTTTGTCAGTAGTTGGACATTTGGGTTGCTCATTTGCGTTGACACGGATAAAAGAATGTTCGAGATAAAAGCTAGTGAGGAGAGAGTGTCCAGAAATATGTTAAAATTGTGTTTAGCTCAGATAAAATAATATTGATTTTTGCTCTAGTACCTTAGTATGTCTTCAATTAAAGCTGGAATAACCAAGGTTTTATGGAAATACATATGATTGGTCAGTGTCAGTGTGGTTATTTCTTAAATAGCAAATGCCGAAGAGTTTTAATATTACAGGTATCCACCCAAAAGCATGGAGTTTACAATCCATACAACCAGTGCAGGTTATATGCACTCACTTTATGACATTGTCCACAATACAAGTTTTGTTTTCGGTCTGCATTTAGGTTGGAAAGAGGCAAAGTTATTAAAGAGAAATGTTGTTTTTAAAAACCATTCAGTTTTATTTTTGTAGGGATGGCAAGGAGTTATCGAGTAACCAAGTACTCGATCGATCGTCCGAGTATCGAGTACTAAATCTACTACTCAAGGACTCAGATAAAAACTAGATTTTCAGATAAAAACGAAATCCATTTGTGTTCAAGACTCGTTTGATATTAGATGTTGAAGAATTGGAAAGTGCCGATAGGGCAAAATTTACTACACATTACAACACATTTCGTCACCACAGGTGACAATTAACGCTTTGAAATTTTTGTGAAATACATTGTATTAAAATGTCAAATATGGATCCAAATTTGCACTGTGTCCATACTGGTGATCTTTCTTCACTATGAATGCTATAAGTTAACCATATTCTGTAGTGGACTTGCATCTTCTATTTTATGTTACATCTAACATTGTCATGACATATCCCTTCATATGCTATCACACCCGAGGACAGCGTTTCTAAAATTTTAAAATATCTCTCAACTCTATATTGGCACTGAAATAGGCCCATTCAATACTAAATTCAAGTTTTAAATTTTATTTGGCATAAACAATATAGTTTTGATTTGCCCTTAACAATTACAATTTTCACATTTATAGTAAAACAGATGATTTTAAGAAGAAAAGCGGAACATATACAGTAAGGTTTAGAAAGGAGAAGCATTATAAATTACCACAAATTTTCTTCAACCCACTTCTATCAAATTATCTTATCTACCTCACCATGACATTTTATCTCCCTTTGTCCCTTGTTATCATAATTATCATTATGACAATACATTTTATCTCCCTTTGTCCCTTGTTATATAAATATCATTATGACAATACATTTTAAACTGACACAACCAGTGATAATTTTAATTTGCGTTGAAATTAGTAGTTTTTGTTTCAATCACTGTGCAGCTATGCTTGCCACAAGTAAAACTAAAAGATAAGTTACATTATGCACCTTATATATCTTCGTATGAGAATACTGCTTTGTCTTGCAGACAGTTACATTTGATTTGAAGGGCGAACACTATGTGCAAATTGCTAATGAATAACAACCATGGCATAAAGGGTTAACATTTAATTTACACATTATTGTTGCAGCTGTAGTCATTTCTGATGGAAATAAACTTGTCCATTATCAAAATGGGATCATCCATATAAGAGTTAGACAATTCATATGTCATGAAGTGTGGTGACTTGATTTTATCTGATTATTGTCGTATCATTAAATTTCGCCAGGCAAAATTTAAACCCATGTGAAGTATAATGATACCACAGTAAACTGTGGAACACATTAAATGTTAAGTGATTTTTTACACATGGGAATATTACATTGAAGGATTGATTACTCATTCACTTTCCCTTCACAATTTTTTTCCACAAATCTTCAAATTTCAATTGGACGTTTCACACTGCAATTAGAAATTCCAGACTGATTGAAGTTTTAGAATCCCAGCTGTATACAAATAAAGCTGTTGATTTTTTTTTCAATTCAACCTCACTTGATGGTTAACTTTTACATTGATCCTTTTATTCTCTGGAAGACCATTACATTCACTGACAAATCATATCATATTGCAAAACTGCCTTAAGACCACAGTGATGGATTTGCCACAGATCCAGCAACCAGGGACCAATCTGAATGAACACTGTCCTATTCACTAGCATTTCATTCACCTATTGTCTTTATTTAACATGTCACAATCCTCTTTCAATACACCCCTGAACACTTCATAATGGTGGTTGAGACCCTCTTGAACATGCAACTTGTATCTGGAACCTAACGCTCCCTCAGGATGGGCACTGCTGTAGTAAACTCTCTGGATCCGGGAATGAACAAGAGCCATAGCACACCTAAAGAAAATGTTGGGTTTTATTATGGAATCGAACACTATTTAACCCTTTACTCAACAGATATATATCTTTATATCCCATGTGCACTCAGTCACAATAAATAATTGAGTGCTATTGAGGTATATGAAAGTTGCCAAAGTGACATGACTTTGCAGGAACCAAAATTGGAATAAGCCCCGCTCTGCATGGTTAATGTCTTCAATCTTGTATCATTTTAAGTGTAAGTTTTTACCTAATAAAATGTGGTAAACTCAAATTATAATTAAATTTTGAAGCCTTCAAAACTATAACATAGTAAAGGTTTTATATTAAAATCTGAGACATTGTCAGACCTTATTAATTTTTTTCGAGTCAAACCTGTATTGAAGACCACCTGTAAACAAAGACAACCTGTTTATCAATATCATATTTTATTTGTTCCAGTGACTAATCTAAGTGCTGGTTGCTATGTGACTGCCTATACAACACTTCCCAATACTAGGAAGATTAACATGTTGATTATCCAAACAAAGAACAGGTCTTACATTATACAGGGTTCCTGAGTGAGATAAATATGGTATCCGGTACAGAGATAAGGTCCCACTTTGACGTCTGCTACATTGTTCCCTGTGTCGGCCATACTTATGTCTGTAGCTTTTATATTCTGATTCGCATGGTAAAACTTGTGATCTGTAAACAGAGTATGACAATTTAACGGAAGTCTATTTAACTTTAAATACCATCTTATCTCATAAAAAAATTAAGATTAGTTCTTATGCTGAACCTAACCTCCATGTTCATTGCAGACCCAGTGTAGACCCAAAGCAGAGTGCATACACAATAAAATTATTTTATTATTTCCAGTGAATTTTAGAGTGTTTTTTTTTCAGTGAAAAATCACTGTTTTGAAACTAGCATATCATTTTTATTTTCATGATCCCCTTTGTGTGAAAAAATGAATGGCGTACCAAAGGGAGATCATTAAAATATAAGTTCTGCAAAAACAGTGAAAATAAAAATGATATTCTACAGTTTCAAAACAGTGGAATACCATTTTTATTTCACTGACAAAAAGAATAATAGTTAAAATTTATGAACATGTTTTTCTTATGTAAAAATTGAAAGCTGGAACAGTATGAGATGACAACGACATTTATTAAAATGCCCAATCTACATATAACGAAAAATTTCTACGGTGACTTAAACAATTTGCAGCTTCTTTACCTGCAGGAAATGTCCACATGCCACCTCCATGTGATTTAGCCACCAGATCTATACAGACCATGGTAGCATGATGAAGCGGGTGTGAAGCCTTCCTGATATCATATGCTTTTGCTATTACAGTGTCTGTTGTAGGATCTACAATAACTGCACCAATGGCAATCTAAAATATAATAAAGAGCATTGGAAATGTCTGTTACAAAGCAACACAGCAATAGGGCTCTCACTAGGGTAGACTTAGGAGAAGTGGTCTCCCAAAAGTGACCAGACTTCTCCCTGCTTTATGAGAAGTCATTTGTATAGACCATATCGGGAAAGAAAGCTGTTGACTGCAAACTTCTCAATAATTTAGTTAAATTATGACAAAACTCCCTGATTTCAAGTCTAGCAAGATCCCTCATCCTTTTCCTAGGAATCTTTAACCTTTTACTCCATGGGCTGTTATCCCAACGTGAACATGTAGATCCAGATCCATGATGTTTAATAAGGATCTACACAATTAGCTTTTTCATTCATTAGGTTATTTCTGACCAAAAAGCGACATGTGTAGATCCATATCAGATGGAATGCATGTGCCAGCTGATTTAGATCTACACTGGTCACACATGCAAAGAAACCCATATATAGAGAGAGTAAACGAATACAGGGATAAAACGAGAGCTGTTAATGAAGACAGTTCATCTGACTGTTTGAATCATTTTTTAGAAACAAAAATTTCAAATACAATAATCACTGCCATACATCATAGTTTATAGAATTTGGTGTTCCTGGAAACACATGTCACCTAAAATTGCATTTGAAAGAGACATAACTGAAAAAAAGTGAAACAGGAGTTATCATTCTTGTCTTCAGAGATGACTTTGTTCATGCAGATGACATATATATTCCAAGTATCAAGTGAAAAGGACAAGTATTTCCAAAGCTAAAGGCAATATTAAGTTTCATATAAAAGTTTCTGGACTACTGGACAACCCTATGATGTCACCAATGCCACTTGACAACAGGATCCCTATGAGTCTACCTGCAAGCCCAGGCAACACAAAAATAACATTAAAATCCAAGTAAACTAGACTGTGTCCTCAGGACACTGATGCCCCCACTGCTTCAACAACATTTGTAACAAAATTTTGTACCAGGTATTAACAACATGTGGTGATCATGATTAGTAAATGAGGAGTAAGTGCCACAAAATTTTATAACTAACATAAACAAAGGGCCATAACTCTGGTGAAAATTGTTGAAAGACAATGTCCTTTACAACAATCTTCACATCATGTCTAATCATCTGTGCAAGTTTGAAAGAAATCAGCTAAATAGAAAATGTGGAGTTGATGCCACAAAATTTTGAAAGTAAAATAAACAAAGGGCCATAACTGTGTTTAAAATGGCAGCAGGAAAAAATCTTTTCTTTATGATCATCTACCCATCCAGCTTGATCATGTGTGCAAGTTAGAAAGAAATCTTTCCAAAAGTAAATGAGGAGTTGATGCCACAAAATATTATTACTGAAACAAGAGGGCCATGGTGGCCCTAAATCGCTCACCTGAGTACAAAAGTACTCTCAGTTTTACCCCAGAGCCAACATTTAAATAATGCTGGTAAAGGGTCTCTTCACGATACTCAACACGAAATATCCAAGGATAGTCGCATTAGTTTCAGAGAAAAATGATTATATATGTTTTCCTATATAAATCAATGTAAACTAAGAGAACCCTAGGGCATGGCCAATTTTGGCCCAGGGGACATAATTTGAACAAACTTGGTAGATATCCACTAGACAATGCTACATACCAAATATCTAAGCTTAAGGCATGAGGTTTCCAGTAGGAAGATTTTTAAAAATTGCCTTTTTTACATTTTAAGGGCCCCTGGAGTGGGGCCAATATTGACCCCAGGGCCAACATTAAAACAATGTTGGTAAAAGGGTCTCTTCACAATACTCAGCACCAAGTCCTATTAGTTTCGGAGAAAAATGATTTTTCATGTTTTCCTATATAAATCAATGCAAACTAAGAAACCCTGGGGCGTCGCCAATTTTGGCCCAGGGGACATAATTTGAACAAACTTGATAGATATCCACTAGACAATGCTACATACCAAATATCTAAGCTTAAGGCATTGAGGTTTCCAGTAGGAAGATTTTTAAAGTTTTCCTTTTATACATATTAAGGGTCCCCAGGACAGGGCAAAAACTGACCCCAGGGCCAACATTTAAACAATGTTGGTAAAGGTCTCTTCATAATACTCAACACCAAATATCTAAGGTCTAGTCCTATTAGTTTCAGAGAAAAATGATTTTTCATGTTTTCCTATAAAAATCAATGTAAACTAAGAGAACCCTGGGGCATGGCCAGACATAATTTGAACAGACTTGGTAGATATCCACTAGACAATGCTACATACCAAATATCTAAGCTTTAGGCATTGAGGTTTCCAGTAGAAAGATTTTTAAAGTTTGCCTTTTTCACATATTAAGGGCCCCCGGGGGCGGGGACAATTTGACCACAGGGCCAACTTTTAAACAAAGTTGATAAAGGTTCTCTACACAATACACAGCACCAAATATCTAAGATCTAGTCCTATTGGTTACACTACAGTAATTCAGGTGGCTCGGGAACCAGTCAATTTTGTCTAGGGTTTGTGCGGACCATTAGATAAAGTAATTCTGTGATTGGTTGAAAATGCAAAAGCAGAATAAAAAATACTAAATAGCTATGTGAAAATGCACAGTGTATAGAAGAAGTTGAAACAAAACATTTGCATTTTTATTTTGAGTGTATGAAAATTTTTATCTTTAAAAATGGGTATTATTTTGGACAAAGTGAAACTGAAAGTGGCGCAAAGCTGAGGGTGGTGGTATTCCAGTGCATGTCGCGAAAAAGTTTACTGGTTACGCTATATTTTTGTTGTGTTTTTATGATGTCTCTAGTTTAGTTTTATTTGCAAAAGTAAGATTTTAAGGCCTTGACCCAATAGCTAATTCAGAATTGGAGATGAAGCTATACTGGGAGTCTATGGGAAATGAATTACTGTAGTCTAACCTATTAGTTTTGGAGAAAAATGATTTTCATGTTTTTCCTATATAACTATATGTAAACCAAGAGAACCCTAGGGCGTGGCGGATTTTGGCCAAGGGGACATAATGTGAACAAATTTAGTAGACATCCATTAGACAATGCTACTTACCAAATATCTAAGCTGTACGCATTGAGGTTTGTGAGAAGAAGATTTCTAAAGATTTCCTTTATAAGTCTGTAAAATGAAGTGACCCCTGGGGCGGGGCCAATTTTGACCCTAGGGAAATAATTTGAACAATCTTTGTAGAGTTCCACTAGAGGGTGCAAAATGCCAAATATCTAAGCTCTAGGCCTTGTGGTTTCAGAGAAGAAGATTTTTAAAGATTTTCCTTTAGGTTGCCATGGCAACCAGAGTTCTGCATGGAATTGATTTCTTTGAACAAATTTGGAAGAGCTTCATGCAAGGAACATCTGTGGCAAGTTTCATCAACTTTGGCCCAGGGATTTAAGAGGAGATGTCGTTTAAAGTAAATGTTTACGGACGGACGCCGGACAAAATGCGATCACGAAAGCTCACCTTGTCACTACGTGACAGGTGAGCTAAAAACAAAGGGCCATAACTCTGATAAAAATGGTCGCAGGAAAAAAACCTTTCTTCATGATCATCTACACATCCTGCTTCATGTGTGCAAGTTTGGAAGAAATTTGCCTTATAGTTTAGGAGGAGTTGACGCCATAAGATTTAACTACTGAAATTAACAAAGTGCCACAACACTGGTAAAAATAGTCGCAGGAAAAAATCCTTTCTTTACGATCATCTACACATCCTGCTTGATTATTTGTGCAAGTTTGAAAGAAATCCGTCTTATAGTTTAAGAGGAGTTGATGCCACAAGATTTGGGGAGGTACGTACGGACGGACAGACAGACAAGTGCAACTCTATATGCCTCCCACTTTGGGGCATAAAAATCTTTTTGGAAATAAAGGGCAAATATTACATGTGTGCCAATAAAATTTCATAATTTATGGCTGAGCATATTCATGGTATGCGACTTTAGCATAAAATTCGTCCCTGTAAATTAAATCTTTTCACAGTAACAAAGTAAGAAGTTAATTTTTTTAAACCTGCTTTTTAACTGCAGCTTCCTGCGCCATTTGAACTGCTTCTTGCATGTGACGTCTGATCACCTCTAGTTCATTATGACAGAAAAATTTGCCTGTCAACAGTCTTGTGATCCTTTAAAAAAAACAGAAATAATAACTCAGAACTGAAGAATTATGTTGAAAGCAGACAGTCTCATAGTTCAATGTTCCACCTACCAAACTGCATACCGGCCAAGATCCAAGAATATTTGTTTGAAATGTTCCAACTTAACTATGTTTTATGTTGTATTCAGGGGTGTTGACTATGTTTTATGTTGTATTCAGGGGTGTTAACTATGTTTTATGTTGTATTCAGGTGTTTTAACTATGTTTCCTGTTGACATTCAAAATGAAAGATTTAGAAAAAATCTGAATGTTTTGTCTCAAGGAAATTTGTTCTAGGTATTTAAAAGAAAAGTTTTGTAGAATTATATTGACTGAACAGTGTAGACCCTGGTTAGACTGCATAGCTTTGCAGGTGATGTGGGTCTAGACAGCTCAAAGCTCGCTAATCATGACTAAATTCACAAAAATGGGGTTGTCTGAAAATAGAAAACACCTACACTTACACTTTGTTTTCATGGAAGTTCACAGGCCAGAATTGTACGGCAGTGTTATACTGGTCCCTGGTCAGAGGTGGACTGGCTGGTACCTTAACCACCCCAGCAGTCCTAATACTGTTGTTGAATACCTCTAGTAGTGTAATGACATCATTCTCTGGTTGGTCTTCTGCTTCACATACAATAATCCTAACTATAGCTGATCCTGGAAGTATACAATTTCTTACATTTAGGGTTTACTCTAGAAGTATACAATGTCTTACTTTTCAGTGCCGACTAAGATAAAATATCTTACATTTTTTCTGCAAATCCACATTCATTGTTAAACTTGCATTAATATGAAAACAACCAACCACATCACATGAGCCCTATTACTCATAATTGAGAATAGTAGGTTACTAGTAACTGCAAGAAAAAGTCAAAAAGTAACTTACCAGCAGTTTTTGTGGAGTTGACTCTTTTCAAATGAGGATAATTGTCTAATGGGTATTTGTCTGACAAGAATCTATAAAAATATGTAAGAAATTAGTGAATTCAGTCATTGTAGGTTAACATTGTTATATGTACATGTAATAGCATGTTATTTGGTTGGCACAAAAAGTATTTTCATGTACTTCCTTATTTCTGATCATGTGTTAACCCCTGCATTTCTGATATTTCAAGTCTGCATTTCAGTATATCGGATTATCAATATATACATGTATTTACTTCAGATTCTTTTGATGACTCAGTCTAGGGCTTTACCCTGTATTTTGGATATCAAGTCTTTGTCTTTGTATATGATATCTCTAGCATTTTTTTCAGTACTTGTATCTGTTATATGAAGTCTTTACTTAAGTATTTCCAATATCTAAAGTCTTTACTTTAGTATTTTTGATTTCTCAAGCATTTTCATCAGTTTTTCTGATATCTGAAATTTAGTGTATGTGATATCTCAGTATTGAACTATTTTTGATATCTTAAATATTTACCTCAGTATTTCTGATATCTTCTTATTCTCCAGGATTTCATAAACAATCATATCAACTGAAAAAGCAATTGCATTTAATCAAACAAATTATACAAATGTAAAACATAATGTGATTTTCTACCTATTTTATTAATTTTAAATAGATCTAAGTTAATGTAAAGGTAATGTACTTAAAGTATGATTGAGCTAATAATAAAAATTCATTCAATGGATAAGTGATTTAACTTTTGACTCTTTACCCCATAATTTTATACATGTATACAAGCTTTATCGCATGTGCAAACAGTGTAGACATCAGTGCTATCTAATCAGGGTTTACACCATATCTTCTTGGACAGAGATAAAATAATGAATCAAAAAGCAAACAGTGTAAATCCTGAGCAGAAAGCATATGCTGGTTGATCCAGATCTACACTTTTTTGCTGATGGATAACAGCCCAATCATATGGAGTAAAGAGTTAAACTCTTTAAATGTTTTATACTCTGGCTGCTGGTGCTGCTGCTGCTGCTGCTAATTCTCTGCTATTGCTGCTTGTAATGATTAACACACTATAATTACTAACATTATAAAAATTTTAACATAATGAAAAGGTATCTAATCAATAATACCTAATTCTACGGGAGTCATGTATTTATCAGCTAACACTGGTTCTGGACACAGCGCGAAACCTTGACCTTCTGTTTTCTGCTTCTTACTGGGCTGTTCATCTTCACTGTGTTGTACACTGATCATGATGGACTCTTTTGAACTCTTTCAGCTTCAGTGACCAAAGATATACTGAATATATATAGTATCATGAACTATCTTCCTGTATCTGTAATCTTCATCTTGAGCCTTCTACAGTCATCATTGCACTGTCATCAATAAGAAAAAATTATCAAAAGCTCTCTATCAACAAATTGCAGTTCAATTAAACTTCGTGCAAATCATGAATGTTTATTTTACATATCTTAAGGTAACTCCTTAATATGCACCATACAGTTTTAATGATGAGGTGTGAAAATAAAATTATTGTTGTTTTTGTAACAATTTTCAAAAATACTCACTTATTATATTGTTATAAACTGATGAATATTGATAATGAAAGGAGAAAATTTTTGAAAAAAAAAGAATTTTGTTAGAAAAGTAATAAAATGTGGTACTTGCTATGTGCTCTAATATGGATGTCAAAATAAAGCACTTATAACCCAAATAAATCAAAAATAATTCATTACAATATACAGGTCAATGTTGCCTCTAGGGCCAACCAGTTTTATTGGTGCACAATAAGAAATTACCTTAAGAAAAAATAAAACAGTAAATGTAAATAGCTAGATCTAAAAATTCTTTTAAATTTTATTGACATCCAATCACAAAATCACTATATCGTAAAATATTCATCAAGAGTTACATTGACACAGTTAATTCTGAATTGAAATGTCTAGGGGTTGAGCTGTCTTCATTTATTAGGGGTTGAAGCAAAGACCTATATAGATAAATAGATATGCATCATCGCATTTTCTGGCATAAGCACGGGGCCTGTGTAATCTTGAATCACATGATCACCATCTTTGATACCGAAAGCCTTCGTACATTCTGTCCATCATTAAACTTTTTTAATGAATGGTTAATACAAAGACTTGCATTAATTTAAAGAAAGATGCATATTCTTCATCACGAAACTAAGGTTTACTATTTATTTATTGATATAATACTCAAAATCACCAAAATTGTACAATACCGTTCAAAGCGCATTGGCCAGCAGACAGCAAACATGCAATGTAAAATGCCGATCATATCATACCTTACAAGAGCCTTAAAAAGATGAGATAATTTAATCAATGTGTATAAGAAGTATATCAAAATAACATTATAACATGAAGATAGATTAAAAGTGATGTAAACATGATTAAAATCCTGTCGACACGTAATTATCACCTATCGAATCGGCTACAAGATGGCGGATTATATAAAGTGAAAATAACGCTTTGTCACGAGACAAGATTCTCGTCCAGTCCACGTATCAAAACGAGATTTACTATATCAGTTATAGAGAGATGCGAATCTGTGTAATATATAGGTCTTTGGTTTTTTAAAGTGCTTGAAATGTCTTGGTATATTAGGGGTTGAAATGACTGAGAGGTTGAAATGTCTCTGATTTCTAAAATGACAAGAGGGATCAGGGGTGCAATGTCTTTGTACTGAACAGATGAAGGGTTGAAGCGCCTTGGTACCTTATCCGCAATTCCATATAAAACAGTTTCAGTACTGATTTGGAAAGCAGTTATATGGTGTGACTATTTTAGTGCTACAAATTACAAGGATATGCCGGGTTCAGGGTCCGGTTACCGTAACTTCTGCCACTCCAGTACCTATCCGAAATCGCGCTATCCGAATACTTGTATAATTTTCCAAAGTTACGTGCAATCGATTTTCCAAGAAATAATTGAGGATCATTGAAAAATGTTATGTTTAAAATCTTACAGAAATATCGCATATCATAACTCTTCAAATCATGCATGTTTATCATGCACATCAGCATCTATGCGAACTTATATAAAACCGTTAGGGGTGTGACACCTCAGCTTGGGACTTGTCTAAAGTATCTACGGTATCTGACTCTTTTTCTGAGGGGCAGTGAAGCAGTCAACTAAGGTATCAATCTGATTAAAATCATCTCCTGAAAACCGCTACGCTACCGCTAACCCTAACCCTAACGCTAACATTTTGTTAGATCTGACTTTAGTGAGATTGCTAAGGTATATGCGACGGATCATTCATCTGATTTATATAACAAGCTCTTGTGTTTGAATATTGAAATAATGTATTCGCCAAGCCTTATTGGAAGGTGCCAATAATATTTTTATAAATGTCCTGAATTCTCGTTTTCTAGTGACGTAATTTAAGTTTAGTGATCAAGTTATGTCTCTTTTGGAAAAGATAATAATGGGGTATCAATAATTAAGAAGATTTAGTGTTTTGCCACTGACCGTTCCAAGGCTGTAACTCACTGGGTTCTAATTTCTGTTAATTGTTTGTGGAGTCTTGTTTGAAATTTCCATGCTCTTCTCCTCTCTTCTTTTGATTGTATTAGAAGGTCAGGGTTGACAGCTCATTCTTGAAGGATGCCAAAGAATGAGCCTCGGCAACGGATGCTTGCAGGTTGTTCCACAGCGGAATACAACGAAGAAAGAAGCTGTACTTCATGACGTCAATAGATGGTGAATATGGCAGGAAACGGGTAATGTGTGGCGACCTTGGTCTGGCTTTAGTTGGTGTTAAGTAAGTGCTAGAGTCTATCTCTACGAGGTGGTTGACAATCTAATATAGCATGGTGAGTTGGAGCTTTTGGCGACGAACTTCAAGTGATTCCCAATTCAAATCATGCAACATATCTGTGACGCTGCTGGTGTTGTGGTATCTGTTAGTGGTAAAGCGTGCTGCTCTTCGCTGTACCATTTCCACTAGGTATACAAGGTTTTTGTGATGGGGGTTCCAAACTGTGCAGCAGTATTCTAAATTTGATCGAACAAGAGATATGTAGGCGTTGGTTTTAGTTTTCTTGCTTGTGTTTCTCAAATTTCGTTTCAGGAAGCCTAGCATGTTGTTTGTTTGTTTTTTTTGGTTGTTTTGTCTATGTGTTGTTTCCATCCAAGGTCTGATTGTAAGTCCACACCTAAGTATTTTGATGTTTGCTCTCCGCCAGAGTTATACCTTTCAGGTAGACTTTTAGCGGGGTAACATAAAAACTGTTGACATGTGTGGAGGTTTATAAGTTTTTCTCACAATGAACGAACAAGTTTCTTAAAAAGTATCACATATATTTATTCTAACTGGAATTAGCTTTTCAGGAATGTTATTTATTTTTAAGATATGTAAGGTTTAAAAATCTATTTGAAGTCGTCAAACGTTGCGACAAAGATTCTTACGTTGGCATATAGACAAAGAAGGAAAATTTTCCGAATTGACTTGAATAGTAACTGGGTTGTGTGCGAAGGGCGACCATCGTATAAATAGAAAAGCCCTTGTTGCGCACAAATAGTTGGGCTAGTATACTATATAATAATATTATAGTAAAATTGTCAGATACCGGGAATAGGTCCCATATAGGTTTTAGTGGGCGAGAAAAATTAAGCACAGGATAAGAAAAATAGTGGAAATTATTTTTATTATGTCAAGATACTTACATTTAAAGATTGTTAAGTGAATATTTTTCCTTCACCTTACCGGCGGGGTCAATTACATACATTGATGGATGGATTCATGGATGAGAAAACAAAGCGATCCGTTTTAGACATTACCTCACGTCGCCGAGAGTTTGCTCCCGATCAAATATTTACAAAAATGGTAAAAAATCTTATTGAAGGAAGAATAAAATAAACTTTTCTAGTTTCCTAGGAAAATATGAAAGATATGCAACACACTCGTATCATCGTTGCTCACTAAAATGCATATTTGTTTCGGTTTATTATCTTGGAAACAATGAAAAATAGTGGGTGGGGTACAATTAAATATCGGTAAACAGAAAGTACTACGACACTTAGACTTCTTTGATTATTGAGAATGCATGACTTGATTTCTTGAAAATAATAATTTTTAACTATATGGTTTTCATTAGTTAATTAAAATCTTTAGCATATTTGGGACTGCCTTCAAACTGAGCAAATGCATTATGCAAGTTTCTACTCCATGTGGACAGAAAATAACTTAAGCTCATATGTAGTGGATCTTTAGAGGCTTATGGCTCTAAAGTACTGCGAGAGCTAGGATCAGTATGCCCCCAATTGTTGATAATAGACATCCTGCTGACTTCCAAAAATTCTGAAATAAAACCACAATTACTACCAATGACATAGGTTGTAAGGTGTAATAAATTTAAATTCTGTCAGGTCATGGCCATTGCTTGAAAATAGTAAAAACTGCTTCGTTTAAATCAAAATTGCTTCATTCAAGTCATAAATAAATGAGTTGTAATTGCAATCTACTTTCCCCAAATTCAATCTTCGTAGAACTTCTTCCCTGGAAATAAACACAAAAAAACAAGAGAATCTTTATGGAGTAACATAAAGATTACAGAGCATCTGGGAAGGGTAGATGGGTGAGAAGCTGGAAGGTCCTAGAAACTGAGCTGTTAACAGGAATATGTCTTTGGTGTCATGCAAGTTTAAAATCCCTTTGTTGTTGCAAATCAAATAAGATAATATAAAATTGGAAGTGATAAGGCCAAAATAAAAAATAGCTATGGTTCAGGAAACCCGACCGACCCTATTTTTAACTGCCGACCCTAACGATTTTTTTTTGCATTTCCGGAAAAATAGTTGCCCACAATGACGTTTTACACTGCAACATCATTATATCGCGGACCTCCGGGTCCAAGTCCGCCAACCGCGATATAAACGGAGCGCGATATAAGTAAATAATCACGCTAAAACAACTAGAATCTATTTGTTTTTGCTGTCAGATTCATGTATATCGCGGTATTGCGTAATTAACACGCCATGAAATCTACAGGTACGTCAGGGAGTACATTCTGTGCTGGAAAATGTTTAAAAACAACTTTTTATATAGTTTTTTTATGTTTTAAAACAACTTTTTGTATAATATATTAAGATTTATTTTTAATGAAAAGAAATTAATTTATGTACAAAGATCGCCGTCATCAATTTCCAACGGTGTCGATACTTTCAACTGAACAACGATCTGCTGGTCGATCAAGGTCAGCGATGTTAGTTCGTCGTCGTCCGTCGTTAACCAGCTTGATATATCGATGAGCTGGTAATGTCAAAACAATAAACTGTCTTGACGTTTCGTGCTCCATGCCTTTTATGGTAAGCAGCTTGAAATAAATGTCGCCGACATGCGGTTTGTCTCGTGAACGAAATTCTGCCAGTACTGTATCAGCTTGCTGTTTTTCGCGCCTATTGTTTGTCACAAAGGGGTTTTGATGTCAAATCAGAAGCAACAGAATTGTAAAAAAACTTTCATTTAATAAATGATTTATTTTCATACGTTTGATGATAAATTGTATCTGTTGGTGAACTTGTGCATCGCCTATAAACTCACTGCATACAAAATGTAATTAACAACGTTTGCCGATAATGACGTAATACGACATGAAAAAAGCGTGCATTTCGTGAATTTGTCGCCAATGTTGATTGGTCTTTTTACCACCCACGTAGAATGAACAAACATATTATACATTGTAAATGTACAAAAAATTTGGATCCACGGACCAAGCGTAATATATTGGATATCGCGATATAACGGTTCATGATATAACGGAGCTGCAGTGTAATTGCATGGGGAGTTGGTTTTAACATTATTTTGACATCAGACCGGTAAAATAAGAAGGAACTTCGACAATATTTCACGAAAATCCGGATCACGAAAATAGGTGACAGTTAGACCAACACTACTCCCTTTTTTATATTGATTTACATGCAACATTGTCTTTTTAATAAAAAAGATTTCATGTGGTAAAATATATTAATTTACATACATCTGACAACATGTTTAGTGCAAAAATCACTTAAGCTTTTATAATTTTCAATAAATATATTTAAATTCAATAATTTCAGATTGATGGTACAATCCCACTCTCAGAGCTGGCAGCATTTGGTATAAAGATGCTGAAGATTTCATGAAAAATTATATGGGTATCAAATGAAGTCCGTCAAATTCATATGGACTTCGGGACAAAAGATTTTTTTGATACGTAAAAAGGATTATGCCCGACACTATTTGGGGGCTTGGTTAAAGCTTGTCTGCCGAATATTAATATTGGTTAAATGTGATACATAAAAAAGCAAAAATCAACAATACCACAAGCTGAAAGTAAGAAAATAATATGCCTTATATCTACCTATCTACTACATGAATGTACTGCTAATACATTTCTAAAACAAGCTCTTCATGCCGAAAGAGTCGCTAATATATAGCTCTATATTTATAAAAAAAATAAAAAAATAAAATAAAAAAAAATTCCTACCTACCCTCCTACATTTTTCTGACAGCGTTTCCTGAACCACAACTATTTTTTTATTTGGCCTTAGTGAACACCATTCTCCAAAAGTTACTGTTTCGATCTAGTAGACTTTTTCTGCCTTTTTTGCAAATTTGGATACTTATTTATAAGTTTTCATGGTAACTTGCTCTGAGTATAATGGGTTTGTCCATAACTTGTACATGTATATTTTTGGCACTACTTATCTCAGATTATTTGGCATCATTCAGCTATCATTTCAAAAATCAATAATTATGTTGTGAAATAACTGTGAAATAACTATCAAAGCACTCAAAGTTTCAACCCATATCACCTAACTGCTGCTACTTTAAACTAAAAACATCTAAGCTTTTTGGGATTTACACAAAGTAACCGTTAACAGTTTGCAATTCGCATTATAAGTTTTTGTTCAAGGAAATGAAAAAGTTGTTTAATTTTTAAAAAAAAGGTAAAAGGTTTCTTACTGATGACAGCGAAGGAGGACAGAATCATCTGTGTGAGGTAGTCATGACTTTTAACACTAAGAGGGGCTAAAAAAAACAATAGTTTATAAAAAAAAGCCCTTAAAACACCAGCCAGTGTCGGGGGCAGTTCCATAGGGGTTCAGTACGATTGCAAGAAACCCTGTTTTGTGCAGGAATATTCAATTTTCATAAAATTTTGACCAGAAAGTTGTAAATTATCCTGTAACTAACCTAAGACTGCCCCAAATGAACACCACTTCTGGAAATCTTTCATGCAACTCATTATTTTCGTTATGGAATGTATCTGAAATTTTAGACTTTCGGGCAGTAACGGCTCAAAGGTAAGTTACCCTAGTGGATTTGATGGTATCAATTATTTGTATTGTTTGAATTTCCAGAGTCACACAATCCTTCTAGTTCAACCCAACACGAGGCCAGACACAAGAACATACAGTGACTATGAATCTCTCAATGAATGTTTAGAAGGTATGTTCCATGTCTGTATGAGATAAATACAGTTTATAAACTTTGTAATGTAAGTCGAAGATTTGAGCAACATTTTCAAAATTCCATTGAGCAGCAACCGAAACAAGGGCGGTACTTATGTTAAATCACTGTAAATTAATGTAAGTGTTATTTCCCCTGATTTGTTGAAAATGAACATAATCATGTTTAAGGATATGAAAGAATCAGTTCTTGTTACTGATTGGTTAACTCACGAAGCTGATGATGTTGTCAATTATACTTGCGATCAGCAGTCTCTTGTTTATTCAGAATAGAGAGTTTTTATACTGATAAAGCAATAATCGGGTACAAAAGTCGCTGCCGGAGATAAGGCATGTCGGACAAATTATGGCATGTCGCAAATTGGGTCCTGAAATTATGGCTTGTCGCATGCGACTAGCGATGATGGCCTGGGGAAACCCTGAATCTAAAGGGGGGAGAGGCTTGGGATGGTAGATAGCTACCTTACATGGGCTTGCATTTCCTTTTCAGAATTAACCTTTTCAAATTTCATTATGTGGCAGGCAATTTTGCTGTCGTTTTTACTGCCTTGTACATTTTATTGAAAATTCTGTATCACATGTATATTTAACCCTTTCCTCCATATATACACATTTTTACGTATGTGCGACCAGTGTAGATCCTGATCAGACGGCATAGATTCGCCACAATGTTCGCCCACGCTATAAAGGTGTGTTTATGGAAGAAAGGGTTAAAGTAGAACATATTTCTTCGCCAATAAAAACATTTAGTTTGTTTATGCCAATACCTGTAGAAAATGGGAAGCAAATCATATAGAAGTTAATCGTTAGGAACCTTTCTTAAAAAAAAAAGATAGCAAAACAAAACTAGAATTGTTATTTTGCAACATGTATGGTTTTGTTTCAGGGATCTGTAAGAATATTGCAGTATAATAATTATATTGCAGGTATCTGTAAGATATACGAGGAACATCTGAAGAGACAGAACCCCGACTGTCCCAGTATAACATATGATATCAGCCAGCTGTTTGACTTCATCGACCAGCTCAATGATCTCAGCTGTCTTGTGTAAGTTATCTTTCCTGTCTGACATGTATTTTGGTGTAAGTTATATTTGTATCTGATGTTAGTGTAATGTTTCTGTATGTCTGGCATTGGTGTAAGTTATCTTTGTGTCTAACATTAGTGTAAGTTATATTTGTGTTGACATAAGTGTAAGTTATCTTTGTGACTGACATTGGTGTAAGTTATCTTTGTGTCTGACATTGGTGTAAGTTATCTTTGTGTCTGTCATTGGTGTAAGTTATCTTTGTGTCTGACATTGGTGTAAGTTATCTTTGTGTCTGTCGTTGGTGTAAGTTATCTCTGTGTCTGACATTGGTGTAAGTTATCTTTGTGTCTGACATTGGTGTAAGTTATCTGTGTGTCTGACATTGGTGTAAGTTATCTTTGTGTCTGACATTGGTGTAAGTTATCTTTGTGTCTGACATTGGTGTAAGTTATCTTTGTGTCTGACATTGGTGTAAGTTATCTTTGTGTCTGACATTGGTGTAAGTTATCTTTGTGTCTGACATTGTTGTAAACTTTTTTTAATTCTGACATTGGTGTTATTAATGTTTGTGTCGGACATTGGTGTAAGTATTGTTTGTGTGAAATGTTGGTATAAGTTACCTTTTCATGTCTCTTGTGTAAGTTATTTTTTCTTTGTGTAACATTGGTTTAAAACTGTCTGTGATGTAAAATCCTCATGTGTAGGTTACCTATGAGTGTTCTGCTTCAGCTTGTGTTATTTGTCTTTGTTTCCATTGGTGTGAGTTTCCTTTTGTTTTTATGACATAGTCATTGAAGTCATTAAGCATGGTTTATTGGTGAGTTTGGCTGATTTAAAGATTGTTGCATTCAAAAGAGTGTTATGATTTAAATATTGGATTACACTTAATTTATGTAAACTAAATGTGTTATTTGGTTTTAGGTTTCAGAAGAACATTGGCACCTACGTTCCTCACAACAAAGACTGGTTGAAGGAGAAGATATACATCATGCTGCGGAAACAAGCTGGTCGATAAGTCGTGGTTGTCAACAAGTGTGCTTGTGTAAAATACAGAAAACTGAAACTTTGGATTTGGTTAACTAGATGGATGATGGGCGGGAAATTCTCCATTTTCGTTATTTACTTTGAAGGGACATGAGGATCGCCATGAACTGAACATGTAGTTTGTGTTCAGTTTAAATATCTGTTCCTTTCCGCTGGAGAATATTACAAATCGTCACTTATTTCTTACTTTTATTTCATGTATTGTGTGCTTTTGTTAAAGTTAGGTGGCAAGTATAATCTATTCTGTTAAACAAAATAGCGAAATTAGTTTTAAAACCTACCTAGTCTGTATGATACTGAGGGAATGGCTTAGACTTGAGAAAGTCTCACAGATGGCCTCAAGTCTTCCTGAACTGAGCCAATGGAGAAGATTTTCGCTGTATATTTCACAAAGAAAACTGAAAATCTAGGTAACTATTCACTCAACCTCTGATCTGACAACCCTGGCAAATTCTAGATTATTTGCCTGTATATTGTCACTTTAGTGCAAAAATAGTCAAAGTACCATCGAAATGTGAAAGAGTTGTACCATTATTGCACTAAGGTGACAAAATTATAGGATGTTTGGCCACCTTTCACAATGTGTTGTTTACAGAGGAAATAAATAAGATTGATTATTTTCAGTGATTGTGCACATGTATAATTTTTAAGTGTTTTCAATGATCAATTTCCTCTGTTTTAATAAAAAATATTCTCTATGAATTTATATAATATTGTATTGAAATCGAATTAAAAGGTGGTTTTCTAATATGTTTTTGACAGATTTTGGGTCTTAAAGTTGATTTTATGAAGGTTTGCATTGATGTCTTAAAACTTCCTTTTAAATGTGACCGGAGGGTGGGGCATACAGAAGAAATTCTCAAGCACTTAACAATACGTGCGTATGTAATTGTGTTACTCGATGACCATCATGATAAACAAATATCCTGATTCATCATTTTACTTCATTGTCGTGTATCAATACTTGACATTTACATTAAATACAAAGAGTTTTTCCAGTGCTTCTTGTAAAGTTAACAAAAAAAAGAGAAAGAAAAAAACTTAAGTAATGCACTTCTGTAGTCATGATGTTGCATTTAAAACCCTTTACTCCATATATATGCATTTTAACACAAGTGTAACCAGTGTAGATCTAGATCAGCATGCAAATTTGTACTGTTTGAGCTGGTTCTACACTGGTTGCATTTTAGAAATAACCAGTGAATCTGAAAACAGTACAGATCCTGATCAGATGGCAAGAATGTGCCGGCTGATCTCGATCTACACTTGTAACCCATAACATATAAAGCTTATATATGGAGTAAATTGTGTAAAAATCAAATCTGAAACACCATTTTATAAAAGCCATAATGTGGTTAAAATCCAAAATTTGCATTTATATTTTTGACTCGTATCATATGAAAGATAGAATAATTTGGTTATTTGAAAAATTGAATACAGAATTTATTATATAGCCCTGATCATTGTGGTTAACTTATTTCGTTTTTAATTTGTAGCTTGAAATAAAATCATCATTTAGTTACATTCTACTATCTAGCTTTAAGATGAACTGTCTTAGAGGATTGTTAAATTTAGTTTTACTTCATCATGTAAAATAGAAGGTGGTTGGTCGTAAGATAAGTTTTCTTTCAGAATCATACATGTAATTTGTTTTTTTTTTTTGCCAGTCAATTACATGCTTCAAAATAAGTAAAACTGCTAATCATTTGATATTGTCCGTGTTCAGTGTTTGTTGAAGATCTTTTTTTACAAAATGCATAAAGTGAACCACTATCTGTCATAAAAATTTACCAGAGATTGCACTGTTCTTTCTTTACTCCTTCAACATGTGTATATGAAAGTTTTTTCAAAACTTCTTTTCAAGTTTTGATTTTAGTTTCCTTTCTTTAAACCTAAAAATGTAGATCTATTCTCAGTGTCTACTTCGATTTAAGAACTGGTGTTTTTAATTCAGGTATAAATTGATCATGTTAATCGCTACCAGTATCAAGTAACAATAAGGTGTGTAAAATGATAAGCACATACAGTCTTCATTCCTAATTATTTGTCAGAGACTTTAAATCATTTCATGTTATGCATAAATGTACATAGTGACCATTTCAATAACAACATTAAAATTTACATTCGTCTGTGTTGTCTTTTGTTCCTGATTAAACTGTGGTATCACTCTATTTTGTGATGGTTTAATTTTAGCATATTTTGCACTGGGGAAAATGCACAAAATCAAACCACGTGAGCTGTTTCAAAAAAAATGGCTGGAAAAGTGAAAAAATAGCGAAAAATTAAAGTTTATAAAAATTCCAAACTTTTTATTCTGTATTTTTTGCTTATTGAAACTGAGTACAGAACTGAAAAGATTTTTTTTTGTAAATGTTTAAACCGTCATCTGGTAGGGGTAGCCATTAGTTTTTTGTTAAGATTCATATGAAATTCTCTCAACCCTGCAACCATATCCAGGCTATTTATTGACACTGCCAAAAACAGCATTCTTTCTTCTTCAATAATCACTAATAAAATTCGGGAGCAAATTCAATACAATGGTGGTAAAGAAGGTACTAAAATGTACGTGACGTCCTTAATTTCCACTGAGTTACCTCCCTTTCCAGCTCTTCTAAAATAAAGTTTCCAAATGCAAACTGAAGCCAGTAAAACATTATTGTTTTATGACATAGTAAATATAACATGAATTACTTAATACTTTTTCACCTGTTGAATAAATCCTTAACATTGGTACCATTTTACACAATTTAAAACAAATTTTCTTGTTGTATGCAACAAATGACAAATATAGCATCAAAGTCATGTGATGGGCATGAGTGCAATATAATGTTGTACTAAAATTTGTCCTTGTTTTAAGGGATTTGTCCATGTTTTAAATCCCTTACATGTTAAATTGTTTTTAAATCGGTCAACTGGTTGCTGAGATATTGTCATTTGAAAAATGGCAAGTGAAATGAAAAAAATGTAAAGAATTTAAGTTCATAAAAAGTCCGAACTGGTTGGTCCATATGTTTGTGCAGTCTTTACAGTGATCAAAATTAGTCAAGTTATACTCTTATGTGGCAGAATAAAAATTTTATGGAGATTCATTGACCAAAGAATTCAATTTATGTGCTTATACTGTTTTTAGCTCACCTGAGCACTTGTGCTCATGGTGAGCTTTTAGGATCGCCCTGTGTCCGTCGTGCGTCGTCAATTTTTGCTTTAAACAACATCTCCTCTTAAACCCCTGGGCCAAAGTTGATGAAACTTGCCACGGATGTTCCTTGCATGAAGCTCTTCCAAAGTTGTTCAAAGAAATCAATTCCATGCAGAACTCTGGTTGCCATGGCAACCGAAAGGAAAAACTTTAAAAATCTTCTTGTCTGAAACCACAAGGCCTAGAGCTTAGATATTTGGCATTTAGCACCCTCTAGTTGAACTCTACAAAGATTGTTCAAATTATTTCCCTGGGGTCAAAATTGGCCCCGCCCCAGGGGTCACTTCATTTTATATAGACTTATATAGGAAAAACTTTAAAAATCTTCTTGTCTGAAACCACAAGGCCTAGAGCTTAGATATTTGGCATTTAGCATCCTCTAGTGGAACTCTACAAAGATTGTTCAAATTATTTCCCTGGGGTCAAAATTGGCCCCGCCCCAGGGGTCACTTCATTTTATATAGACTTATATAGGAAAAACTTTAAAAATCTTCTTGTCTGAAACCACAAGGCCTAGAGCTTAGATATTTGGCATTTAGCACCCTCTAGTGGAACTCTACAAAGATTGTTCAAATTATTTCCCTGGGGTCAAAATTGGCCCTGCCCCAGGGGTCACTTCATTTTACATAGACTTATATAGGAAATCTTTAAAAAGCTTCTTCTCACAAACCACAATGCGTACAGCTTAGATATTTTGTAAGTAGCATTGTCTAATGGATGTCTATTAAATTTGTTCAAATTATGTCCCCTGGGCCAAAATCTGCCACGCCCTAGGATTCTCTTGGTTTACATATAGTTATATAGGAAAAACATGGAAAATCATTTTTCTCCGAAACTAATAGGACTAGACCTTAGATATTTGGTGTTGAGTATTGTGAAGAGACCCTTTACCAACATTGTTTAAATGTTGGCCCTGGGGTCAAAATTGGCCCTGTCCTGGGGGCCCTAAATATGTAAAAAAGGAAAACTTTAAAAATCTTCCTAGAAACATGAAACTTACTGATACAGTAAACATTTCTTATGTACTATTAATCTTTAAAGTCCTATAAATTTATAAAGCAAAGATGTATTGATTTTCTTGAGGTATTTTCTAATCTACCACGCTTGACTTAATAGCATAAATTTTGATTACTTTAAGTATAATACGCTTAATTTTATCATTATTTGATGCACATTTTACTAAAACAACACTAAAACTTGTCTTTACTCAAGCTTTTTGTAAAATAATGGTCTGAACAAATGTGATTTTGAAAAGTGTCACACTTTTTTGTCACACTCCTGACATTTTTGGCCCATTATTTTAGAATATTTTTTTAACGGATGGTGCTATTTTGATGAAACTTCACAAATCTTTAAAGGGTATGATGAGACACCTCTGCAAAGTAGGAAAATCGAAGTAACTGTTTGTTGTACATTTTTATAACAGGAAAACCGAAACCAGCCATTTTTTTTTGAAACAGCCCACATCAAAATTAGCAGCGAAATCAAAACATTGAATATCTAATCTTATGTGAATAATATATTTGGGCAAAGTTATGCCCTGTCAAAATGTCATTCATCAATATTCCTTTTTGGCACAACATTTTATCCTCGCAAAATTCGATGATGCCACAGTAAGTCTTTTGAGCTCATCTGACAAATGTTGTAATAAGCTAATGTCAGCAGGGTTTTATGTGACCTCTGTCTCTGCCAGCATCCATTAATCGGCATTTAGGTGAAGATTAAATGGGGCGCGTCACGGGAAAAGGTACCTTCGGACAGTTGACGTCGATCTTTGAAATGACGTCATAAATTTGAGCAGACGACATTATTTATTATGCATTTCGCGATAAAAGTACCATTTTATTGTCAAAATGTGTAACAAAATCACATTTTAGGAAATTACAGTTAGTAAATCTTATATCCTCTGTCTACTGGCCAGAGCTAAAATTAGGGAACCCTGATGCACACTGCCGAAGTCTTGTGTGGACTGTTGAAGCAATGTGCAGTTTTGAAGTGTTGATTGCACAATGATGAAGTCTTACGCAGAATTGAAACCTTATGCACACTGTTATTTAAGAGTCTTTAATCTGTTGATGCCTTGTGCCATACCTTATTGCATATTGTTAAAATGCTGCTTTTTGAGATGTAAAATCATGACGGGTTGGGCTCTGGAAAGTTTAAGGTTCAATTCCTCATTAAGTTAGAATTCTATTCCCATAGGGATGTTCGGAGTTCACTGGCCTAAAAAGTTGGTAATTAAGTAGATGAGGTTGGGATTTCAATGCCATAAGAAGTTGGCAATTCAGCGGCTCAAGAAATTGTTACGAAAAGTGTTGGAAAAGAAGTTGGTGGTTCCGTGGCCCTAGAAATTTGGCGGTTAAATGGCCCAGTGGAGCCGGGTTCATTGGTCTGAGAAGTTGAGGGTTTTAACTGGTCATACAACATCGAGAAGTTGGGGTTTTAGTGACCCAAGATGTATTTTCAGTTTTCTTTCTTTTAATGGCATTTTATTACAAAATACGTAATTTCATAATATCTGAAAACGTTATTGGTACTGTACATTTGTAATTACAAAATCGCTATTTTCACAATTATCACATATTGTTGTCTATGTTCAACTGACGCCACTTCCAAGGACACTTAATCAATTCATTATCTGTCTCATTCTATTTACATCTTAAATCATTAAAACTGGTCAAAGCTCCCTTATTTTATAGATATCTTGTGAATGCCATCTTCTACCACGAGCAGATTACTGAAAATGAATGTCCCAAGCAGCGTCTCATAAAACAATAATAACACAAGCATTAAATGGCATTACATCTGCCAAAGATTTTTCCAACGGACCCAGGTTCACATGTCAAGGCAGGATCTGGCAGTAGTAATTCACATATGTCATTTAATGTAACACGGTACTGGTACCATCTTTCTTCATATATCCGTGGAATCAGCAGTCTGGATGCAGAAAACCGTTCACCGAGTCTTTCGGCCGTTAAACGACCGTTACAAAGTGATTTCCGATAAGCACGTTGAGAACATGAAAGACTAATTCTATGCCTATTAATAGTAACAAAAGGTTTCCAAATGTTAGGTTACCTTTTTGAAAGAATAGCAAAAATTTTCCCAAATTCAGTTGCTCTGGTCAGCACCTAAGTCAGACGTGTGTATCCACCAATCTAAAAGTCACGTCAGTTCATAAAATATCACATTGACAACATTTGCCGCGATTTGATCTGCAGTCGTACGATTTCTGAACCGTTTCTATGGTTTCCCTGATGACGTCAGTTATTCCGTCTGACGTCAGACTTGAGCATTCAACATACGCAGAAGCACCGCATCTGTCTGCGATCTCGGCTGCCTCTTTGAAAGACACTTCTGGCTTGGAATTTACCTGCAAAGAATATCAGCAGATCTATTAAAACATGACCAGAAAGTCTGATCTTTTATCCTTTTATAATTCAAGAGATTTTTTTTTACCTGATGCGGCTTTTGTCGGAATTCTAATTGAACTTAAGTTTGTTTTTGTCAGAATAATTATGCTATTACAATATTATTTTCGATCCGATATCTTGTAACAAGCACTTTTATAATATCTTGCATTCATCGCACTTTATTTTACGGTGTTCCGTTAGGGCCATCTTTGTTTCGCCAATTCGAACGCTTGGGCGAGAATACGTAAACGCTAAAACACGATGCTACAACACGAAAATACGTTGCGAGATTGCGAAACACTATTCAAGGACCATCTAGTATCATGTTTTCGTGGTCTTGCTCTCTCGAAGATCTGCGATCACTACCGCGTTTCCATATTTCTTCTATTGGAGTCTCCTTTTTGGTTACCATCTAGTATCATGTTTTCGTGGTCTTGCTCTCTCGAAGATCTGCGATCACTACCGCGTTTCCATATTTCTTCTATTGGAGTCTCCTTTTTGGTTACAACAGTTCCGGAAATATACAATTCGTGTTTTCGCGTTTCCGTGGTCTCGCACAAGATGTCGAAATGGCGAGATTACGACGGTCCCAACGGAACACCATACTACGAGAATATTCACTGTTTTAAGACTTAAATAAAGAATGTACATTTATTAACAAAAAATATTCAAGATTTAATTTAAACGCTGTTGCATAAGTAAAATTCACAATGACTTACCCCGTTTATAGACTTCATGTTTCGCTTGTCGATCTGGGTAGCTACGAGGATGAAGGGTGTTTTTGGGAGGTATTGTCTGATCTCGGGCACCCAGTGTTTCTCCACGCTCTCCAACGACTCCCGATTGATCACAGAGAAGCAGACGAGAAATACGTCACAGTTCATGTAGGAGATGACTCGTAATCTGTCATAGTCTTCCTAAGAAAAAAGTTTTATGGTTAGTTTAAAGATGATTTCTGTAGTTTTCGTTTTCACAAGGTAATGAATTTTACTTGTTCACCGTTTGCATGACACAATCAAAATTGGCAAAATCAGTCATTAAAAGAGTTGGTTCACAAGTATTATTTAAGAAAGAAAGTCTTAAATATATTACGCAATTTACATTTCCTTGAAACAAAACATCATAAAAAGGACGTAAAATATGCAAACGGTGCTCATGTAAAACTCATACTATGTGAAATCGGAAACTTCCGCAATCGTCTTTAACAAGTATTATTCTACACCGTCTCCAGGCACGGTTTGTGTTTGGTAGCATCGGCGTCAGATATATGTTTTGCCTGAAGCAATCCAAATACCAAAGGATTAAAGACAGAATGCTGATCTCGTTTTCTGACTTTTCTAATGGTTCAAGGCCTTAAAGTTTCACTTAAACACGCGACAAATGTATGCATTTGAAGTACCACCACCCTCAACTCTGCGGCATTTTCGGTTTATTTATACTACACAATCATATAAAAAAAACACAAAAAAACATTCATCCAAGCTATAAACGCGGAAGTTTTGTTTCAGCTTTTTCTTTTTACTGTGTTCACACAGTTCTTTTAATTTTTAATATCTTCTGCTGTACATGTATTTAGTAAATCACCGTTACTTTAATTGGTGATTGGTTATGTAACCATATGCATGCCTAAATAAATATCTTACTATACATTAAAGTACACTCCTTCTTAAAGTTAAGGACCCTTCAAAACATAATGCATTTGACACGAATATTGTATTCAAAATTACTTCAAGAATTTTAATAATTTTGTTTCGTCACAGTGTATAATATTATCTTCCTTGCTCGTAGTATAGTAACAGCATTAAGGAAACAATCTAGTTTCAAATCGTAAAATTGCTTTAAAATATCCGATAGCTTTTATGTGGCCCTTAACTTTTTCTTCCAAGTAACTAGTAATTGTCATTCCTTAAAACGAGAACTCTCAAATTTTTTGTGTGCTCCTGGGTCATTCAGGACATCAATCAGGTGCGTAGCTGGGCGTTTTTAACTGTATCCACAATTCGTATTCAGTGGCATTTGGCCCCCCAAACACACACACTCACCTCTATCCCCCTGAAGTGCTAGACGTTTTCTGTTTGAATATTAGAATTGATTATTCATTATCTTAGTATATCTTAATGTAAGCAAAAATATAAGTTTTTAAGCCATTGAAGAACTGTACTCACGGTCGTATTATGCGCAAGGTTGCTACGCCACTGACAGTGCAATGAAATCGCGACTTAAAATTACTTTCACAATATTTAACCTTGTAAGCCTCGAAATTAAAATGCTTAAACAACGCAAAGAGTTCAGAATGCATTTTTGAGAATTAAATCATTTCACAAAACATTAATATAAGCAGTAACTTTCAATGTTTTTTCCTATTATATTTTATAAAACCGAAACAACTTGTCCAACGCAAAACCTGGCATTGTCCTTTTTATTTCTATAGTGATAGTTACTGCATATAAAGAGACAGAATTTCAAAACGTTTTAAATAATTTTCGTCAGAATTATTTGAAATTACACATCAGCGTCATCTGTGTAATAAAAGTTTAAATCCTTCCGTGGTTTTAATTGCGCATTTTCACGGAATGCAAATTTTCAAAACATTCCTCTACAGATAATGGAAATAATTTTCTCTCTATATACGGATCACGTGTGCGACCAGTGTAGATCCAGATCAGCTGTCACATTAGTGCCGTCCGATATGTATCTAAGCTAGACGCATTTTGGTAAGAAATAACCTAGTGTATCAACAGCGAAAGTGTTTGATTTTTTTCGCGAGTGCCGACAAAACTTTCGTTGTTTTATGTTCGACGCCAATTTTATTTGTTCTAAATTTCGATTTTGTAAAGTACGTTTAAGTTAAAGTCTTTACTTCGTGGCGGTTTTAAATTCGCGGATCGATTTTCCCACGAAATCCACGAAAATGAGTGCCCGCGAATATTGCTGATTTTACAGTAGAATATTTACCTTGCCTGCTGTGTCAAATAAACTGAAGTGGAATGATTTTTGGTCAAGCATCACAGTCGCTGAAAAATAAAAAAAACTATTATTATTTTGAGGGATCTGGACGAGCGGATAGATATCAAACTTAGCAAATTCTAAACAAAATAAAAATTTAAGGGTTTTCTGATAGTTAACACTACAGTCCGTCAAGATGGCAAGTTTGTATACGAAAGTTTTCAGGATTAATCCTGAATTCAGGATTCTGTGTGTCTAAAAATGGTTGATTTTCTTTAATTTTCCTATATGAATTGACAAATTTTCAGGATTTCAGGATTTTCAGAATTTCTTACTTTCACCCATGGAAATAGTCTTATAGTTTTGTCAATATTTCCTTAATTGTTAAAAAATTTCCTTTATAAAAAAACTAAAACAAAAACAAACAAAAATTGAAATAGAACCCTTTCTTCTAGGGATCATTTAATCTTAACCTTAAGTATTATCCTCAGCCGACATAAACATTTCTCACTTTTTAAAAGTCTTTCCCATTGAGTATGCGCTGATGTCATCAATGTAAAAAAAAAACAACAGCATTATTTTCTGAAATTATTTTGACAAATTTTATCTTCAATTTAAATTAAACAATTTGCACAAAAACATCTTTAAAAAAAGAAAAACGATTTCCTCGGTTTCAATTTATGTGTATGATTGCCAAAAGATTTTCCAAAAATTCCGTCTTGTAATATAATTATTTGCAAATATAATTAAATAATAATCTAAAAAATATTGTAATGTCATATTTATTGAGTTTTAGTGTAGCCCGGTGTGGGCGGGGGGAGAAGTTAGGTTAGATGGATGGGTTGGGTTGGTAGGTGTTGGTGGTGCGGTTTTAAAACCATCTTATTTTCAAGTTCACACATTAATGAACTGGTTAACATTTAAAGTTATGTGTCTCAATATTAAAGCTTCAGATTTTGCTGTTGTTGTTATTTGATTTATCTTAGAATAATGTTTGACCCCAAGAAAGAGATAACAATAACAGAAATATAGCTACAACTTATTGTTAGTTAAGTTATAACAAAACAACAACATTAACAACAGTAAGAAACGAGATCCGATTTCTACAACAATCGCTGATAATGTCATTGCTGGATACAGCACTGCAGTTGGTGAGCCTATCCTATTACATGCAATTGATTAAAACTGATTCATAGAAAATTACCACTGTACAGAAACGATGAGTGAGCAAGCAAAACCCATTTAAACAATTTGCTAATTTTCTAATACATGCTTTGTCGGGGATAAAGGATAAAGTCATTAATCTGTTTAATACAACGAAACCTTTCAATAACTTTGTTTCCGAAAATAGAACATTTATGTAAAATATTCTATATTTTAAGCAATGCAGACGTTATATGGCACATTCATCAAATGAAATACCGATTTAAATATTCGTTATGAATTGGTTTGATGTTTTCTAGAAGCCTGATCCGCCCCTGCATGAATTCAGCGCTCAAGGTTATAAAACTGAGAAATGAAACCAGTCTCAAATCTCAAGCATCTGGTTTGTTGAAATTGCGAATGGCTGCCACTTCAGCCAATCAGATGCTTGAGATTTGAGACTGGTTTCAAATCTCAGTTTTATAATCTTCATTCTAGTTGATGCTGCACCTATGTTTGTGGTCGTGTATTGTTTAGAGGTCTGAGCCGCCCTTGCATGAATTCAGCTGATGCTGCACCTATGTTTAATATTGATTATCGCCCTGTGAACGTCTCGTCTGACTCACAGAATATTACATCTGTTACATTCATTAATGATCGCGCACCTAAGACATTTATTTGTTTTTGTAAATGTAGAAGATGTAATATAGGCTTTATGTGTCGGTTCTCGTATTATGTAACATAGGATAATCGTTTCATCACAAAGGAACTTGATAATTGGATAATTACTCTAGGCGATTTCTGATTTATACTGCGAACCCCCAGGGTCGGATGCAGGATTTTCAGAAAGGGGGTTCGTTAAGGGAAGTCTATCGGTAGTAACATTATACCAGATTTCCAGTTTTCAGGCCAAAATTCACATGAAAATTAGATATTGCTGCACAAAAGGGGGATTCGGGCAACTGCTCCTGAACCCTATAATTATAAACACCTTTGGAAATTCGTAAAAGCGGTCTCATAAGAGGGGTTGTCTCTAGCTTGGAGTGGAAGAATAAGTTAAAACTGTAAATAGTGAGAATAAAAATTTGATTTTAACTAGAATTGTGGTCAATATGGGTGGTCTTTGTTTGGGGTTTCAATGCATGTAACAACCCTGGCCCAAGATCATAATACAGAGTGAGGAGACCAGTCTCAAGTCTCAAACATCTGATTCAGGAAGAAATGGTGACAAGTCTTCATTTCAGCCAATCAGATCCTTGATGTTTTGGGACTTGTCTCTTAACTCAGTTTCATTATCTTGGGCACTTTTATTTGTCAAATGCCAGTAAGTGTATACAATGTATGAAAAGAAAAGAAAAAAAACAAAACAAAAAGTTACCTGCATAATTGTCAAATACTGTCGGAATGTAATCGTCCTTGAATCTCCTCGAAGACAGTCGGGCTGCCAGACACGATTTGCCGACGGCCGCATCCCCGACGATAATACACTTAATACAAGAGCTCCGACGATCTTGAAACTCGTATTTCTTCTTCATTTTTGTATATTTGTTGTGAGACATAAGTTATTTCGTTACATTTCTTCACATTAAATAATAGTATTCCAAAATTGTTTAGTCTTCACAAATCGCAATATTGCCGGGTTGGTCAGAAATAATTATGTTTTTGCTATATTGTAAACATATTTTTTTCTGAATGTAAAATTATCTTCCGATTCGCGACACCAAAGAAATTGTATTTGCCAAAAGAATGTAGTAGTTGTTGTTGTTGTTATTAATATATCTGGTTTTGCGAGAATTTCTTCACACTATTGTCATTCTTCCAAAATGCAGAATGTTCAGTATTTTCACAAAACGATACCAAATATTTAAACAGAACTAAACGATTTGTTAATCTCCTAATTAATTATACACGTTCCAAATATTCTTTTACGCAGATGTTGTCGCACAATTTATCAATTTGTTTATTTTAATAATTTTCAAAATAAACGTGGTTTCAAAGTCGTGCCCTTTTGAATTGTACGTGTTTCATAAACAAACTACTAGTGAATACCGTCCACAAAGTGTATCGAGTGACGAATCCGGAAGAATTGTTCACTTCTGTTTCGGAAGTTGCACGGTGTAGTATCGGCTGATCTTAAAAGATGTTCAATTGTAGCGGTTTCTAGAAAGTGACACTGTTCTTTGTAGTGCGTAGGGTACATGGGGAGAACTATTGGTGCTGGTGTGTAGCACGAAGGCTGACATCCCGGCGCTTGCGTGTAGCAGGATGTCTTTTTGTCCTGAGCTGGGGGTTTTCGCGAGAGAGAAGGGTGTCGCTGTTCTAAGGGAAGGCATTTATAATCAAGATTTTCTTTCCGTAGTTAGCGTGAAACAGGAAGCCTGTTACGGAGATAACAATTGCAGCAGGAGGGCTTCGTATCGGGATGTCTCTATCCTGAGTTGGTGTGTAGCGAGAAAAAGAGAAAGAAGGGTGTCTATTCTAAGAGAAGGCGTTTATAATGCAGGTTTTCTTTCTCGAGATAGCATGAATCTGGAAGCCTTATGTAGAAGGCTTCATCCCGTAGCGGGTGTGTGTAGAATGTCTCTATATATCCTGAGCTGGGATGTAGCGTGGTAGAGAAGGAGGTCTCTATTCTTAAATGAAGGTTTTCTTCCAGGAGATTTACAGGAATTACGTAGCCTGTTAAGAAGATAGCATGTAGCAGAAGGGCTTCATCCCGAAGCTGGAGTGTATCAGGATGTCTCTCTATCCTGACCTGGCGTGTAGCGCAGGTTGGCATCTCTTTGAGAAGTTGGTTAGAATGTGGGTTTTCTTTACGAAGACGGCATGAACCAGGAGGGCAGTTACAGAGATGTCACACAGCAGGAGGGCCTCATCCCGTAAATTACAAATAAAAGATTGGGGATCTATCCCTTCCATGAGTTGGCATGTTACAGGAGGGCACTAATTCGGAAGCTAATGTGTTGATAGCAGTCCCTATTCACGGAGTTATTATGTAGAAAACCCGATATCTTCCCTGAGCTGGTGTGTAAGCGAGCTCTCGAACCTGACGTGTGGCGAGCGGTCATTTTAAAAGCAAACTTGGGAGCGGTTACTCATTCAGGAACATGTGCAAAGCGAGCGAGTAATACCCGAAACATCTGCAAAGCTAGCGGGATATTTTCCTGGACCTGCTGCTTGCTTAGCGACCAGTTCTCCCCGAAAGATAAGCAAAGCGAGTGTGTCTGATGACTGACGAGCGTTCAGTACTCGCGGAACATGTGCAAAGCGAGCGGGTAATTATCATGTGCCTTGTGTTTGATGAGCGATCAGTATTCGCGGAACAAAGCGAGCGGGCAATTATCTCGTGCCTTGTGCTGGACGAGCGTTCAGTACTCGCGGAACTTGTGCAAAGCGAGCGGGTTATTATCCCGTGCCTTGTGCTGGACGAGCGTTCAGTACTCACGGAACATGTGCAAAGCGAGCGGGTTATTATCCCGTGTCTTGTGCTGGACGAGCGTTCAGTACTCGTGAAACATGTGCAAAGCGAGCGGGTTATTATCCCGTGCCTTTACTGGACGAGCGTTCAGTCCTCGTGGAACATGTGCAAAGTGAGCGGGTTATTATCCCGTGCTTTGTGCTTGACGAGCGTTCAGTCCTCGTGGAACATGTGCGAAGCGAGCGGGTTATTATCCCGTGCCTTGTGCTGGACGAGCGCTCAGTACTCGCGGAACATGTGCAAAGCGAGCGGGTTATTATCCCGTGCCTTGTGCTGGACGAGCGCTCAGTACTCGCGGAACATGTGCAAAGCGAGCGGGTTATTATCCCGTGCCTTGTGCTGGTCGAGCGCTCAGTACTCGCGGAACATGTGCAAAGCGAGCGGGTTATTATCCCGTTCCTTGTGCTGGACGAGCGTTCAGTCCTCGTGGAACATGTGCAAAGCGAGCGGGTTACTATCCCGTGCCTTGTGCTGGACGAGCGTTCAGTCCTCGTGGAACATGTGGAAAAGGAGCAAGTAATTATCCCTTGCCTTGTGCTGGACGAGCGTTCAGTACTCGCGGAACATGTGCAAAGCGAGCGGGTTATTATCCCGTGTCTTGTGCTGGACGAGCATTCAATCTTCGTGGAACATGTGCAAAGCGAGCGGGTTATTATCCCGTGCCTTGTGCTGGACGAGCGTTCAATCCTCGTGGAACATGTGCAAAAGGAGCGGGTTATTATCCCGTGCCTTGTGCTGGACAAGCGTTTAGTCCTCGTGGAACATGTGCAAAGCGAGCGGGTTATTATCCCGTGCCTTGTGCTGGACGAGCGTTCAGTCCTCGTGGAACATGTGCAAAGCGAGCGGGTTATTATCCCGTGCCTTGTGTTGGACGAGCGTTCAGTCCTCGTGGAACATGTGCAAAAGGAGCGGGTTATTATCCCGTGCCTTGTGCTGGACGAGCGTTCAATCCTCGTGAAACATGTGCAGAGCGAGCGGGTTATTATCCCGTGCCTTGTGCTGGACGAGCGTTCAGTCCTCGTGGAACATGTGCAAAGCGAGCGGGTAATTATCCCGTGCCTTGTGCCGGACGCGCGCTCAGTACTCGCGGAACATGTGCAAAGAGAGCGGGTTATTATCCCGTGCCTTGTGCTGGACGAGCGTTCAGTACTCGCGGAACATGTGCAAAGCGAGCGGGTAATTACCCCGTGCCTTGAGTTTGACGAGCGTTCAGTACTTGCAGAACATGTGCAAAGCGAGCGGCTTATTATCCCGTGCCTTGTGCTGGACGAGCGTTCATTTCTCTCGGAAGATGTGCAAAGCGAGCGGGTTATTATCCCGTGCCTTGTGCTGGACGAGCGTTCAGTACTCGCGGAACATGTGCAAAGCGAGCGGGCAATTATCCCGTGCCTTGTGTTTGACGAGCGTTCAGTACTTGCGGAACATGAGCAAAGCGAGCGGGTAATTATCCCGTGCCTTGTGCTGGACGAGCGTTCAGTACTCGCGGAACATGTGCAAAGCGAGCGGGTTATTATCCCGTGCCTTGTGCTGGACGAGCGTTCAGTACTCGCGGAACATGTGCAAAGCGAGCGGGTTATTATCCCGTGCCTTGTGCCGGACGAGCGTTCAGTATTCGCGGAACATGTGCAAAGAGCGGGTTATTATCCGGTGCCTTGTGCTGGACGAGCGTTCAGTACTCGCGGAGTTTGTGCAAAGCGAGCACGTAATTATCCCGTGCCTTGTACTGGACGAGCGTTCAGTACTCGCGGAACATGTGCAAAGCGAGCGGGTTATTATCCCGTGTCTTGTGCTGGACGAGCGTTCAGTCCTCGTGGAACATGTGCAAAGCGAGCGGGTTATTATCCCGTGCCTTGTGCTGGACGAGCGTTCAGTCCTCGTGGAACATGTGCAAAGCGAGCGGGTTATTATCCAGTGCCTTGTGCTGGACGAGCGTTCAGAACTCGCGGAACTTGTGCAAAGCGAGCGGGTTATTATCCCGTGCCGTGTGCTTGACGAGCGTTCAGTCCTCGTGGAACATGTGCAAAAGGAGCGGGTTATTATCCCGTGCCTTGTGCTGGACGAGCGTTCAGTCCTCGTGGAACATGTGCAAAAGGAGCGGGTTATTATCCCGTGCCTTGTGCTGGACGAGCGTTCAGTCCTCTAGGAACATGTGCAAAGCGAGCGGGTTATTATCCCGTGCCTTGTGCAGGACGAGCGTTCAGTCCTCGTGTAACATGTGCAAAAGGAGCGGGTTATTATCCCGTGCCTTGTGCTGGACGAGCGTTCAGTCCTCGTGGAACATGTGCAAAAGGAGCAAGTAATTATCCCTTGCCTTGTGCTGGACGAGCGTTCAGTCCTCGTGGAACATGTGCAAAGCGAGCGGGTTATTATCCCGTGCCTTGTGCTGGACGAGCGTTCAGTCCTCGTGGAACATGTGCAAACGAGCGGGTTATTATCCCGTGCCTTGTGCTGGACGAGCGTTCAGTACTCGCGGAACTTGTGCAAAGCGAGCGGGTTATTATCCCGTGCCTTGTGCTGGACGAGCGTTCAGTCCTCGTGGAACATGTGCAAAAGGAGCAAGTAATTATCCTGTACCTGATGTAAGTCAAGCTGTCCGTGAACATATTCAAAGCGTGTGGGTAATTCTACCGTTCCTTTTTGTAGCAGAGAGAAGCGTTTTCAATTAATTTCACCGTATTTCTATATTGCTGAATCATTAATATTTTTGTAACATTTTACCGCGTCTCCTCGTTCGTAATCATTTCTCACTGTCAGAGTCTGTCCCCTCGATCTACGCCGCTGCTATGTAGAGATCGAGGTGTGACTGAACAATATTGATTTCGTTCATTAACGCGTTAAACTGTGGTAAAGTTTCACTTTAAACACTTGAAAGTGATATCATGGATGAGAAAAGGGTGTGCTTGATGTTTCTTGTGATTTTATACTGTATAACCATAACGTCCGATTTGGTTTCGTTTATGGATTCTTGAAATACAAAAAAATGAAAACAATTAGTAAAACGTGGTCATAGTTCATCTTTTAATTGTTTATGTCATTTCCTTATTGGTATGCAATTACATTATATTACGCCTCACACAATCTGGGCATTTCTATAACAGGCCTGATAAACACTGCTACCATCACCAAAATAGAGATTTTATATTCACTTCCGTGCTGGATTCATCAGTTTAGATTGAAGGTTCAGTTAAAAGACAGTTCTGTTCATATAACCAAATTTAATGTGAATGTATTGATTTTTTTTTCTGTTGTGCAAGTACAAAAAAGGAAATAACTCCATCAAATGTAACCTTGATCTAAAGATTTTGGCATTTTCACGAGGCTGTTGTCATATGAAATATAATTCGAAAGTTTAATGATGAAACATTAAGAAATAACAAAGTTATAGCCCTCGTTAAGTTTTCGTGACGGACGGACCGACGGACGGACAAAGCGGATCGCCTTTCACAAAAAAGCGAGATAGGAATTTTGGAGTCTGGAACCCATAAATATACACACTGTCCTACAAGGGGTTCTACATATTACGGTGTCGAGCCCAAAAATAGGTGGTTTTCGCACAGCCTGTAAAAGCATGAAACATTCAAATTGGGAATAATAAAAACAAGTCTGTCTGGCGTGAACATTCCTTCAATGACTTTCAAAATAAGAGTGTCTACATAAAAAATAACAGCCACAGCGTCAACAAAATGAATGGAGATGATATATTAATGATCAGTGAATAATGACAATTCATCAAATTACCTGTAAAAGCATGAAACACTCAAATTGGGAATACTAGTAATAAAAACAAGTCTGTCTGGCGTGAACCTTCCTTCAGTTACTTTCAAAATTCAGAGTCCGCATGCGTGCTATTGATTTGCGGGAAAGTTAAAACAAGAAATATCTTTAAAAAAGATAAACGGCGTTGATGGAAAAGATTTATATATACATGTATATAAGAAAGAAAGAATTACAGAGAGGCGAAGCAGACACAGTTTAGTTAGTTTATTTTACTTGTTATAGCTGTTGACGAACCCTCCTGCCTTCTTAGCATGACCAAGAGATTAAGCGACCGAATCATGACAACTTATAAATTCATTTAAAGTGTCTTTCAAAAAAATGTTGAAGCTGTTGCAACAATTTCATACAGTGATAACAAGTCGATTAAAGAAGCAATGTATTACATTAAGTCTTGATCTACATTTATTCAGTTTCAATAAAATACCTCTTGTAGAGTTAGAACTCAAGATGAATAAATGTCATTGAAATTTAATATAAATAAATAAAAACATCCTGTTACAAGAGCGAAATCTACCAACTGTTACGTAAATTAACTTTAAAAAAAGTGTCAGTACTGAGTATTGAACCCGGGGCCTCACGCTTGGGAGGCGAGAGTGTTGGCCACTACACTACAATGAACTTGTATTTTGAACATGAAATAAACAACCAGTATCAAAAGAACTAGAAAGGAACCAGTAAGAACTAGAAATATCTACACTTCCTTTTCGTTTTACACTGTGTACTGTACGCAAGTTTTTACCTGACACCCAAGAATATTCCATATAAAATTGTATTTAAGCCATCAATATTGACTTAACTGGTTATTTAAATCGTAAATATGTTTTTCTCCAATACAACACCCACTAACAACCAATCGAAATAATCTATTTGATTTTTCCGCTGCATAATAATAAAAATCCCACTAGATACCTCTCCACCCTGCTAGATGCCTCTCTGGTGTAAATAGCTACCAATCGAAATAGTTTATTTCATTTTCCCTCTGCATAATAATAGAATACGAGTATTATTTACAACATTTCATTGGCCGAAAAACTAGGTCAAAAGTGAGCTTAGACAGCTAACGCCGAAAAACTGAAATAGGCCCGGCATGCAGGTATTAGAATTAGTATAAGATGAATGATTGATGGTAATGACATGTATGGGTATAATAGGCTTTTATAGGAAAGTATATCAATAGGCCTAAATCAAACACTACAGAGACAATAACGGTAAGCAAGCTATGGTGGACTATACAAGACGCTACATAAATAAAATAATACAAATGGTGCAAAGTAGCCCTGTGACAACAACATCTATTATGGCATAACTAAAATGTTACATCTTGTACAGTAAGTTTATGTCCTGTTTTAAATAAATGCACATTATTTAGTTTATAATTTGACCCCGGTTATCACATATTCAGATTAAATTGAAGACTACGTTGGCAGAACTTTTAACTCCGCAATAATTCTACGGCCATTCTCCAGTCTTAAACGGGCTTCTGGGTTTTCTACAGTCTTCGACGGGCTAAGGGTTTTTCCTACAGTCTTACAAGGGCTTCGTAATATTCTCCAGTCTTAAACGGACTTCGGGGTTTTCTACAGTCTTAGACGGGCTAATGGGTTTTTCTTCAGTCTTAATTACAAGGGCTTCGTAATATTCTCCAGTTTTAAACGGGCTTCGGGGTTTTCTGCAGTCTTACACGGGCTAAGGGGTTTTCCTACAGTCTTACAAGGGCTTCGTAATATTCTTCAGTTTTGAACGGGCTTTGGGGTTTTCTACAGTCTTACACGGGCTAAGGGTTTTTTTCTATAGTTTTACAAGGGCTTCGTAATATTCTCAGTCTTACACGGGCTTCAGGGTTTTCTACAGTCTTTCACGGGCTTCGAGGTTTTCTACAGTCGTGCACGGGCTTCGAGGTTTCCTTCATTTTTACACGGGCTACTGGGTTTTTCTACAGTCTTGCACGGGCTTCGCGGAGTTTTATTCATACTGGCTTCGGGGTTTCCTTCAGTCTTACATGGGCTTTGGGATTTTCTTCAATCTTTTATGGGCTTGGAGGTTTTCTACTGTCTTGCACGGGCATCGGGATGATCTTCAGTCTTGCACGGCTCTCTGTATCAAACGCATGATCCTTGAAAATTATAATATTGGTTATTGAAAATTAATGTTCTTCTTCACTGTGGTAAAATAAGGATGCTAAAATGTTTGCTGATGAATAAAAAAGGTTTGGCTGAAGTACTAAATATTGAAATGTAGGTAAGCATTTAACGGCCCATAGATGTATTACATGAACTTCTTTGTTAGTGACGATCTGTTGCAACTTGCTTTATGCACGATTTGGTTGGCTGCCAAGCAGCATGACATTTGCGCGACCACTCGAACCATTACTGAATATTTATATACTCTTATGCATTTTTTACGTATAGGATAGACAATGAGTGGAGTGGTCTATGAAAAATAGACGCGAGCGCAGCGAGCGTCTATTTTTCATAGCCACTCCACGAGGTGTCTATCCGACTTAGACCACATGACTGCAAAACCCCGAAATTCTCGTGCGCAAAGCAATGAATCGTACAAACTTCTGTCATTCACAATTCGAGTTTAAAAGGAGTCGCATCGATTTTGTGAGTAATTTTGTTGTTATTTTAGTCAGTCATTCAATCATGTTAATAAAACTTTATTAGTTTTAAAGTAAGTGTAATATTTTTGTCATTCATAAAAAAATCAAATGTTTGTGTGTTTTAATGAATTAGTTTACCCTTTCAACAGTCAATAAGAAAGTTCGTTTTGCTAACAACAACAACAACAACAACAACAACCTGGTCATCATCAACAACAAACATCCAAAACAACAACAACAACAACAATAATAATAATAATAATAATAATAATAATAATAATAATAATAATAATAATAATATCTGTAAGTTAGTCGGGAACTGCTAAATATTTATCGTTAACTTCTTGTGAAATAATGAAAGACAATAAAAAAAGTATTATAAACAGTAAATATTTCCTTTTTGCAGTGCTAAGCCTTGTTGATATTAAATTTTGCACCCTAACCCTAACCCTATTAAGGGCCATCCACAGTCCTCGATAAAAAGAAAATTATCAAAATCTCAATAACGGCAAAATGACGTTCAATGAAACTTTGCACAAATAAATGTTACTAATGTGTCTTTATTTTGCATATTTTAAGACAAGTTAGAACAGTAAAGAAAATAACGAGATCTAAACATTTCCTAAAACTCTATTAACATAAATTCACAAAAACTAAAAAAAACACCAAACATCATTTTAATTGCCCACTTGAGTAATATGATACTGACATGATGTTAAAGAAACCTTTTTTTTCTTTACTGTTCTAACTGCATATGTAAAATAAAGATACCTTAATACCGATTATTTGGGCAAAATTTTATTGAACAGCAGTTTGCCGTTACATAGATTTTGATTTTTTTTTCTTTACGGCTGTCAGTGCAATAAGGACTGACGACGGCCCTTAAAATTTAAACCAAATACACGTTGTGTTTTTATTTAGTTTGTTTGCTTAGATGTCCACTGTGTACTATTACAATTATCACAAACATGTATCGATAGCACAGTATGACACTTAGCTATCGGCCGTCCACTTATTAAAATGAGATAAAACACGAGATGCACGTGCTTCACTGACCTTCGTAGACAACGCCAAAGAGTTGTCTACGGGATTTAGACAACGGTAATACTGGCCACTGATTGGCCAGTGGACGGTAGCTGTGGTCTAATGATTGTTATTCTAGCAACACGCAATGGAACAGAAAATCCATATTATTTGCTTACCTACCTTTCCTCGTGCAAAATGGTGTACCACGTGCTAAGGCAACTGTTCGTCACGGATGAAAGAATTTATCATTTTTGTACGACTAATGATAACTTAAGTTGAAATTAATTATCTTGAACTTTATACAAAACACTCGAAATTAAAAAATATTAAGTTAGAAGTGGCCCTAAGTGAATTGTCAAGGGTCTCTTGTGGTATATAACAAACACGCACATAACAATAAACGTTCGCATTACCAATATCGGTAAGTATAAGTATCCTACACAAGTTTGAGGTGAGGATGGCAAATCTGTCACCGGGGGTGAACTATTTTTTCAGGGAACGAAGTTTTGTCGATTGCATGGTGTACGTCGTTCTTAAGGGCTTACCACACTCCTCCCAACCACGTCCATCGATAAAAAAATTTATCAAAATCTCAATAATGGCAAAATGCCGTTCAATGAAACTTTGCACAACTGTATGTTATTAATGTATCTTTATTTTGCATATGGTAAGACACGTTAGAACAGTAAAGAAAAATAGCGATATCTAAAAATTCCCTCAATTTCTATTTACGTAAATTCACAAAAACTAAACAACACAAAACATCGTTTTAAATGCCCACATAAGTAATATGATACTGACAACAATTTATTGTGTCCTCGTGACTTACATATGTAAACTTTACGAAATATTAGTAAAAATGTGTTTGACCTTCAATTTCCTGGTCGCTTCCTGGTCGCGTTAACAATCACTGATTTCTCTTTTATTAGTTGAACGTTTTTTTTTTACAAAGTACACAACATTTTCTTGTCAGTTTCATTGCACTCACGTGGGAATTTAAAATAATGTTTTGTATCGCTTAGTTTTTTGAATTTATGAAAATAGAATTTTAAGGAATTTTTAGGTCTAGCTTTTTTTCTTAACTTTTCTAACGTGTCTTACTTTATGCAAAATAAAGATACATTAGTAACCTTCATTTGTGCAAAGTTCATTGAACGGCATTTTGCCATTATTGAGATTTTGATTACTTACTTTTTATCGATGAACGTGGTTGAGAGGAGTGTGGTAAGCCCTTAAGTCTTTTTGTTCTTAGAAAATGTAAACATTGATATCAGTTAGCACGAGAGAGACTTCCTTTGTTAAAAATAACTCTTTAATCAATTTATATCAGTCCCGAAAACACAACCGAGTTTGCAAATGCGACTATGTCATGCGAACGGTGTGCACGTAAAATTCAAAACGTTGTGAAATAGAAAAACACTGCACTCGTCTTTAATACGAAAATACTGTATTCAGAGGATTTATGAAAACCATTGTTAAGGATGGATAAACCATTGCATTGCGTTAACTTTCTTTGGACGACGAGTACTGTCAGTTTCTAGTTTTTTATGAAGTCTAAGGTCTGTGATGTATATAGATAATACATCTATTTAAAAACGAAATTAAGTTCCCATACCTGCTGAAGATTTAATAATTCTATATAAATTAAAGTTTTGTTAAATTTAAACCTTTAGTCGTCCGAATTATTCCGATTGAAAATTATATATCCAGGGTTTTACTGTCAGACCTATATTTGTCCTCATGCGTCTGAGTTATACTGGTTAAAGAGAGTGCGCGGATTTTTTTTCGGAATATATTTCCGCGTAACCCAATGAAAACGATTTCTATCATCGGACGTCCTCTGATTTAACCGTTTGATTCTACAATAATAATGAAAAAATCAGCTGCACTTTTGATCCGAATTTCCTCGGATTTAATCTACCCATAGTATTCACGGTATTGTCTGAAATGTAAAATGCAAGTTTGCAGATATATGACTTAACTATAGTACATTGGCTTCCCTTTCACATATAGCATTATTTGTGGCGTATGGCGGCGTAAAAAATCTCCCTGTGTTATTTTTTGAGGTTATGTGAATAGTTATTTTGTACTCGGATATGATTCAGTAAGTATATAATTGATTCGGTGAGTAAATAATGAATGAGGTAAGTACAAAACTGATGCGGCCATTACATAACTAATTCGACATAACTGATGGGGCCGTTACAATACTGATTCGATAAAACTGATGCGACCATTACATAACTGATTCGAAATAACTGATGCGGCCGTTACATTACTGATTCCATACTACTGATGCGACCATTTCATAAATGATTCCACACAACTGATGCGGCCACTACATAATTGATTGGGTGAGTACATAACTGATGCAGAAAGTACATAATAGACTCGGTAAATATTTAACTGATGCGGCAATTACACAACTGATGCAGCATGTACATCACTGATGCAGAAAGTACATAACTGATTGGGTAAGTATATAACTGATGCAGCAATTACATAACATATTCGGTACATAACTGTACATAACTGATGCGGCAGGTACATAACTGATGCAGGATGTTCATTACTGATAGGGCAAGACTATAACTGATGCGGCATGTTCATAACTGATAGGGCAAGAATATAACTTATGCAGCATGTACATAACTGATTGGGTAAGTACAAAACTGATTCGGTAAGTATATAACAGAAAGGGCAAGTACATAACTGATGCAGCATGTACATTACTGATTGGGCAAGTATATAACTGATGCAGCCATGCACATAACTGATTGGGTAAGTAAATAACTGATGCAACATGTAAATAACTGGTTGGGTAAGTATATAACTGATTGGGTAAGTACATTACTGATTCCGTAATTACATAACTGATTGGGCAAGTATATAACTGATGAAGCATGTACATAATTGATTGGGCAAGTATATAACTGATGGATGAAGCATGTACATAATTGATTGGGCAAGTATATAACTGATGCAGCATGTACATAACTGATTGGGCAAGTCAATAGCTGATGCAGCATGCACACAACTGATTGGGTTACTACATAACTGATGCAGCATGTACTTAACTGATTGGACAAGTACATTACTGATTCCGTAAGTACATAACTGATTGGGCAAGTATATAACTGATGCAGCATGTACACAATTGATTGGGTTACTACATAACTGATGCAGCATGTACTTAACTGATTGGGTAAGTATATAACTGATTGGGTAAGTACATTACTGATTCCGTAAGTACATAACTGATTGGGCAATTATATAACTGATGCAGCATGTACATAATTGATTGGGCAAGTATATAACTGATGCAGCATGTACATAACTGATTGGGTTACTACATAACTGATGCAGCAAATACATAACTGATTCGGTGAGTATATAACGGAAAAGGCAAGAACATTACTGATGCAACAATGTACATAACTGATTGGGTAAGTACATAACTGATGCATCAAGTACATAAATAATAGGGCAAAACTGATGCAGCAAGTACTTTACTGATTGGATTGTGTAAGTACATAACTGATGCAGCAAGTACTATACTGATTGGGTAAGTACATAACTGATGCAGCAAGTACATAACTGATTAGATTGTGTTATTACATAACTAATGCAGCAAGTTCTTTACTTATAGGGCAAGTACATAACTGATTCGGTAAGTATATAACCGATAGGGCAAGTACATAACTGATGCAGCAAGTAAAAAACTAATTGAGGAAGTACATGACTGACTGGGCAAGTACATGAATGATGCAGCAAGTACATAACTGATGCGGTAAGTAAATTCTGACACAGCCGACGGTATTTGTGAATATACAGTATTTAAATCCCAAGTTGTTACAGCGTTACTTACGCAATAAAATTCACTCACAACAGGTCGTAAGATGTACTGATTAGTCCAACATTTCATATTCGCTGTTCAGTCATTTGCAGACATTATATAGAATGTAAATTAATATTTACCACATCTGAGTAACTGAAGTAGTCCATCTGATGCTATGATGCAACGGACAAGATGGATTTATGGATCAAAATTGTTTTTAAGTCAATCAACAGACAGACGGACGTCCCCACATAATATTATACCTGGTTTTTCCTTTATACTCGAGATCTATCCCAAAATGTTGTTATGGAATGAATAAAAAATACTTGAATGAATCTTTTACTGTTTGTTCATATTATGTATTCTTCTTTTAGCAGCTATGCAGATAGTGAAAACACCCTATCTGATTTCTTTACTAATTATAATATGTTCATCTGTTTTACAAAAAGTGCTTAAAACTTATAAAAGACGTTCATTTGCGATGTCTGGGAACACGAAATTCTCCGGAATTCTGCTGAGTAAAAGGTGAGAGGCTAATGTTTGTTTGGAATTTTGATGGCAATCGAATGGGAAATTTTGGCCTCACTGTTTTATTACAGGTGGATATAAAATGGAAATAGGCGTAAAAACATTTGCAAGCTGCATTCAATAATGATGATAAAAATTTATCATGTCCAGGAATCTCCAAACGGAACAGCCTCAGATGAAATTGACCGCACAGGGGAAGATGCAGAGAGGTTCATTGTGGCTGCTCGAAACCCCAAAACTCTTTTATACATGAATTAAGTACTTAATTTTCATGGGAATGTTGGCCAGAAAATTGAAAAATATCATGTAACTACCCTAAGTGCCCTAACCGAGCCCCATTTCTGGAAATCTTGCATCCAACGCTGCAGTACACTGAGGTTCCAAACCAAGTTTTACCCAGAGCAGATCAAATATTTTGGCGATACTCTTTTAACACCGAGGGATACTCTTAACAGTACTAACAAGGGTATGATTTCAGTAACATCTATGGGGGACTCAGCGCAAAACTATTCACTATTTCTCAAAATCCTAAAGGAGATAAAATTGTTTTGTGCTGAACCCCGTCATATATATCTTGCTCAGTCGGCTTAAGCCCCGGATAAAAAATAAGGTAATTTACTTATAGGCCTATCGGGCCGGGTGCATTATATTTTGTAAATTTGACAATTGTATATAAGTTGGTGTATTGCACATGTCGCTGAAATAAATCCTTACTTTACTTCATTTCACGTAATCTATTTGTGATTGGTCACTTTGTTGACTAAGCACATTTTCAGTCCCTAAGGTTTTACAACTTAGTTTGAATTGCAGTTTTAGATCTTCGGCTTTCCATTGGTCTGTTCTGAGAATTGTGCTCCAGCTTAAACAGATAGATTGCTCAGATTGAAGACTACACTCCAATCTTTAATTTGATAACCTGGACCAGATGTTTGAGATTCGTGAGTAATTTAGGACTTTTATTTTCGTATTTTTATGCCGCAAAAACTTATTTCCGAACCGCTGGATTACGAATAGATTAGCCATATGGTCTACGAAGAATGACTCAACTTAAGGATTTCTGCAGGATTTGTCTTGTAGTGCTGTGATCTATGTTATTGTAGGTGGCATATCAGATGATCTGTCAGATGTTACCTTGAATTTTGCATCTCGGATAATTCGAGATCTCAGAAGCCACATCTAAGACCGATACGTGACGCATAAAAACATACCGCACGAGCGCTTAAAGCGGCATTACTTCAATTTAACCCGCTCTTGTATGAAATATAACATGTATTTGGAACTATATGCACAAATTTGCAGTATTAGTTCGGGCTAATAAAATTTTAATTTACTAAAATAAATTTGGTCCGCGCGATTAAAAGCGAAAGTAGGATTTCCGAAACGTCACAGAAATCGAGAGCGCACATGAAGTGGTCTCTTCGTCTGTGCTAAATATAGCTTCATTATATTTAGCTTTTTAAAAGTTCGTTAACGATAATTTAACAATATCATTGAAAATCCCGTCTATAAGAAAGAATTCGATCGGACCTTTTGTGTTCTGTAAGAGAGTTTATATGTTGGAGCCTATATGGACAAATATGATTTTTCAATAGTATATTCTTACTTAAGTTTAGGGCTGGGGCTTTAACAAAGAGCCTAAATGAATGTGAAGTGCTTAGACTGCATACAATTTTAACTTCAAACCATCTTAATGTATTTTGGTAGTTTATGTAAAAAAAAATATAATAGTATAATATGCAAAATTTAACCTTTTACTCCGTATATACGCATTATTACACATGTGCAACCAGTATAGATCCAGATGAGCTGGCACATCCATGCTATCTGATCTAGATCCTCACTGGTCGCGTCTTGCCTATAAATAACTTAATGAATGGAAAAGCGAACAGTCTAGATCCTGATCAGATGTCATAAATATACCGGCTGATCTCTACATTGTTTGCCCACATCATAAAGAAATTTGCAGCATCTTAAATGTAATCCCACTTTACAACGCGGCAGACGTTTGATTTATAAATGTAGTGAAGATAAGTTTTTTTTTCAGGACAACCTGTACCTTCCTGGTCGATTTCGTAGAACTCGGCAGCAATGTTTACAGGATTTATAGACAAGATTTTAACAGATTCTTCAACACTGATGCAATAATTAAAGGATCAAGGATTTTTCGAGTGCTAGCACTACAACTTACGTCTGTAGGTTTAGAACAGCGGAAACAGATTTTACGTATCTCTTTCGCGCATGTTGTCCGAGTGTGAGTGTTTCCGAGTAGCATTGTTTCTTAAAGTGTCGTCTGCTAAATTTTTAAGTGGATCTTATTTCGGATGTGACTTATGATAACAAAGTATCCGTAATGAAACAAAGGAAACGGAGTATATGCAGCATACCTCGACAATCAGGTACATCCATCTTAATCCAGATATTTTTCTCTAGTGCATGTACTTAATCTACTTCAGTTGTTTATAAGGTTATAATGAATACTGTAAACGACATTGACATTAATTAATTAAGTGCTATTATTTGTATGACATAAATAATATACAACCAAGCAAGCAAAATTCACCATTGTGTGGAATATCTCTGCATGGTTTTAAGTATATTATGACTTTTAAAATGATAAAATTAAAATGGAGAAACTACTTGACAACCCCGTCACGACATTTTAATTATTTTACACAATTAGCGGTGGGTTACCGGTAAACCGTATTTGCGCAGATACCCGGTAAACCGTATTTCCTCGGATAACCGGTAAACCGTATTTGATAGGATACCCGGTTTGACCGTATTTCATCGGATAACCGGTAAACCATATTTCCTCAGATAACCGGTAAATTGTTCTTCCTCGGATACCCGGTTTGATCGTATTTAAAATTTATGATTGTATGTCATAACATAAAGGAATTCCAGTCATCTCATATCCATTTGGTGTCATTTCGGTTGCTTGTTAGGCGCGGTGAATATTCCTTGGTAAATTGCGTATATGTAATTTTATCGTTTGGTGAGAGAGTCAGCCCGAATATCGCGGGTTTGGACCTTGTCTAAGACGAGGGTCTTCTAAATATTTCTTTACCCGGAAATAAGTTGCCGACAAAAAAGATAAATATACATTTAAAAGAATCGTTTTAACTGTGTAAAAAGCAAAACAAAAACTCGTGTTGCAAGAAACATAGATGTATAATATTTATGTTTACTGCTTCCTGTTTGTCAGTTATAGCCATCATGTGAAATCACGCTGATTAATGTTTTATCTTAACTCAATTTCTCCAATGTTCTGATAAAACAATCATGATTTTGTCTGGGAACAGTAATCTTGTTAGATTCGCTTTAGATGAGATAGATTCTTATACAAACATCTACTGTATTCCTTCAAAACAGCTGTGAGATGTCAGAAACTGTTCAATTCATTCGGACAGCGGTTTATGAGAATTGAACATAAATAATTAAATCAATCAGACAAAACTACTTATCAATGGAATTAAACCATGGGTCATTCATCCAAAGGTTAAAAAACTGTTGGAAACCAGTCTCAAATCTCAAGCATCTGATTGGCTGAAATGGCGACCAATCGCCATTTCAGCCAATCAGATGCTTGAGATTTGAGACTGGTTTCCATTCTCAGTTTTATAACCTTCAGCCCAGGCTTCTAGTTGCGTCTTTATCCATTACTTATACTTGGCGGTCAACTGACAAAACTAAGGCGACGATTTATGTACATGTTATCCCAAAACAACAACAACAACAACAACAACACTTAATTACTCTTTTTCCAGGATGAACGGTTGCCATCGAATAAACCCACCTAAAACAGATTACATCAAATGTGTCGTTGTCGGGGATGGTGCCGTTGGGAAGACGTGCATGCTTGTAAGCTATGCCACTAATAAATTCCCATCGGAATATGTGCCGACGGTGTTTGACAACTATGCAGGTATTCCTAGCTTTTGTGTCATAACTCGGTTTATATTCTCTGGTGCCCTTAAGTAATAACAAATATAGATAGTCAGGGTCCAAAATGATAAAAGACTTAGATTGGAGATCAGTAATACAACCCTGGTTGATGATTGGTCTGTTTGGAGACCGGGCTGAATTTCAACCAATCAGTTTGATTATGATTAGTCAGTTTGGTGACTCGGCTGAATTTCAACCAATCTGTTTGGTTATGATTTGTCAGCGTGAGACTGGGGTTAATTTCAACCAATCAGTTTAATTATGATTGGTCAGTTTGGATACTTGGCTGAACTTCAACCAGTCAGTTTGATTGTGATTGTTAAATTTGGAGACTGTGCTAATTTTCAACCAATCAGTTTGATTATGATTGGTAAATTTGGAGACTGTGCTAATTTTCAACCAGTCAGTTTGATTGTGATTGGTAAATTTGGAGACTGTGCTAATTTTCAACCAGTCAGTTTGATTGTGATTGGTAAATTTGGAGACTGTGCTAATTTTCAACCAATCAGTTTGATTATGATTGGTAAATTTGGAGACTGTGCTAATTTTCAAACAGTCAGTTTGATTGTGATTGGTAAATTTGGAGACTGTGCTAATTTTCAACCAGTCAGTTTCATTATGATTGGTAAATTTGGAGACTGTGCTAATTTTCAACCAGTCAGTTTGAATGTGATTGGTAAATTTGGAGACTGGGCTAATTTTCAACCAATCAGTTTGATTATGATTGGTAAATTTGAAGACTGTGCTGAATTTCAACCAATCAGTTTGCTGGAATCCATCCAATGTCTAGTAACACGGTTAGAGTGCACGTATGTCAATTACAGAACTTATAGCGCTGATGGTCAGATTTGTCATTATTTGGCTAGTTCGCTTATTCTACCCAGGAGTCCGTCCGTGTCAGCAACTAGTACTGCGAATTCGGGAAATACAACCTTTTCCTTCCGATTTTCGACTAAGATACACATGTATTTTAAAATCAGTTTCATACTTTGCAGAACATCTCATCTAAACGCTAGGGCATGCATGTAGCTAATTACGTGCAATTTCAAAGAGATAACTGATAAGCCGGTGCAATACGAACGCATCTCTATGTACATTTCCTAGGAATTCAAAGAGTTTGCCATGAAATTTGAAAATTGAATGGCAGAAGATAACACATCACAAAAACTAAGATTTCTTTATCGCTGATTTGAGATTGCACGAATGCAGAATTAACTTCGGTTAGCAAAGAATTCTGAAACACGTGACCCGGTTTCAAAACAAACTGTCAGTTTTAAACTTTTTCTGTCTCGGAAATGTTTTCATTTCCGCAGGTAAAACTGGCAGATTTCGGGCAATTTACGTTAAAGATATTTACAAGATAAGATTTCAGAGGTATTGGAAGCTGAAATAAGGCTTTTTTCATCAATAAAAATGTTGTGTTTTTTTTTCGTGTAAACTTTTGTAATAAAATAACAGTACAAAACGCAAGTGATGTAACAGGTAACATTAATTAGGTCGGTAAATCGATTTTTTTCGTGTAAATTACTGTAATAAAATAACAGTACAAAAACGTAAGACTAATTGGGTCAGTCATTTTCCGCACTGGAAGAATAAACTTATAGGCATATACCATTGTGAGTAACTGCTAATTGTTACAAGATTTTCTACGCAATTTGTTCATTCACACATCCAAGAAAATGTAAATAAACCATGACATTTACTGTAATCTAACGCAGGAATCTAGAAGCTATTAGATTCCTGACCACAGGAACTAGTAAACCTGTACAGGGTGTAAGGAAATCTAAATACTAATTCTTATTTTCCAATTTTAATAAGCAATACAGCTTTCTGACAAAGTTCATGTTTTGCAACGATTTGTCTTTTCCCGAACAAGCGATCAGCCTCTCAAAAAACACTTAACTGATGCCTCAAAAAAACACTTAACTGATGCAGGCTTGCATCCGGTACAACATTCAATATTCGTTTAAAAATAAGTTATAAATGTCAAAGTCCGATGCCAAAGGATACACGCCTAAATATACTAGCAATCCTGGAAGATTGCTTAGTTTTTCAAATAAAACGTTTATTGACTACTTGTTAAGTTTCAACATTATTAAATATTAATGAAAAGTATCGGGCTCAAGATCATAAAACTGCGCATAGAGACCAGTCAGAAATCTCATGCATAATTTTATGATTATTTAAAATGCGACTTGTCTTCCAATCAGACGCTTAAGATTTGAGACTTGTCTCCCAAACAGATGCTTGCAATTTCAGACTAGTCTTTGGATCAGATGCTTTAGAATGAGACATTTCTCCGATTTCAGTTTTATTATCTTGGGCCCTGAACATGTGGTACACAAACACTTTGTCCAAGGCTTGAATGAGTGAACCATCTAATAGCATATTGCTATTAAAAAACCATTTGTATCAAATAAGTTTCATCGATAATGGTTGAAAATAACCTCATGAAATCTTTTACTGATTTTACTTATCAAACTCGGCAAGTTTATTATATTTTTACGGTCAGATTCAAACGACCAACATTCATAAAATTCGCTTAGAGGTTAAGGTTATTGTGTGCTGCCTAGTTTTCTAGGATAACACTCTTTCCCATATTTTTTGTAGGCCATAGTCTAGGCTTTGTACCACTAAATTTCGATTTTAAAAGCCGGCCCAGACGTTATGAACTTTAGATTCATTCCGTATTTCTTGCTTCTAGCACTTAAATATACGTAAATTAATGATGGTGATATTTATCTTTGCCACAAAAGCTTAACATGCTACGTCGCATTGTTTTATTTTTTCGACAATAAAACATTTAAAGCTATGACCAAAGTGATTCTGTTACCTATGAAAAGAGTCGCACCCAGTTTTCTAGTATAAAGTGTGACAGTGACCGATTGGAAAACTGCGACAACATGTACAACTGGCAGGTTAGCCTCAACTACTCCTGAAAATGCAGGCCTTTAAAATATTTACCCTGTTTATTTCAGTGAGCCTGTCAGTATGCAACAAGCCTATGATACTGGGATTATTTGATACCGCCGGCCAGGTAGACGGTTTTCACTAACTTGTATTTAAAAATAGTTTAGATACACTTTAGATTAATGGTTAGTAAACTTTCAGTACTTTCATCAAAATGATCAGTAAGTTATCAGTTATTAATGTCATGTAAATCAGGAAAGGATGATTACGTTTATCAGGGTTAACCGCGCAACCCTTTTGGGTAAAGTCCCGGCTAGTTCAATTGGTAGCGTTATTTGATTTGCATGGTCAGGCGCTGTCGCCGTACAGGACGAGTTCGATTCCCAGTGTGGGCTATACCATAAGGAGTATGAGCATGTATTTGTCTTTTCTTAAATTGTATCACATTTTGTTCTGGGGCAGTAAATTTTCTGTTATCTTTAATCACAATAATTAACTATTTTCTGGAGTTACTGTCCCTGATAAAAATATGTAAATATTCAACTCAATTTTACATGCTTGCTTGCAGGAAGATTATGATCGATTAAGAGTGTTAGCCTATCCTGACACCGACGTGTTTGTAGTGTGCTTCTCCGTAGTTGGTCCAACTTCATTTGAAAATGTGGAAGAAAAGTGGGCACCGGAAGTGCGTCATTACAGGGAGACAACTCCGTTCATACTTGTTGGAACGCAGGTTGATTTACGTGACAATTTTTACGAATTGCAACGACTGCAGAAAAACAGACAGAAACCAATAACATACGAGATGGGTTTAAGGATGGCGAACCGTATTGGTGCCAACTGTTATGTCGAGTGTTCAGCGTTGACCCAGAAAGGACTGAAGGCCGTGTTTGACAATGCTATATTGGCAGTCATCAACCCGCAGCCGCCTGCACGACCTAAAAGACACAAAGCTGAGTTCTGTCAGATACTTTAGCATTGATTTTTGTGATCAGATAGATACACGATCAATCGACTCTAAGAGACTTTGGCATCGCTTTTAGATTTGTGGCCAGCCAACTACACGACTAAAATGACACAAAGCAGAGTTCTGTAAAATACTTTAGCATTGATCTTAGATTTGTGCCCATCCAACTTCACGATCATAATGGCACAAAGATGAATTCTGTCAAATACTTTGGTAATGCTGCATTGCTCTGCGGAAATTGGCGTATAACGTATAATAGACTGAGGAAGAAGGCTTTTACAATGAACCGAATTCAACTTGGATAAAGTTCGTCTGGTATTTATTACAAAAGAAACGGAAATGAACATGGATGGGTTAAAAGTAGATATATGTATATATGTGTTGATGTAAATATGCCGTGTTAAATGAGTCCTGTGATCAGCATTATGTTATGTCTCACTTCGAAATATTCATTGTATGTTCAAATACTGTTGCACTGTCAAATAGTATGGATCTCTACAATGATTTTAGTAGAAACTTTTCAAACAAAAATTTACCCGGTGTACTTTTATTCTTTCATGCCGTAAATTAAATTGGAATGATAACTATATGTAACATTTGGTTTTGTATTCCTTTAATATGGCCTAAGGTCCACACAATTATTACGCGTTTGTGCGTCAACGTCTTCACGTAAGTAATTGAGTATCGGACATTAAACTGGCCTTCTACGGTCCACATATTTTTTTCCATTAATGTAACATCTGATATTCATAAAAAAGTCATGAAACACCAAAACATTAGCCCAACTATTTGTGCGCAACAAGAGCTTTTCTATATATACGATGGTCGCTCTTCGCGCACAACCCAGTTACTATTCAAATCAATGCGGAAAATTTTCCTTCTATGTGTATATGCCAGCGATCAGAATTTGAGTCGCAACTTTGGCGGCTCCATAAAGCATCTTAAACCATATGTATCTTTAAAAAATTTACATACCTGAACAGCTACATTCAAGTAGAATCATTATATGTAATCCTTTATAAATAACGGTTTCGTTTTTTATGCAAAACTCTTTTAAACCTCCACCCATGTCAACAAATTTCGATTACGCCGCTTAAAGTTTACCTGACTCACATTTATCGATAAACTTCACCTTACCAGCTTGAAATATGTACTGCGGAAATTCTTGCTACGGTCAATACAAAGCAACTTATAAATAAAGGTTTGATGAATAAAAGAAAGTATAACTATCTGCAAATATAATTAACAAGGTAATATACACAACATTATTAAAGATGCGATTGAACCTTAATATAGCGGGGCGGGTATCTAAATAGATGAAAAAAAAAACAAACAAACTGACAACCATCGAACATGACAAATAAGAAAATAAGAGTACGTTATGAGTTTTTCTCAGCGTACAGCCTCCCGCATTGTAAAAATATGTTTGAATAAAAAGAAACGTTTTCATTGGTTATCTGGATTTCCTATCAACATGTAAACGGCATATAACGTGGTAGGTTTAACAAGTTATTTTGTGGAATATTCTTCATTTTATTGTTACTTTCATCATTATTTATTGTTATAACCACATTTGAACATACCAGTGTTAAAATTTTCATGTGGGAGTGAAAAATAACAGAATTTAAATCGGGTCGATTTGCACCACAGTTTTGATCGTAACTGCTTAAGACGTAGACAGACATCTGTAAAAAGTCAGTATGATAATGGGTCTGTGCTTGCAGTCGAATTATTGAGACTACCAAAACATGAATGTTAACATCGTCTTTTGTGACATACTCACACAATCTCAACGTCTTTACGTGAGTCTTAGGTTCACACAATTACCTTGCCAAGAATGTATCATGTAATTCTCATAAATACGGCATAAATCGCCAAAAATATGCGTAATATTGTCGTCTTTTATGACCTATGCGTTTGTGCGTTCGCATAAACTGTCAACGTCTTCACGTAAGTGAGTCTCTAACAAAAAGTGCCCCTCTTACGTCCACAATTATTTTGCCCGGAATGTATCATCCGATTCTCATAAATACGGCGTAAAACGTAATAAAAAAACAACATTTTAACGTCGTCTATTGTGACATGGATTTATTCGTTTGCACAAAATGTCAACGTCTTCTAATTTTGTTTTTGCCAGATAGCAAGTTTCAAACCTGTAACTAAAAACATAATGAAAACCTCTCCAAGATTCATCTGATGGAAACTGTGATCTTTTGTGTTGTAACTAGGTTTTTATGTCCTTGACCTTTTGTTTCCCTTAGCAACCTGTGATCTCTTTAATGTAACAAGGTTTTCATATGATCTGACAACATCTTTAAGTTTGTGACACCTGTCACCTGCATTATTTTATTGAACATCACTGTGACCTTGACCTTTGACCTTAAAAGCAATAGGGTCATGGTCTTGTGATGACTAACCTCCCTACCAAATCTGAGGACTGTATGTGGAATCACAGTCTAGTTATTGATCAGACAGGTTGGTTACGGACAGACGGACTGACTGACCGACCACACCCTCGCTTCTTCGAATGAAAGGAGGGGCATAATTAGAACAAAATATATGTTTAGGACATTCAAACTGTATGTTTAAGAAAGGTGGTTGCTGAAGTCAGGTGGCTGCTAAGGCAGGTTCAACTGTAGCTTGCTGAAATGCTTCCATGGGGCTAATTATGTCCAAACTGCAGTTTACCACATAGTGGTTTTTTAATATAGGTATTTGATTATGACATTAAAAACCAAGAATAAGATGTATTAATTTCATTGTATAATTGTATGGCTAATCATTGCAATAAACAAGTCACTAGGTAGAGGGTTTGATGACCGTGGTTGCTGTCAGTAGGTAGCCTCCCGTGCCACTCATCTGTATCACTGGATGAGTTCTGTCCGGTAAAACCTGTAAAATAACGTAACATTTACTATCAATTGAGCCAAGTCATAAGCAAACATTGAGATATTTGTTAACTCATTTTACAATCTCACTGAAGTCAGATCTGACAAAATGTTAGATATGATGACAGCGCATAAACACTGTACATTTTGTATATAAAACATAGCTGTTAACTATTTTTAGAAGCAGTGAAACAGTCAATACAGGAAGCACGATTTATATCACTTACAAAACGATCTGAAGATGTCATTAAAAAAGGAAATCAATGCAATATCACATAAAACACATATATCTAAGGTGGGGTGTCAACTCTTTCCATGTTTTGTAAAACTGTTTATTCATGGATACAATATATAATACAACATTTGGAACGTTTCGTTTTAAATTTGGTACTTTTGATAAAATTCCTCCAAATCTATCCATACAACAAACAAATGTCAATAGATATTATGTCTGTTATATTTCAGATTTTGTCATTTTAGAAAAAATCAAAAACATTAACATTCTGTGCGGGTCAGTTAGCCCTTTCCTCCATAGACACACCTTTATTGCATGGGCCGTCTGATCAGGATCTAAACTGTTCGCATTTTTATTCATTAGGATATTTCTGACCAAGATGCAACCAGTGCAAATCCTGATCCGATGGCACAGATGTGCTGCCTGATATGGATCTACACTGGTCGCACATGCGTAAAAATGCGTATAAATGGAGGAAAGGGTTAGATAAGCAGGGGCCAGGCGTACAAGGCTCCGATGCTTCACTTACTGTCTTTGGCCACTACATTGGCAGAGCATTGTTACTACCAAAACAAAACTCAAACTGGATTTTCCAATCTAAACCTTGCACATTCTGTGCAGGCAAGTAAGGTATAGAGGGGCAGCAACCTTTGAATACAAAGAGGTTATTCCAAATACTGCAAAGGGTTTAGAATATTATACCTGATACTCTCGAAGCCAGGTCTCCGTCAGTCTGTAGTTCAGACAACCCTTGTATTCTCTCAGATATGTGTAGCAGTCGGTTAAAGCCTGAAATATATACAGATAATATTGAAAATGTGTCTAGTGTAGAACCCAGGCACATTCATGCCATTTGATCTGGATCTGTACTGGCTGCTTCTTAGTCATAGATAACCTAATGAATCTTAAAATCTTAAAGCAAACATTTCAACTTTCTTGCAGTTATGTGCTAAAATTCTTCATTGTTTGTCCCTCATGGTTTCCAGTGGTAGTGGGGATAATAGTGTTAATTAGGAACAAATCTCAAGGCTGACACATGTCCTCAAGGTGCTTGAGCTTTCTGTACTAACATTGTGTTGCATATGATATATAGCAATAAATGGCTGGCTTTGAAAACTACTTCAAGGTTTCTGGAGATTGTGATGCATGATCATGATCAAGGTATTGAGACTTTAACGTAACTAAAAAGCATTTGTAATGTGTTTAGACCAACAGAAAAACAGCAAGGTAAATTACTTCAAAATAGTAATACCGGTTCAAAAATTCAGATTACTGCTCTATTGTTCTAACCCTTTACTCCCTATATACGCATTTTAACGCATGTGTAAACTTGTCCCATCTTGGTCAGAAATAACCTAAAAGTGAAATATGCATATCAGGAATGGTCACATCCAGCAGACACAGCCTCGGCACACAGCCAAAAGGTAGAGAGGAAAATAGAGCATGGTTTTACAATAATCAGTTTCAAAATGGACGCCACAAACAATTAACGTAAGTGAGAACCAGAGGGGTTACCACCTTGGAACGGTCAGTAGCCAAATAATATGCCACTGGGGTGGCACCAAACAAACTTTTAGGGTGCACCAACCTTACACTTGCCCCAACAGGTTCTCGTATCACAAAACAAGTACAAGTAGTCTTGGTGAAATAACTCCAACCCACCCATCGGCTCAACAATGTTGCATGCAAAAGCACACAAACATATAAAAAATCAAAGAGCATACAGTCTAGATCCTAATCAGATGGCATGGTTGTGCCAGCTGATCTTGATCTACACTGTTCACCCACACAATAAAGGTGTATCAATTGAGTTAAAGGTTTTAAAAAGAAAACAAGAGTGCCAAACTGACACAAAATACGCCCGTCAAAATGCTGGTCATCAAAGTTGCGTAACGATCCGATGAAAATTTTGTGACTTGGAGAGCAGATACCGCTAATTCAGTTTTTGGACAATTCAAGGGCCATAATTCAGGAGTGCCTGGGGGGATTTGGCTGGTTATAGAACTTGGTCCAGATATTATGCCCACCAACATATTCACCAAGTTTGTTAAGACAGGACAAAAACTCTTTGACTTAGAGAGCGGAAACCCATATTTTGGACAATTCAAGGGCCATAATTCAGGAGTGCCTGGGGGGGATTTGGCTGGTTATAGAACTTGGTCAAGATATTATGCCCACCAACATATTCACCAAGTTTGATAAAGACCGGATGAATACTCTTTGACTTAGAGAGCGGAAACAGTAATTTTGGACAATTCAAGGGCCATAATTCAGGAGTGCCTGGTGGGAATTGGCTGGTTATAGAACTTGGTCGAGATATTATGCCCACCAACATATTCACCAAGTTTGATAAAGACCGGATGAAAACTCTTTGACTTAGAGAGCGGAAACAGTAATTTTGGACAATTCAAGGGCCATAATTCAGGAGTGCCCGGGTGGATTTGGCTGGTTATAGAACTTGGTCGAGATATTATGCCCACCAACATATTCACCAAGTTTGATAAAGATCGGATGAAAAATCTTTGACTTAGAGAGCGGAAACCCTGTGGACGCCACCGGCCCGCCCGCCCGCCGCAGGTGTTCCCATAATATGTCCCGTTTTTCAAATGGGCGTATAAAAATGAATATGTACAAAATAAAGTATCTGTATTTATATTTCGGTACACAACAATATATGGCAAAAATTTAAATTGCAAAAATAAAATCACAATCCTGGCAAAATGGCAAAAATATCTCAATTTACAGTATGTGTTAAGTGTGAACATTATTAACCCTTTACTCCCCGGATATGGATTATATCCCATGTGACTAGTGTAGATCCAGATCTGTGCAGTCTGATCTGAATCTACACTGCTCACTTTTTAAGACATTACATACATTTCATTAGATTATTTCTGACATAAAAGCAAACAATGTAGATCCGGATCACACACCTCTCTAATAGCCTATGGAGAAAAAGGGTTAACTAAACAACTTTTATTGCATTTTTTTAACAATCTTGGAATTTTGAACAAAATCAAACCTCTTTGAACTGTGAGTAGACGACAACTTGTCTAGATGGAGCTACAAAGTCGATCAAAGCCATCACGATAGGATTTGGGTAGAACTTGCTGGCCACAATCAAACTGAAAGAGTATAAACAAACCATGATGTGGAGAAATATCTGCCTAGAGAAATATTTTGTTTACAATTTTAGTGCCTACTAGATTTAGATAGAAACAAAAATTACTTACAATGTTCAGGGATTTAGTTAAGTCTGGAATACAATACACAGACCTGTGAGGGCGACATTGGTTATTTTCAACCCATGAAGAGCAATGTTGAAAATATACTGGTAACCTTGTTGTGACCCGTGCTAGTTGGGGTATGATATTTATTTTATTATACCCAGGGATTGGCTTAGACTGTGAGAACAGGGAGAAGTCTTTCCAATTTTAGGGAGAAGTTTTCAGCTTTCTTTAAGAAACTTAAAGGGAAAAACTTCTCCCTTAGCACAGCATTTCTCCCAAGTCTCCCTCTAAGCCATTTCCTGATACCAAACCAATCATTTAGTAAAAATAAACATGCTGAAGTTTCACAGTACTGGTGTTTCAGCAAAGTGTCTTTACATTTGTCATGTGACAGACATTTTTTAACACAGTTTAGCATATGATTGGATTAATGATATTGTTACTGAAATAAGAAACATGACACAAACACAATGTCAATCTGGTGTAACAGCTGGTCATGAGTTTCTACTTGTCTATATTTAAGCGTACAGCCAAAACATGCCAAAAAGTTACTTCTACATCAGCTTTAATATTTATCAAACTGATCAGGGGTTTTCTCAAGGTTATTATCTCCTCCCAACTTAATACTTTCTAAGAAACAATAAATAAATGAACTCAAGATCAGGAAAGGTCCAACCAAAAATTAATCAGCACAATGTGATAAACTAACTGCCCCTCAAACCAAAACCCATGCATGCATGTATTAAAATGATATTATTATTAAAAACTGTCACTTAACTTACCAGTCAACATTCTTATGTTGTATGATATTTCTTGCTGCTTCAATTTCTTTAGTTCTATTCAGTTTTAATTCTACTCTATTCTTTTTAGGTTTTTTATTTCTTTTTTTACTCCACTTTCCAGCTTTTGCATTACGCTCCACTGGCTGATTTTCAATTTCTGCAACAGTGACTAAACCAGTCTCTGCCTTGTTCTTGTCCATTTCCACTTCACTATTTACTTCCTTTGAGCAAAACGGGGTACCAGTCTGAGAATTTTCTAAATTTGCTGATTCATCCATTTCTACTCCACTATTGACTTCCTCTAAGCAAACTGGGGTACCAGTCTGAGAATTTTCTAAATTTGCCGAGTCATTTTTACAACCAGTCTGTGCCTCTTGAACAATTTGTGACTGGCCCTCAGTTCCTCCAGCACCAGTTAGACTGTCATTCTGCTGCTCTGTTCTGTTCTGTTTAAGAGAGTTGACCTGCTCTAAAGGAAAGTTGTACAATGTTTCCATAATTTCCTTGGGGAAGTCATAATTGTCCAAGTTACAGCTGAAAAAAAACAATCTTGATAAAGATATTGATTTTCATGTTTCATTCTGATTTTGGTGCATAAGAAAATTCAAAATAGTTAATTAGGTTTATTGAAATCATAATATTATAAATATCTGTTCGAATATCGCTACACCCCCGACCCCAGAAAATTTATTGATTCAATAAGTATGGGGCACTGCATCTGAAATGTTTAAGCGAGGACAATATTGTATTGGGATAAAAATTGGGGAGGGGGTGGGGGGGTGGGGGGGAGGGGGGGCTTAGGCTGTTGTTCAGTTATTTTGTTAAAAAATAGATAAATTTTGCAAGGTGCATTTATACTTGTAACGTTTTTTCAAGCAATAATTTGTATAGAAACTTAAAATATTTACCACATAGGGGAATCTCCTTGGTAAAAACTAATAACCTTCCCATAACCTGAAATAATAATTCAATATTGGCAAGCTAAATCTGCAGCACTAAATGACTTCACTGAACATTTTATTTTTTTCCTTGTACAGCATGACGTAAATACTTCAAAATTATTTCTGTTGCAATGCCTCCATGACTTCCCTGACTTGACTTACAAACGGAATCTTTTGTAATTTCATTGAACATTTATTAACCGTATATGTTTTCTGTAAGTTAAGCAGAACACTGCTGTTGCTTAAAAAGAGTAGGAGATACATTGGTATTGCACAAAACACTCATATTTTTTCTTTGCACAAATCCTGCTGAATTTCTGTATCCTACAATTGGTTTTCTGAACAACTTAAGAGTTACAGGAATTTCCTTGCCAGACACTTATAGAAAGGTGATTTGGGCCTTCACTAGTCACAAACTAAATGTTCATCTTAGTAAACCAGGGCCCAAAATATAAAACTCAGATTGGAGACCAGTCTAAAATCTCATGCATCTGATTGGCTGAAATGGCAGATGCTTGAGATTTGAGACTGGTTTCCAGATTTACCTTACCAGATACTCTTCCGAATAGGTAACCACGTAGGAATCAGAAAGCTTACCTCCTAATCTCTCCATTACAGCCCCTGTGATAAGACCTAGACAAGATTCCACCACCATTACAGTCATGTTGGCTCGTACATTACCCATTGTCAATATCTGGGCTAAACTGTCTACACGCAAATTTCTGAAATTATCATGTATAAGTAGTAAACCTATCTGACCGGCAATATGATGAAGTAACAATGCTGAAGTATTTTTACAACTAAAATGTGTCCTCGGACACTTATGCTCCCATTGCTTCAACAACATCTGTAATAACAAAGGACCATAACTCTGGTAAAAATGGCCGCTGGAAAAAATCCTTTCTTAACCATCATCTACACATCCTGCTTGATCATCTGTGCAAGTTTGAAAGAAATGGACCTGATAGTTTAGGAGGAGTTTATGCCATAAGATTTGGAGGACATACATATGAACAGACGGACAAGTGCAATTCTATATGCCTACCACTTCATGGGGGGATCAAAACACAGCTTATTAACCCTTTGCTCCATAGGATAGGGCTAATATCACATGGGCGAACAGTGTAGATCCCTATTAGTCTAGACATTTGTGCAGTCAGATCGGAATCTACAATGTTTGTTCTTTGTCACAAATAAGTATAAATCTTACAGCAGTGAAAGTAGATCCTGATCTGACTGCATTGATGTACAGGCTGACCTTGATCTACACTGGTCACACATGGGATAAAACCTGTATCCATGGAGTAAACAGTAGCTTGGAATATTATAAGCAATTATATTTGTGCTGTCTGATCAAGATCTTCAAAGCTAACTTTTAGATTCTTCAGGATATTTCTGACTAAGAATCTAACAGATCAGATCTAGACCAAATGGCATGGATTAGCCAGCTGATCTGGATCTACCCTGTTCACACATGTTACTTTCCTTCAGCTGATCAGGATCTGCACTGTTTGCTTTTAGATTCTTCAGCATATTTCTGACTAAGAAGCGAACGGAGCAGATCTAGATCAGATAGCATGGAAGTGCCCAATGATCAGGTTCTACACTGTCAACAACATGTGATATAAGTAGTGAATGGTTAAGCCTTACACAAGAAGTATCATAAAGGGAAACTTTTAGTGTGTTTTATTCTTTTAATAGCCTTACACTAATACTTTTAAATTATCAACATGTACTTAAGTACATAACTTTAAGGCTTGTTCGTCAGTTTTTTTTGCAAGTTAATTGAAAATATTTATGAAAAATGGTTTTGTACCACTTACAGTATTTTTGCAGGTCCTTTTGACCACTGTAGTTCACACATAAGTCTGGTTGTGGGCTTCAACACTGTATACTGTAGTAAGTGCCTAAAACAGATAAAAAACTATAACCTGGTAACTGTAGCTGTCTACATTATATGAACATCCTTAATATAGAGAACTTCCTGCATAAGTTAAAATTTAAATCGGAGATTCCATCCGACCCCGAGGGTGACCCTCTGACTCTTGAAATTTCCAAAAAGTTTTATTTTGACCCCTATGATTTTCAGTTGAAGGGTCATTTTTTCCTTAAATTAGGGGTATTGTGGCAGAATCCCCTCAAAAATTATCAAAATGACTCTTGAGATTCAGCAGCTAGCAGAAACCCTTTATATCATGGGGTAAAAGTGAAAAACGTTCTTCCAGATGTCAACCAGTGTGACGTATTACTTTAAAAGGCGTGGCTACAGTAATAGCCGCTTACAATTTTTTGACCTGCTGCAAAAAGGCATGTTGTGACTTGTCGTCATTCACTTTGTCGTCAATGTGGCTGTTACAACATCCATTTGAGCCGCAATATAATAAATTCTTCTAATAACTTCTGCATTAATGAGAGTATTTATAAGTATAATTATAAGGACTGAATCATAAAGTATGGAAAAGCCCTTTGAGCTTAACACACTTTAAACAACCCAACTGTTTTCCATACCCAAATGAAAACCATTTACCCATTCAATCCTAAAGTGAAAACACAATCAGGTTTGCAAGAAAGCCATTTCCTAAAATATAAATAACTTCATTGAAAATGGGTGACTTAAAACTTACTTCTTTTTCTTCTTCTTGACCCATTTTTCTTGAGCGTAACCAGTCTTTGTTTGGAATGTTGCACTGTTTTCTATCAGCTGTTCTATCAAATGCTAAAATAGAAAAATATCCAGTTAAAATAAATAATGTACATAAAGGCAATATGTAAAGGGAGAGAATAAAAGTTACACATCAGAAACCTCCAAAGAGCACATTACACCCTTCAATTTCCATTATGCACATACTTTTTTAGATATTGTTAATCATATCTCTCTGTAACAATAATAACCTTGGAACAACAAACATTTTCTTTGCTGTCAAGTGGTATTCACTCTAAAAAGATATGTCACTGTAAGTAAAGAAATTCAGAATAATAGTATGTTCACTGAGACTGGAAAAAGACTTAAACTTGTAATCAATAAGTACTTCTAGAGTACAACACAGAGCATAGACTAATTTCAAACAGACTAACTTTTGACACAACCAATTTGAATGGCGCATTATTCTTCAGAATTTTGCAAACTTGCATCCTGATACTCACTCCCATATAATGTCTGCTGACTAACACTCCCCTCCCAGAGACTTAACCTCCTACTATGATTGCAGACTTACATCCCCTGAGACTCCTTCTCTCTTCATCTGTTCTATCTCTTCTTGTGTGAGTTTCTGGTTACTGTCACTGTCCTGGAGGTTCCGGTTATCTCGGCCTGAAGTTAACACACTAAACATGTTACATTCACACAAGTGTAGACCCAGACCAGCATTTGCTGGGTCTACAGTTTCTGGTTACTGTCACTGTCCTGGAGGTTCCGGTTATCTCGGCCTGAAGTGAACACACTAACTGCTAATCACCATTGAAATTACATTTACACCAGTGTAGACCCAGACCAGCATTTGCTGGGTCTACATTTCTGGTTACTGTCACTGTCCTGGAGGTTACGGTTATCTCGACCTGAAGTATTGGTTAACCCTTTAAGCCTTTACTCTTTATATATGGGTTTTATTGTCTGGGCCACCAGTGTTGATCCAGATTAGCCAGCATATGCTTGCCATCTGATCAGGATCTTCTCTGGTCGCCTTGTCAGAATTAACCCAAGTAATTTAAAAGTGAACATTGTAGATCCTGATTAGATGGCACAAATGTGCTGGCTTATCTGGATATACTTGGTCCGCCCATGTATAACCTCCTTATCCCGTAGAGTAAAGGGTCAAATAGTCATCAGAAGTTAACCTGTTCCTCCATAGAAACACCTTACTTGTGAAGGCAAACAGCTTAGATCCAGATTAGCCAGCACATCCGTGCCGTTCGATCAGGACCTAAACTGTTCGCTTTATGATTCATTAGGTTATTTCTGACCAAAATGTGACCAGTGCAGATCCTGATCATATGGCACGGATGTGCCAGCTGAACTACACTGGTCGCACATGCTTAAAAAATGCATACATGTATATACGGAGGAAAGGGTTAAGTTACATTTACAACCAGTGTAGACCCAGACCAGCCTTTGCTGTGTCTACATAATTTGATCTTGCTGCAATACAACCCTTCAACAAATGCATGGATTGGCTTCAATTCAAACAATGGTGAGTTTATTTACAGATAAATGGTTAGCAGTCATTACCTTGATAAGTTGATACTAAACAGTATAAGGTTTTTTAAATCGTCATCCTCATCAAAGATAAGTTTCAGACTGTATGTGGTATTTGTTTAATCCTCTTAAATATTGCTTAATATATTTCTCAGTTCTGCAGTACAACAGGAATGGTCAATGTCACATTATTTCTGACTTTCAAATTCTGCTAAAGCAGTGATAGTATTCCAGTCAACATGATTCTAGCATGACAGTGACAATGTTGACAGTGTACAAATAAATAGCTTGAGATGAGTTAACTTGTTTGCTTCAAATGAGTTCACTTGTAGCCTGAGATTAAATCACAGGTTAGATTCAAATCAGGTACCAGTAACATTCAGGGGCATAGCCAGCTTTTTTCAAATTGTAGGCCCAAACAAGGTTCCAAGGGGCGGTTGCCCTTTTGTAAGGGGTCTAGGGGGCGAGCCCGGAAATAAGTGGAAAAATAGAAAAATGCGCCAAAGACACACTTGATTCGACTAAACGGCTTGAACCTGTACTATCCCAACCCCGTTCCTGTTTTTATTGTAGTTTATGGGACTTTTGAAATGTCATTTTCTTGTTCAACTTGTAGGCCCGGGCCTACATGGCCTTATAGTAGCTACATTCATACATTTATGGTGATTGGGTTATTGCGGATGCATGAAAGGGGAGATAAACATGACAAAATGTCTGACCCAGAGATTTGCCCTTTATGTGACTGAGCATCTGTGACAGGGAGATAAATGTGAAAATTTTCACCATGTTTCTTTCACCACGATTCCTGAAAAATGACATTATCACAGTTGACACCAGTATTCTTGAAAATCTGCAAGGGTGTCAGAAACAGTTGTGTTTATTTCCCCTTTCATGAATGCGCAGTAGCCCAAAGAGCAAATCGTTTTAATACTTGTAAATTCCATGCAACCTAAACAGTGAACTCACTAAAGCTAACTACCTCATCAGTGGACACTTAACTAACCAGTGATTTCATCTCAAGCTAACAATTGAACTCATTTAAAGTTGAAGCCATTCCGTTACCAGTAACGCATCTCAAACAAAACTGTTAACACTTACCTTAAATTAACCTTTCAACTCACTAAAAGCTTATCATTGCACCAGTGAACTCATCCAAAGCTTGAGGTAACCAATCAAACCAACATTCAGCAACCAGTTGTTTTACTGTTTCCCAACCACAAAATGCTGCAACAACTTACCTGCATCACTAGCCGACTCCTGCTGAACTGTTCTTTGGATCTTTACCATTTCACCATCCTTAACCTCAAACAGTGAACCCCATGGTTGTCCGATGACATTATTTAACTGGAATTTACACTTGTCCAACCAAACATCCCTGTGATTATAAAGAGGCATTTTAATTAACCATCTACACCATGGGACATGGCATGGCTGACGTGAAGATCCAAATCAGCATTCACAATCACATTGGTATAATTGTACATATCATTTTTCTTCTATTACAGCCTAGAATGCTGAATAATCTGCCTACATATCATAATTATCAATGATGCTTATGCATTTAATATAACTTCATTTCAATAAATCATTTGACTCATTAATTTTCTATTTATTAAAATGAACTAGTAGAAGCGATAACAAAGAAATACCGACTTCGCCGATCCGTATCTGTCACCATTATAACCGTACAATGTTTATCAAATAATTGCACATTTATTATCACTAAAAAAATAAAATTGATAACCTAATTTAATAGAGTAAACATTAAATATTCAAGAAAAAGTAATGATACTGACATTTATAACCGTCTTTTATATTTATTTTATCGTTTATTTGTAACAATTTTAATGCGCCGACGGACTACTACGTCGCCATTTTTGTTTGAATCTGCGAGGTCATGTGCTGAAATATTTATTTACTACGTATTGGCTATAGGTAAAACCAAGTGTTATACGTCATTTTAAAGGGGAGATTGTGAGCTTTCTATTGGTTATAAATTAAAATATGCAAAATTATGTGGGTCAGAGAAATTTAGCGTCAAAGAATGCCGTTTTTCATTGGCAGATTGACGAAAAATTTCAAAAGGTCAAAGGGAAGCACAGGTACTGTTAAAAAGTATTGTCTTTTGTTTATCATTCAACATAGTACTGATAAAGATAAGTGTTAGCGCATTTTAGCGCAAGCTGGATGAAATCATATACTGAAAATCTAAGGTTCGTTTTATTCCGTCAATTCCCGGATATCGCCTCCGTCTCATGTCCGTTTTGCTCGTATTCCCGTTCGATATTTTCCGCCAACCTCCACTTAGATTATCGGACTGCTCTCCTCTGACAGTAAAACAGTTTTCGCGAGTTGCAGTAAATCTTGTTTCTTCAACTTTTGCTTTTCCTGTCGTTTATATTTGCATTGTTTCAGGTAATTTCCGTGAATAAGCGTAAGCACAGTATGATATGTTACTTGTTAAAATAAAATACAGCATAATTATTGCATGACAGCATGCATACGGATCTTTTCTTCGTCAAATTGTAGCCAATGTAGGCGAGTGACAGATTCGAAGTTCAATCGCTGATCGCTGGTTCACATTTATGACTTAATTAATATTGTATCTACTGCAGTATCTTTCTGGGGAAGTATAAAATATTGTGTTGCATCAACAACTTGCATTGATAGGCATTATTCACTGTTCTATCTGAATACATTATATTCAGGTTTTAGCCCCAGTAGAGATTTGGAATTTTATTTTCAACAACAGAGAACATCAATATTTGGTAAAAAAAACGTATATTGCTTCGTAGTTTATTTTTAGGTTTAATTTAAATTTTTATAAAAGATTTGTCTGCAGTGCCATAGCTTTGATTATTCAGCATATTTTACTGTAGTTTAACCGTCAAAAGGCCGTTTAAAAAGTAACCCATACATGTATCAAAGTAGGGAGCAAGACATTTCGACCCCCTCGACATTTCAACCCCTTTGCAATTTGTAAAATCAAAGACTTCAATCCCTCTGGCATTTCAACCCCCAAAATATCTAAATCATTTCAACCCCTCAAAATAACGAAGACATTTCAAAACCTAATAAATAAACAGACATTTCAACCCCTCTGTCTTAACTATTAATAAATCAAGAGACCATGAAAATTTGAAATTTATTATATACTTATTACAATATTATAGTTTCTGTGACTACTTAGACCTTTTGTAATGCTAATATTTAAAGAAATACATAGACACTAAAAAGTTTATTAGGATTACTGATCTGACAGACAAAAAAGAAGGGGGTGGCCTGTTTCCAATTTGCGTAAATTTATAACCTTTCCAGTTACTGTATTTATTTTTGCATATTTGTTTTTCTGAAGGAATAAGCTTTAAAATGATGTATAACTTGATGGTATTTCTTTAATTTTTAAAAATACTCTGTTATCGCTAGAACTAGGCTTTACCGATGCAACATCAGTTTTGCGTATCTAGATCAAAGCTATTAAAAGATCAAAGCTATTAAATGTGGAAATGAATGACTACATTTAAGAAGTAATACAGGAAATGAAAAGTAAACAATGACATATGCCATATAGAATAAAGTGAGAAAAACAGAAAAGGAAACGACTGATTTCCCATCAAGACCAATAGACTGACATTTCTGGTTCGAATGGCACTACCAGGGATGAGTTCCATTGGCACAACTCAGATGTACGGAAGAGATACTTAACTGGAGCCGAAAATAATACGAGTTTTCATGAAGTAAGAGTAATCAACGCCACATGACTAGGGCTAAGTACGAATATTTTGTAGCACGGACGTCGATGATTTAACAAACCTGTTTCTGTGCACCTGGAACAACCTAAGGGTGTCTTCTTTCCTGAACATGACATGGTCCCCTTCTTGTACGAGATGGGCTTCTGATTTCATGACGATACTACGTAAAAGCCACAAAAGTAGCCGTTAATAAAAATAGTTAAAATGTGTCTGAACACCGGAAACTTAATATTGAGCACAATACTCTGGTTCTCGGTTTGACATCGTGTAACATTCAGGGAACCATTCAGCAGCGCCCTCTGCAAACAAATGCACGTGCTTAATTTCGCACCAACTGTCAAAAATGCGTCTGTCTTCTTTTGTTAAGAAAAAAGTTAAAAAGATACGCGATAAATTGAAGAACTCAACAAAACAGGAGGAGCCACATAAATCTGAATATCAAAAAGATCTTTTACACGAGCGGGCACATTATTTTGACTGCAAATATGGCAAGATTGTACCAAGGCTTTACAACTCGTCAGTATCAAGCTCTGGGCTTGAGTCTGAGATGGCGATGCCATGTTCCAAGAAAAATACTGAAAAAGGATTTGTGCCTGTATCGGAATATATATTATATGTGCTCAATAGCGATTTAACTGATCGGCAGAAATCGTTGTTAAATTCACTTGATTCACTTCATTTCCGGAAAAAGACGGATTTTGCTCAGGACTCCGAAACTGAATCCATGCTAAAACTCACCAAAATTTATCATAGACTGCTAAAAAGGCAAATAAAAATGAACAGGAAGCTAATGAATCAGTCACAATGTCGTCTAACTGACCAACGGTTGTTAGAGAAAATTGAAGGTTTTAATTCTTTTTACTATTTATGCGACCATATATAATAAACAATCACATAGAATATTATCCTGCCAATTATTTAATCATTATGGTCCTTTGTTGATTTTCGTATTACAGTTATATGGCATCATTTACTATTATAATGGTGGATTTTTGTTAACTTGCAGAGATGACCAGGTAGGATGTGATGATGATCCTCAAGAAAAGATTTTTTTCTGCAACCATTTTTACCATAGTTATGGCCCTTCATTAATATCAGTAATAAAATTTCATTTAATTGCCTGCAGATTTCTTTCAAACTTGCATAGATGATAAGGAAGGATGTGTAGATGCAACCTTTTATAACAGAGCTATGACCATTTGTTGATTTAAGTGTACAATTTTGCGGCATTAACTTCTGGATTTCTTGCAAACTTGAACATATGATCAGGCAGAATATATGTAAATGGTCATAAAGAAAAGAATTTTAGTGCAATCATTTTTACAACAAGAATTATGACACTTCGTTCATTTCAGTAATACAAATTTCTGTCATCAGCTCCTCATTAACAATGTGGTGGATTTCTTTCAAACTAGCATACATGTATATGATCCAGTAGGATGTGTAGTTGGAAGTGAAGAAAAGAATTTATTCTGCAACCATTTTTACTAGTTATGGTCCTTTGTAAATTTATATGTCAAATATACATAACTGGGGGGAACAGTGCCCTGTGGACAAAGTCTAGATTTTATTTGAGTGAGATTAAAACATGTAGCTGCTACAATGTTATGCCACTAATTAATCTTTTGAGGTTTTAAATACATTGTAATTTCATTTTAGATCTTGATACAGACAAATCAAGCTGTCATAATGGGTGCCCTGACAAAGCAGATCAATTGAGACATGCACATAGAAACAGGAATGGTAACTGCAGTGCTAATAAAGATGGAAAAGGATTTAAAGTCATGAAAGATTATACACAATCACCTTTTAGATGTACATCACCAAGCGATGAAGAGAATCTCAAAGATTATGCTTGGGGAGACAGCCAGTATTCAAATACAGATCAATTGACATGCAGTCAAAAATTTAACACCAAACACCTGGGCGATTCAGATGGAAAAAAATTTAATAACAAGCACCTGGTAGATTCAGATGAGACTTTTGATGTTTTAGGGTGTAGTAATAGTGATAAACAATATGAAGTCACAAGCAAACTTGACTCTGTCAAAATAGAACCCGAGGCGATGACAGGCATGATTGAAATAAAATACTCCAGCAGGTTTGGCATCATCAATAAAAGCCACTGCACGGCTGTGGCCAGTTTGGTGGATCAGAGGTTATTTGGCAAGAACACGACGCCCTCTACAGAAATATGTCTGTTTCTTCAAGAAAGCACTGTAGACAGTAATGCCATGAAATCTTTGAGAACAGATTTGGCTCATGATTGCTTAAAAGCTTACTTCTTTCCCTGCAGAGAGTGTATTACTATAAATCTGCAAAAGGATCTGAACCAGTTTCTTGCAAGGACTGTGTTTAAAGATAAGAAATGGCTCAAGGATATTTTTGGAGTAAGGCATAACATGGATGATAGGGGTCGATTTAAAGCAGTTTTATTCATAGCTAAAATTATTTCTGCTCTAGTGCGACATCCAGATGTATGCCTGATTGATACAATAACCGTTCTGCTTGGAATAGAGAAGTCAGAACTGCTGATTTTACAACATTAGAGAGACTGCGTGACCTTCTATTTGAGAATGATTCATTTTAACGGCCATCCACACTTTTCATTGCGTTTGCATAAAAAAATAATAAGCTATCAAAATCTCTCTAAAAGCAAGATGCAGTAATCTTTTGCCATGTTTGCGCAAATAATTGTTATTTATGTATTTTCATTTTACATACATTAAGAAAACTTACAACAGTAAAAAAACTAGCTAGACTTAAAAATTCCCTAAAACTCTATATAAATCCAGAGACAAAGACAACTAGACAAGACAGACATAATTTTAAATGCCTATTTTGTGCCCCTTTTTTCTTTACTGTGCGATCTAACATTTTGTACCATGTGCAAAATAAAGGTACAATGATAACATTTATTATTGCAAAGTTTTAGTGAACAGCATTTTGTTTTAGAAAAGGTTTGATACATGTAATATTGTCTTATTGATGAAAATGCCATGATGACTGTAGACTGCTCTTAAGGGTTAAGGGTTTGCATTCATTTTATTCAAGTCAATGTTTTATCATCACATTGAAATTAAGCAAACCTGTTTCAAATTAAAAAAACCTTGCATTTTCAGAATACAGGGCTCAGATCAAATTGCAGATATCAAATGAAAATCACCACCCTTGAAAATATAAATTCCAGAGCTCACTAGGTGAAATATATTTCTATCTTACACTGTTAAAAACAACTATCCTCTATTTACTTGATTTTGGTAATGGATATTATATTATCAAGACACTACATACAATTTTCACCACTTCTTATATATTGCATTTCATCAAAAATCCATCAAACATAGCACATAAAATAAGTTTCCCATATAAAACAAAGTTTAAAAACAAAAATATGAGATTAGTGTTCATGCTTTATTCTTGTGTATTCAGCACTCATGATTTTAAATGTAAATAAAATAGAAAAAAAACAGCATTGTTTTCAGCTAACATGAAAACAGTTCACAATATTCAACAGCATTTAGGCCCCTGTTGAGCAAATGCTGCTAAAGAGATTTTAATTTTTAATACATTCATCACTGTAGTAATGTTGCATAAATAATCATTCTCTTTGTTAACAATTCAATCCATGGGATATGACTTTTATTCCAAAGGTGACCAGTGTTGATCCTGGTCAGCCAGCATATCTGTGATTATTTGTTTTTTGTTGTTGTTTTTTTACATTTTTGCAACTTAAACTATTATCACAAGATGAAACATGAATTTTTATCACAGAGAAAAGTACTTCACTTGAGTAAAAATCACATAAATTGAGTAAACGAAACAATGTGTAGGTGTAAATCTGTGCTTACATACAAGTTAAAGTAAAAATCTGTAGATGTTTATCTGTAGTGCAAACTTTAAAGTTGATGCAGCATTGTGTTGATGTTTATCTGTTGTGCTAACATAAAAGTTGCTGCAACAATGTGTTGATGTTTATCTGTCTTGCTAACGTAAAAGTTGCTGCAACAATGTGTTGATGTTTATCTGTTGTGCTAACATAAAAGTTGCTGCAACAATGTGTTGATGTTTATCTGTCTTGCTAACGTAAAAGTTGATGCAACAACATGTTGATGTTTATCTGTCATGCTAACGTAAAAGTTGCTGCAACAATGTGTTGATGTTTATCTGTTGTGCTAACGTAAAAGTTGCTGCAACAATGTGTTGATGTTTATCTGTTGTGCTAACGTAAAAGCTGCTGCAACAATGTGTTGATGTTTATCTGTTGTGCTAACATAAAAGTTGATGCAACAACATGTTGATGTAGATCTGTAGCGCTTACGTAAAAGTTGATGCAACAATGTATTGATGATTTTCTGTAGTACTAACATAAAAAACTTGATGCAAAAATGTGTTGTTATTTATCTGTAGTGCAAACATAACAGCTGATGCAACAATGTGTTGATGTTTATCTGTTGTGCTAACGTAAAAGTTGATGCAACAACATGTTGATGTAGATCTGTAGCGCTTACGTAAAAGTTGATGCAACAATGTATTGATGATTTTCTGTAGTACTAACATAAAAAACTTGATGCAAAAATGTGTTGTTATTTATCTGTAGTGCAAACATAACAGCTGATGCAACAATGTGTTGATGTTTATCTGTTGTGCTAACGTAAAAGTTGATGCAACAACATGTTGATGTAGATCTGTAGCGCTTACGTAAAAGTTGATGCAACAATGTATTGATGATTTTCTGTAGTACTAACATAAAAAACTTGATGCAAAAATGTGTTGTTATTTATCTGTAGTGCAAACATAACAGCTGATGCAACAATGTGTTGATGTTTATCTGTAGTGCTTACATACAAGTTAATGCAACAACCTGAAGATGATTATCTGTAGTGCAACATGGTTTATGTTTATCTGTAGTGTGAATACAATTAAATGCAACAACCTGTTGATGATTATTTGTAGTGACATGGTTTGATTTTTATTATATGTAGTACTAAAATAGAAGTTAATGCAACAACCTGTTGATGATTATCTGTTGTGCAACACTGTATTGATGTTTATTTGTAGTAAAAACATAAAAACTCAAGGAATGCCTAATTTCTATCACATATATAACCTCAGGTAATTGCTTAAAAAGAGACCAGTGCCCAAGAGCATAAAACTGAGTCTCCAATCTCCAGCATCTGATTGGCTGAAATAGTTTCCATATTTAGTTTAATGATCTTTTTCTTAGGCACTGGGAGAAACAGTCTCCCAGATGACCTCAACTTCTCTCTCCAGTAAAACAAGGGGGAGTTTTTCTCCACATGTTTCTGAAAGAATGCTGAAAACATTGGTAATTTCTAACAAAAATTAGAAAAACTTCACTCTGTTCTGAAAATTTAAGCTGATCCCTTTATAGGCCTGTACTTACCAATCTTGAAATAATAACTTGAAGTAATTATCAAGGTAGACTACAATAAAGTTGTAGTTGTACACTAGTTACAACCAAACAACCATAACCCTTTACTTTATATAATAGTTTTATCATGATGGTGATCAGTGTAGATCCAGATCAGCTGGCAAATTCTTGCCATCTGATCTGGATCTACAATGGTAGCTTATTGGTCAGAAATGAACTAATGATTCTAAAAGCAAACAGAGTAGATCCCAATCAGATGGTACACATATGCCAGTTGATCTGGATCTACACTGTTAGCCCATGAGATAACAGCCATATCCCATGGAGCAAAGGGTTAAGTATAAGTAATTTGCAGGATATAATTGTCGTGCTCCTGTCATTTAACCCTTTCCTCCATATATATGCATTTTTACGCATGTGCTACCAGTGTAGATCCAGATCAGCCAGCACATCTGTGCCTTCTGATTAGGATCTGCACTGGTCGCATTTTTGTCAGAAATAACCTAATGAATCAAAAAGTGAATAGTGCAGATCCTGATCAGACTGCAAGGATGTGCCGGCTGATCTGGATCTACACTGTTCGCCCATGCAATAAAGGTGTGTTAATACTTATGAAATGAGATTACCTATTTTCTATCTTTGTGATCATTTATAACATACAAAGTCATGTGATATTTAGATAGAAGTCTTCTAATTTCAGATATAACAACGTCCGTTCACAGAAATGTTGTAAAATTGAGAAAAAAAGAAATTAACTAGAAATGTGTCCATAGGACACTGATGCCCCCGCTATGCATCGTTTTCAGATACTAAAGTGCAATGATGGGAATAATAGCATTTCAAAGACAGTGATGTTCGAGTAATTATAAGAATATGCATAAACTTGATGATCAAGTAAATTATTTGTATTTGTGGCACTGTTGTCTTCTCATTACGGAAATGTCTGTGAAGAAGTTGGTGGTAATGCAATGCAATGTCATAGTGAACATTTGTGCCAAGTTATTTTGAAATCCCTTCCTTCATAAAGAAGTTATAGCCCGAACAAGTAAATTCAAGTTTTAGTAACTGTGACCTTGACCTTGGACCTACAGGCATGGACATGGTACACGACTCACCACCTTGTCATGGTGAACATTTTTGCCAAGTTATTTTGAAATTTTTTAAATTACTCTATTCCTAACGTAGTTACAACCCTGACAAGAAAATTCTATTTTAGTAACAGTGACCTTGACCTTGGACCTACAGGCATGGGCATGGTACGGGACACACCATCTTGTCATGATGAACATTTGTGTCAAGTTATTTTGAAATCTCTCCATTTATAATAAAGTTACAGCCCAGACAAGAGAATTCTATTTTTAGTAACAGTGACCTTGACCTACAGGCATGGGCATGGTACGCGATACACCATCCTGTCATGGTGAACACTTCCACCTAAAGGCTTGGGCATGTAAGTGATATACCGTCTTGATATGGTGAACAATTATACCAAGTTATTCAAAAATCCAATAAGAAATAACAAAGTTACAGAACGGACAAGATTTTGCAAGAAAATTCTATTTTAGTAACAGTGACCTTGACCTTGGACCTACAGGCATGGGTATTGTCACGACACACCGCCTTGTTATGGTGAACATTTGTGCCACGTTATTTTGAAATCCCTCCATTCCAAACAAAGTTAAGGGCAAAGTGTATATTTTTCTTAACACAAAATGTAAGTGAAAAAGGGGCATAATTTGAAAAATATTGGAAGCAGGGTTATGGGTCTTGTTGGTTATGATGTAGATTTTGATGGTGAAAATATATTTCAAGTTTCAAGGCAGTATCTCAAGTAGTTTTAAAGTAATGGGCAAAATGCATATTTTGCTTAACACAAAATATAAGAAACAAGATATATTCCTATTAATACTAATGTAAACATGTAAGAGCAAAACCCCACCTTTATGCACAACAACATATCAGGCCAAGCATTGCGGTAAAGTTTCATCAAATTCCCAGCACTAGTGGAGGAGGAGTTGCGTTCACGAGATATACTCCTATTAAAACTAATGTAAATGGAAGTATCAAAGGGCCATAACTTCTGAACGGAACATGTAAGAGCGAAACCCCACCATCATGCACAACAACATATCAGGCCAAGCATTGTGGTCAAGTTTCATTAAATTCCCACCAGTAGTGTAGGAGGAGTTGCGTTCACGAGAATATCGGACGGATGGACAGACGGACGGACAGGAGCAACTCTTAATGCCCGTCGCCATTTCATGGCAGGGGCATAAAAATGTGATAATATATTCATTGTTTTTAAAAATTCAATAGTATTTTCAGTTCAAAAGGTAAGATTCCAATTTTTAAGCAAAAACAATGTGATGTTATTTCGAATATCACTTGTATGACATCAAAGTTGGCTATTGAGATTCACTTTTCATCACCCTGAAATGGACTCTACAACTTGCTGTTCTGTTAGCAGAAGCAGTTAACATATGAGCATGTGCCTATGTAAAGAAGATGTCAAAACCCTTTCCATCATAAATATACCTTTATTGCATGGGGAAACAGTTTAGATCCAGATCTGCTGGCACATCAGTGCCATCTGATCAGGATCTTAATGGTTCGCTTTTTGATATTTCTGATCAAAATGCGACTAGTGCAGATCCTGATTAGACGGTATGGATGTGCCGGCTGATCTGGATCTACACTGGTTGCACATGCTTAAAAATGTGTATATATGGAGGAAAGGGTTAAATGAAAATGATGTCATCAAGTAAAGCAGACAATAAGGTTATTTTAGAAATGCATTTTTGGTAACAAATACATAATAACATAAAAATCGGTTATAAAATCGTTTCATTATTATAAGAAAATGGTAGACAATGGTTAGTTCAACAAGAGCCAGTCGGAAACGACTGCACGCTCGACTATTCGAAAAGTCAGAATTATTAAGCACATTGTAACTGGGCTTCATTTAAACTGGGGAGTGATTCAGGAGTTTATGACACCCCCAACAAACACACATGAACAAAAGTTTCTTAATCCATAAATCAATAAATAACACTTAATTTATTCTTGTAGATTTTTTTTAGGGTTTACACAACCCAGCCCATAAACCCCTGATCCCACACCCATCAACCCACTATCTTTGCCCACCTATAGTTGTGTGGCGTGGTGAAGTACAGTATGGTATGCTGGTTGCTGTTGTTGGTGGTGGTGTTGTTGTTGGTGGTGGTGGTGTTGTTGCTGTTGTTGGTGTTGTTGTTGGTGGTGGTGTTGTTGGTGTTGGCATTGTTGGTGTTGTTGGTGGTGGTGGTGGTAGTGTTGTTGCTGGTGGTGGTGGTGTTGGTTGTTATTGCTGTTGGTGGTGGTGTTGATGTTGTTGTTGGTGGTGGTGTTGATGTTGTTGGTGTTGTTGTTGGTGGTGGTGTTGGTGTTGCTGGTGGTGGTGGTGTTGTTGTCGGTGCTAGTGTTGGTGGTGTTGATGTTGTTGTTGGTGTTGTTGTTGGTGGTGGTGTTGGTGGTGGTGTTGTTGTTGGTAGTGGTGTTGTTGGTGGTTTGTTGGTGGTGGTGATGATGTTGTTGGTGGTGGTGGTGTTGTTGTTGGTGGTGTTGGTGTTGTTGGTGGTGGTGTTGGTGGTGGTGTTGTTGTTGATGGTGTTGTTGTTGGTGGTGTTGTTGTTGGTGGTGGTGGTGGTGTAGTTGTTTGTGTTGGTGTTGTTGTTGGTGGTGTTGTTGATGTTGGTGGTGTTGGTGTTGTTGGTGGTGGTGGTGTTGTTGTTGTTGGAGGTGGTGTTGTTGTTGGTGGTGTTGTTGGTGGTGGTGTTGTTGGTGGTGGTGATGGTGTTGTTGTTGTTGTTGGTGTTGTTGTTGTTGTTGGTGGTGGTGTTGTTGTTGGTGGTGGTGTTGTTGTTGGTGGTGATGGTGTTGTTGTTGTTAGTGGTGGTGTTGTTGTTGTTGGTGGTGGTGGTGTTGTTGTTTGTGTTTGTGTTGTTGTTGGTGGTGGTATTGATATTGTTGTTGGTGGTGTTGTTGGTGGTGGTGTTGGTGTTGTTGTTGTTGGTGGTGTTGGTGTTGTTGTTGTTAATGGTGGTGCTGTAGTTGTTGTTGTTGTTGGTGGTGGTGGTGTTGTTAATGGTGGTGGTGTTGTTGGTGGTGGTGGTGTTGTTGGTGGTGGTGATGGTGTTGTTGTTGGTGGTGGTGTTGTTGTTGTTAGTGGTGGTGGTGTTGTTGGTGGTGGTGGTGTTGTTGGTGGTGTTGTTGTTGTTGTTGGTGGTGTTGTTGTTGTTGTTTGTGTTGGTGTTGTTGTAGTTGTTGTTGTTGGTGGTATGTGGAGGTGGTGGTGGGTGGTGGGGGTACAATACAGTGGTATGGTATGGTATGGTATGGTGTGGTGTGGTGTGGTGTGGTGTGGTGTGGTGTGGTGTGGTGTGGTGTAGTGTAGTGTAGTGTAGTGAAGTATAGTCTATGCACCCACCCACCCCACAATTACTCAACACTTTCAACCAAAGTATGTTAAGGACATCTGTTTTAAACCTTTTATATAGCTGTACATATGAAAAACACTAACATTGAAACTTTAACAATTATTTACAAGTCTTAATTCTAATTTCAAGTGAAAAGGGGCAAAAATCAAATATAAAAAAAGCAAGGATGAGTTATGGGCCTTTGAAAATAAACCCGATGTAAGATAAAATAAAGGTATACAAAGTTTTAAACCTTAATTTTTAAGTCTAAAAAGGGCAGTAATTTGAAAAAAAATCAAAGAGTTATGGTTCTTGGCATACAAAGTCAGGGTCATGATGGTGAATAAGTTTCAAAGCTATAGTACAAGAAGTATGAAAGAAACTAGCTTGCACGCAATCTTTAACCTGAAATTCTAAGTCAAAAAAGGGCCGTAATTTGATTAAAAATGAAAGAAAGAGTTATGGTTCTTGGCATACATAGTCAGGGTCATGATGGTAAACAAGTGTCTTAAGTCTCAAAGCTATAGTACAAGAAGTATGAAAGTAACTAGCTTGCATGCAAACTTTAACCTGAAATTCTAAGTTGAAAAAGGGCCATAATTTGATTAAAAATGAAAGAAAGAGTTATGGTTCTTGGTATAAATAGTCAGGGTCATGATGGTAAACAAGTGTCTTAAGTTTCAAAGCTATAGTACAAGAAGTATGAAAGTAACTAGCTTGCACGCAAACTTTAACCTGAAATTCTAAGTCGAAAAAGGGCCATAATTTGAACAAAATGGAAGTTAGAGTTATGGTTCTTGGCATACAAACTTGAAATATGATGATGAACAAGTGTTGAAAGTTTCAAAGCTGTAGTATAAGTAGCATGGAAGTTATGGATTTGTACAGTAGCTTGCACGCAAACTTTAACCTGAAATTCTAAGTCGAAAAAGGGGCATAATTTGATAAAAATGAGAGTTAGAGTTATGGTTCTTGGCATACACACTTGGGATATGATGATGAACAAGTGTTGAAAGTTTCAAAGCTGTAGTATAAGTAGTATTGAAGTTATTAGTTTGTATAGTACCTTGCACGCAAACTTTAACTTGAAATTCTAAGTCAAAAAAGGGCCATAATTTGAACAAAATGAAAGTCAGAGTTATGGTTCTTGGTATACACACTCGGGACATGATGATAAACAAGTGTGCCAAGTTTTAAAGCTGTAGTATAAGTAGTATTGAAGTTATGAGTTTGTACAGTAGCTTGCACGCAAACTTTAACCTGAAATTCTAAGTCAAAAAAGGGCCATAATTTGATCAAAATGAAAGTTAGAGTTATGGTTCTTGGCATACACACTCAGGACATGATGACGAACAAGGGTGCCAAGTTTAAAAGCTGTAGCTATAGTAGTTTTTAAGATATAAGTAGGTTGCACGTAAACTTTAACCAAAGCGGGACGGCGACGGCGACGGCGACGCCGACACCCAAGTGAGTACAATAGCTCGACATATTCTTCGAATAGTCGAGCTAAAAACCCCAAAAAACAAGTACTGTAAACACCAAAAAATATCACCCACTACATATATTCCATGACCTGCACCATATATATATATCCCATTATATTTATTAACTGGCTGGAGAAGAGGAGTCAGCAAGGTTAGAAAGGCATTGCAGATCAACCCTGGCAGCATAATTTAAAGTTTATCCTGGTACCAGCAGGAAAAAGGTTCATCACCATGGTGACAAGTTACTAGGATATCCATACGACGGATGATCCAAAATAACGTAGACTTTTGTCATTGCATCTTAATTTGAAACATGTTCGCAATAAATTATATACTAATTAAAATTAAATCAGAACACAAACATAACAAACTGAGCTAAAATATTCATATATTTAATCGATTTCAAAAGCGCGCCGCTTATTTGAATAACCATGGTAACACGTAGGCGGCGCACGCCGTTGCCATTGTACTTTATAAAGCATATACCTGTCAATAAAAACAAAACTACTAGTGGAAAAAGAGTCAAACTTCGCAACGTCTAAGCGCGGTATACAAATGATGTCATGCCGAAATTTTACGTCATTCTGACTATGCGTTTTAAAAACAGTCAATATTTAAGAGAGCAATCAACAATGTTAAAACGTCAGAAATGTCGCCGTCAGATAGCCCGGAAATACACGCCATTATAAAATTCTGTCATGGTCTTTGAAAATCACCTCATGAAAAGCTATAATAATCTAGCAGAAGCAAATGAAAACTTCCGTAAGCCGAGCTGTAGTTTTAAAGTGGTACCAGTGTTTTTTATATGTCAGAAGGGCCGTTAAATAGGCCTGAGGTAAGGAAAAAAGAAAAAAAGTCGGCGTTACGGCAGTGACGTCAAGCCGAGAGGCAACTGAAGTGGACTAATGTCTAACTATTGTGGCGCTTTTCGACCTATTCTAGACTGGATGAGGTACCGTGCAACGGATATTGCCGAACAAATGCCATTTTAAAGGTGTATTAATAATTAATCTACAAATATGTTTTTCAAAAAATATTTTTGTTTGGTTTTTCGATCATTACGAAGTCATAAATTATCAAATAAGAATAAAAAAATTATTTATAATTTTAATTACACTTAAATAAATACAATTTTTTAATGAGTTATTTAAACAGTTACACGCCCGTTGCTAAATAACCGGGATACTATGGGTATTGCATTCCCGGTCGTTTCTTTGGCGGTACGAGCGAGAAGAGGATCACTTTTTTGATTGCCTCATAACTACTTGCGAGACTTTGACCAGCAATGATACACTACTATGTTCGATCGATGGGTTCCCCAGCATAGCACTTCGGTGACGGAGTCTTCAACAAGAAACTTGGAACATACCCCGCTTGGCTAACGCTGTGCCCATGAATTAACGTCGTTGATGTTATTAGATCTAATTTGACATGCGCCGGATAGCGGTTAGTGTATGAACTATGATTTTAATTGTTCATAGTTTTTTATGTGAAGTTTTATTTTGCTGATATTTTGTAAAAATATGCTGGACATATTCCGATTAAAGCTTGTGTAATTTTATTTGTGATACCTTGAATAATATAAAAACTATAACAAAAGTCTACGTTATTTTGGATCATCCCTCGTACACATATTCCTGCAACACTGGATGCTATGATACAGCACAAGCCTTACCATGTCATCACTTTGGTGACAAGTAACTAGGATTTTCCATACACATATTCCTAACAATAGTTGCTATGATACAGGACAAGTTGCACCTTGTCATAACCATGGTGACCAGTTCCAAGTTTTTTCAATGCATATATTCCTAACACTGGTTGCTATGATACAGCACAAGTTGTACCATGTCATCACCATAGCGACAAGTTACAAGGATTTTCCATATACATATTCCTAACACTGGTTGGTATGATACAGCACAAGCCTTACCATGTCACCACCATGGTGACCTGTTGCTAGGATTTTCCATACAATTATTCCTCACACGGGTTGTTATGATACAGCACAAAGTTGCACCATGTCATCACCATGGTGACAAGTTCCTAGGATTTTCCATACACATATTCCTAACACCGGTTGCTAGGATACAGTACATGTTGTACCATGTCATTACCATGGTGGCAGGTTTCTAGGATTTTCCATACACATATTCCTAACACTTGTTGCTAGGATACAGCACAAGTTGTACCATGTCTAGGAACTTGTTTCTCCTCATGTTTGTCATTTACTGTTTGAGATTCTAAACTTTTTCGTTTCTTAAGCCAGTCATGTAGATTCTGAGGTAAGATCTCCCACCTGTCTGATGAACAGAACTCGTAAACAACTTGAAGGCATATTCTGAAATTACACAAAAAACACTTATTGTGCCTATAAGAAAATGGGTATAACAATAGTTCATAATTCTGGTCAATTTAGTTTTTTAAGTCATTATTTAATGAAGGCATGAAATTCCATTTCAGCCACTCAGATGATTAAGATTTAAGACAGGTCTATCTCAAGCATCTGATTGGCTGAAATGGCAACCAGTCAAAAGCCTGAGATTTGAGGCTGGTCTCCAGATGTAGTTTTATGATCTGAAGCACATTTGTGATATTATCTGGTGCATAGGTTATACAACTAGAAATGAGCACTGCTCAAATCCTAATACTGCTTGTCCAAGTTAAAAAACACAACAGTTTAACATATCCATACCTTTGTAATTTTAAAGGCTTCAACCTGAAGGTTAACACTTCATTAGACTGTGCCTGAAATTATAATTATGTAAATATAATATATTACACTGAAGAGAACACTTCACTTAGTTTAAACATATTTTATTGCTCTTTTTAATATATGTAAATGTACATTCGAATTTATAAATACAAACAGCAAATTGCTTGAGCTACAAGTTATACCAACATTTGAAACAGCCCGTCCCAAAATTACAAATTCATTGGACTTAAAGTAATTATGGTAATGACACGAACAAAAACAGCAACAGCATGAAAAGGTAGCATTTGGAAACAGCGAATCAACTTACCAGAGTGTGAATACAAAACATACTGTACAATTATAATTTCAAATTATTGTCGAAATAAATGCTACAACCATAATAAGGTTTTTTTTTTGTCCGGTAGTAAATAAACCTTGAAGATTTCTATGATGAAGAATGCATATACTCAAACATGAGAACCTGTCTAAACATTCACATTAAGAATTTAATGCCTCTATGTTTCAAAAAAGAAAGATAAGATAGCGACAAACACACAATTCATGCATTGAAACTTTTCAAAGTTAAGACCAGGCAAATGTGCAACTTTTTTGGTTATTGCATGAAATTTATACCCTAGGATATTAAATGCATTAATAGCAACAATTAAGGTTTGTCATACTTGGAGTATTTTGTTTCAGTTCTGAATCTAATGAATGTGTGTAACTGACTGGCCATTTTTTTAATTTGAGTCATTCCATTCACTAGTGATAGGGCCCTGGGGTATTTTCCATGCAAACAGTGCAGACCGAGATCAGAATGTACAGATGCACAGGCTGATTAAGGTCAAGCTGCAAATATTGTAGTGAATATTGTTCCATAACAAGACTGCCAAACTTGGGTGATAATATAGCTGGTCTGCATCATTTTTAACAGAATAAAGAATGACATAGTAGCTGTGTTCTATACTGTGTTTCTGATATTTTTTTGCAACTAACTTTTTGACTAGAGTAGCACTGAGTCAGTCAATAAAATCTTACAGCAACTTACAGAATCTAATTGGTAATTAAGTATATCATTCTCAACACCCCCAAATACAAGAAGTTCTCCATCGGCGGTACAGCAGCATGTGTGCCAGAGTCGAGATTTGTTTGGCGGTACTGTTATCTGGGACCATTGATGTGTGCTCACATTTAACTGCCAGGCATCTCCTGTTAAAACAGATAAACAAACATTACCAGACCAGAGTCCAAGATTATAAAATAAGAATGGAGACCAGTATCAAATCTTAAACATCTGATTGGCTAAAAATAAAAATTCAAATCTCAAGCATCAGATTGGCTGAATGGAGACAAGTCTCCATTTCAGCCAATCAGTTGGCTGAAATTTGAGACAAGTCTCCAGTCTCAGTTTGATAACCTATGGCCCTTACAAAAACACTTAACATTTACAGTGAAACCTTGCTATTAAGACCACCATGGGACTGGGAAAAATGGTCTTAATAGTGGGGTGGTCTTTATATAGGGGTAGAAAATAGTGCAAAACTGTAAAATGGGACACCCGAATAGTGGTCTTATTAGCAAGGTGGTCTTATTAAGGGGTTGTACTTTTACATGCCATTTTTAACATTGAAGTCTGCAAACTTCTTTAGAAAAATTCATTGAAAAATACCTTAATTTCACAGTATTCTCCATGTGTGCCTGTTTTCCTAGGGCAAACAGTGTAGATCCAGATCAGCTGGAACATCTGTGTCATCTGGATATTTGCTTTTTGATTCATTGGGTTATATCTGAGCAAGAAACAAACAGTGTAGATTCAGATCACTGATATGCTGGCCTATCTGGATCTACACTGTTGGCCCCATAATGGTAAATTTCACACTTGATATACAAAATCAAACCCTCAGCAAAATGTAACCATGTACTTAGAACCAAATAAAACTATCCTGAGTTCTCCAGTGCAATAATTCAATGTGGTAATATTTAATAAAACACATTAATCCTTTCCTCCATAAATACACATTTTAACACATGTACGACCTGTGTAGATCCAGGTCAGCCTGCCCATCCTTGCCGTCTGATCAGGATCTGCACTGGTCACATTTCGGTCAGAAATAACCTGACAAATCAAAAAGCGAACAGTGTAGATCCTGATCAGACGACACAGATGTGCTGGCTGATCTTGATATACACTGTTCGCCCATGCAATTAAGGTGTATATATTGAGGAAAGGGTTAAATAGTAAAGGAAATAATACCTAAAGGAATGCCTTCTGTTGAGTATCCACCATATAAGAATGCAGTATCATCTGAGACAGCAGTAAAAGAATGCCACGATCTTCCACATGGACATGCACCCTCTATGTATAATCTGTAGTTGTTAATGTACAACATGCTTACAAACTTACTGTGGCAAACAAACACATTCTTGTAATTATTTTCTCCTGATAAAATTGTCATAATTATTGTCTGTACTCAGCTGCCTGGCACTGATCATATTTTTTTTCAGCAAAACCCGTTTTTATTGGATCAACTAAAACACAATAGAGGCTAGTGATTCACAAAATTAACTGGCGATATAACCCATCACAATGTGGGATATATGTTTAACCGTTTACTACTATTAAACTCTTGAGAGATGTGAAAAATTTATTGGTAGTGCATTCCTCAAGGTTTTCAATGGATAAAAAGAAGAAATATACTTCAAGGGACTGAAACCTGCCCTGGACTTTTTGAAGTTCTAGTGTTCCAAGGTATTTTTTATATAGAATATATAAGAAAAATATTGGCGGGACCAGCAAAACTACTTTAAGGTTTCCCAAGTGCTCAAGGTTTTGATGCTAAAAATTCGAAGTTTTACTGTAGAGCGTAATGTATAAAACTCTCATCATTACAGCATAGGCCGTTAAAATATTTTACACCAGCAGATAACTTCAACTCATAAACTTCTTACCAGACAACAGTTGAGCTAAAACCAGTAACTTACTCTTCAGACCAGGTCAGAGTGTCAAGGTCAAGGCAGTGAAGGTCATTCATCCTTCTGTCACCATGACGACCACCAAAAATGTAAGCTTTGTTGATCATCCTTACAGCAGCATGGGCTGCACGAGGCAGTGGAGGTATACCCTGCAGCAAAACATAAACCATACATGTATAGTGATTAACTAAACAAGAGCCATTCAGAAACACAAGTATGCGCTACTACTCAAAACAGTTGGTGAAAATAGGGAAGATGATGCAAAACCAAAGGGTGGTTGAAAATCAATTTAAACAAGATACATGTAATATTTTAAAGACATATCAGTGAGTTATTACTGTGCATCTTAATGCACATGTTAGTTTTGGTAATAATTGTGGTTTTGGTAATCTGTAGTAAAATGTTGAGCAGATTTTTTATTATATGTGGAATGTGACCTTGGGCTTTAATGCAGTCTGAGGAAAAACACACTGCTCCTACTGCTGTCCTAAGCTCCTTCTGCTGTTGTCACCCAAAGCTGTAATTATAGGAGGAGCAAAGAACTTCCGAGTCTTTGAATGACAACAGGAGAAACTTAAGACTACAGTATGAGAAGCTTATGGCTATTACATGAACAGCTTAGGACTATAGCTCAAGGAGATTAGGACTATATTAGGAGAAGCATGTGGCTGAGAGAGTCCATCTACTTTCATGCTAAGCCCCCCTTCTATAGTACAAAGCTCCTCCTACTGTAATCTTAAGCTCCTCCTACTATTTTCCTAAGTTCATTCTGCACATTTAGCTATGCTGTTTAAAACAAGTTATTTCTTTGAAACACCCTTTACCTTGCACTGTGGGTTACTCCAAGTATTTGTCTTAATATCATACACCACGAGCTGATTGTTCCATTCCCTCACATTAGTCTAAAACATACAGATAACACAGTGTTTAGAATGCAAGAAAGTAAATCCTACAACAATAATTTATCACTTTACCAAAAACAATACTACATATTATGAAAGACAATCTTCCATTTATTTATTACGAATATGCATACATGAGTATTGCTGTTGTTAAATATAATTTGATTCGACTGAAATTTGTTAGAAAATAACAGAATAGCTTACTTACAATGAAGAAATAGGAAGTTGAAATAATTAAACATTGTAGCCCATATCCATCAATTTATTCTTACCGTCAAACTTAAATAAAAAAACAACAACAAACAAACATAAAGCACTCACCCCATAATAGTTAGTATCAGGGTAAAACGTCCCATGATCATTAAGAAAATCCCCCATCTTAGGATTAACACCAAAACCTCCAAAACAGAACAACCTGAAAGCGAAATTAAACAATATTTGACACGCCATGAAAAATGGGGCTTCTGGCTTATGCTAACAGTGTAGACCCAGATCAGCCTGTACATCTGCTTAGTCTGATATGCAAATTAATGGGTTTGCGACCACTGAAGATTCAGATCAGCCGGAACATTGGTGCTGTCTGATCAGGATCTGCACAGTTCGTTTTTTTATCAGAAATCAAACCTTTTTGATCACCAAAAAGTTAACCGGATCTACACCGTTTGCACATGCCATAAAAGAGTATAAATGAAGGAAAGAGTTAAACATTTAGAACAACAACTACAGTTTCTCTTTTAATAAACCTGTGTGATTACATGGCTTTTTCAGCAAGTCTCATGGGGCCGATTAGTAGGTCCCATTCCCATTCCCAAATAGGAACCATTTTTCCAATTTCAAGAAAAAAATTCCCAATTTGAAGAAATTTTGGGCAGGAGTTTTTTTCTCTCAACTTTGCATTCTTATCCATTAAATATAAATAAAAAAACCATGGTTTGATTAAATGACAGGCACACAATATGTTATTACATTCCTGTAAATAAGCAGTCATGCATGTAGACATATAGTCTATTTCAACAAAATGGCAGCAATCTCCACCAAAGGGCTCTCCTGCATATTTGTCGGCGAATGGTGAGAGGGGTAAATAATCCTATACGTGGAGATTGTGATTGGCAGCAATAAAATCTTGTATTAATTTTGAAATATTCCTTAAACCTCTACTCCATATAATTATACAAGTTGACCACGTGTCTGACCAGTTTTAATCTAGATCATCTGGCACATTGATACCATCTCATTCTGATATACACTGCTGGCTTCTTGGTAAAAAATAACCTAATAAAATTAGAGGCCAACCTGATCAGATGGCATGGATGTGCCAGCTGATTAGGATATACACTGTTTGTCCATGCAATAAAGGTGTATATATGGAGTAAAGGGTTAAGTCATTTTTTAACTCACTTATTGTCATATAACCACATTACAAACTTGTCCCGTGGACTAGGAAGTTGAGAGGTTGGTTTCACATGCTCCCATTCTAGTTCTCGTAGGTCAAGGATGTACAATTCACTGGTATTGCCTGAATCTGTATGCCCTGCAAACAGGTATAGTTTATAGTCCACCAGGACGGCTGCAGCCCCTGATGTGCCAGGTGGAGGTCTACCTTTTGTGTCATGCTTTGTCCTGAAATAGAAAAAGTTAGTGCTTAATTTATAAGTGCTGCAGCGAGTATCCGAGTACTTGGATATCCACAAATCATATCAGAAAATCTGGTACGAATATTCGCCATCGCAAAGATCGTTAAATCACGATCTTTTACTTTAACAATTATTTACGAAGTATATACGAAAGATGATTTATAAAAGGTATTTTAAACACTGATTTTCAAGGGCCACAACCTTTGCTTCAATAATCTGCCACCGAAATATATGGAAATACTTCGGTATTTAAATAAAAGATGAAGAAAAGGGCATTACTATGGCATATTCTTGTAGCTATACTTGTCAAATCACATAAAAAGATGCCACAGAATCAACTCAAAGCCTTAAATTTTAAATATGGATTCATAAATCGATCTGTGAATCGTTAGGCCTGAATCGTGGATCGGATCGCCACTTGCCGGACGATCCACAGCCCTATAATTTATGTATAACTGTGCATCTGATGAAAGTAAACTCCCCTATAGACACAAACTGAAAACAAGCCCTCCCCGATAGTGATTAACAAAACATCATGGCTTGAGCAATTTTTGTAAGCCCTGCCCGCTGGTGGCCATGTTGTTGATGAAACATCATGGCTTGAGCAATTTTGGTAAGCCCTGCCCACTGGTGGCCATGTTGTTGATGAAACATCATGGTTTGAGCAATTTTGGTAAGCCCTGCCCACTGGTGGCCATGTTGTTGATGAAACATAGTGGCTTGAGCAATTTTGGGAAGCCCTGCCCACTGGTGGCCTTGTTGTTGATGAAACATTACGGCTTTTACAACATTAGTAAAGGTTCTTCTAAGGAATGTTCCTTTGAAATATTTTGAAATCCAGCTGGAAGTAATTCAGAATCCAGCTGGTAGTATTTCAGAATCCAGCTGGTAGTATTTCAGAATCCAGCTGGTAGTATTTCAGAATCCAGCTGGTAGTTATTTAAAATCCAGCTGGTAGTATTTCAGAATCCAGCTGGTAGTATTTCAGAATCCAGCTGGTAGTATTTCAGAATCCAGCTGGTAGTATTTCAGAATCTAGCTGGCAGTATTTCAGAATCCAGCTGGTAGTATTTCAGAATCCAGCTGGTAGTATAACAGAATCCAGCTGGTAAAAATTAGAAAAGATTTTTAAAGAATTTTCAGGAATTTTCAGGTCAATGTCGGGATGAGGTTCTTCAGGCCATATTTGAATAAAGTTCTCAAGAAACACAATTAAAAGACTGTACACAAAAACACAAATTTAATCCAAACGTTTTCAATATATGTAAACATTGATTAGTAAATCCATGTAAAAACCTTTGAAGAAGGGGGTGTGGGGGGTTATAAACTTTATCCCCCTGAAACATTGGGATTAAATTTGTGTTTTTGTGAACTGCTTCAGTTTTTATTAAAATCTATTGATTGGTTATGGTGATGTTGTTTGAAGCAAACTGTTTCTGGATGTCGGAAAAAGACCAATTATAATAGCTCACTATGAGCCTCAAGCTCACCACAGTTTAAACTCACTGGAACTTGACCAGCCCTGCCAACCATTATTTATATACCCTTGTTTTATAATGTAAAAATGGTGTCAAGTCATGGATATTATTCCATTATATCAAAATATGTGAAAATACAATACAAAATCTTAGTTTAACTAGAATTTGGTGTTCCGCTGAACACATGTGTCGCCTGCCTGGGAATAGTTGAAATGTGGGCCTATGTTTTATCATACATGATAAAAAGATGTAATTCAAGTTACATTGCAATACTACAAAATTAATAACGTTAAATGATCAGTTATTATCTTTATTGTATATTCCAGTTATAAGCAAGATTAAGTTTCAGGTTAAAATCATTCAAAGGTGCACAACTCAAAAAGATACAACTTTATTGAAACAGATGCCATATAAAGTTTTACATCAAAAGAACAAAATACTTTCCAAGTTATAAGCAATTAAGTTTCAGGTTAAAGTTAATTGAAAGAGGCATAACTAAAAAATGTTAATGAGGAGTTACCATTCTCAGGGTCACAGATGGCTTTGTTAATGCAGATGATATATTTCAAAATGACAAGTACTTTCAATGTTATAGGCAACAATAAGTACCACATTAAAGTCATTTGAAAGCTACATAACTCCAAAAATAGTCAAACAGTAATCATTCTTGTTGTCACAGATGGCTTTGTTCATACAGATGAAATATTCCAAGTATTAAAATAATAGGACAAGTACTTTCAAAGTTATAGGCAACATTAAGTTTGATATTAATGTCACTTGAAAGGTGCATAACTAAAAACTACTGTATCAGGAGTTATCATTCTTGTTGTCAGAGATGGCTTTGTTCATGCAGATGATATATTCCAAGTATTAAGTTATTAGGACAGGTACTCTCAAAGTTTTAGGCAACATTAAGTTCCATATTAAAGTCACCTGAAAGGGGCATTACTCAAAATAAAGTGAAATAGGAGTTATCATTCTTGTTGTCACTGATGGGTTTGTTCATGCAGATGATGTATGACAAGTATTAAGTTAATAGAACAAGTACTTTTAAAGTTATAGGCAAAATTAAGTTCCATATTAAAGTCATATAAAAGGGGCATAACTCAAAATATAGTAAAACAGGAGTTATCAATCTTGTTGTCAGAGATAGCATTGTTCATGCAGATATAATATTCCAATTTTTTACTTAATATGATAAGGACTTTCAATGTTATATGCAACATTAAGCTCCACATTTAAGTCATTTGAAAGGGACATAACTCCAAAAATAGTCAAACAGGACTTATCATTCTTGTTGTCACTGATGGCTTTGTTCATGCAGATGATAAATTCCAAGTATTAAGTTAATAGGACAAGAACTTTCAAAGTTATAGGCAACATTAAGTTTCAGATTAAAGTTCCATAATAAAGTTATTTGAAAGGGGCATAACTAAAAAAATTCTGAAACAGGAGTTATCATTCTTTTCTTCACAGATGGCATTGTTCATGCAGATGATATATTCCAAGTATTAAGTTAATAGGGCAAGTACTTTCGAAGTTATAGGCAACATTAAGTTTCAGATTAAAGTTCCATAATAAAGTTATCTGAAAGGGGCATAACTCAAAAAGTACTGAAACAGGAGTTATCATTCTTGTTGTCACAGATGGCAATGTTCATGCAGATGATATATTCCAAGTATTAAGTTAATAGGACAAGTACTTTCAAAGTTATAGGCATCATTAAGTTTCAGATTAAAGTTGGGGGACTACCGGATGACGTCGCCGCCGCCGCCGCCAGACAATAGGATCCCTATGTGTCTACCTGCTATCGCAGGCAACACAAAAATGCATATTCTATGTATAAGTTAAATAGTTTCAATTATATACTAACATAGAATATGAAGTTTTTTAAACTACGATTTTGAGGGTGTATTTTCACATTTTTTTTTGAAAGAATTGAATAATATCAGTGACTTGACACCATTTTTACAAGAAAACAAGGGTGCATTAGTAAGGGCTGGCAGGGGTGGGGCAGCTGGTCAAGCGCCAGTGTGTAAACTGTACAGTAAACATTGTAGATCCTGATTATATAGGAAGGATCCACTAACAACTAATCCGCATCTAATGATAAGCTTACCAGTATCCCACATCCAGGTCTGTGTGATATACTAAGATGCTGTTTGTTGGCAGATATTTTTCATCTGTTATTTCTACATCTTCCTGTAATGTATAAACCAATTAGAAAGCAGGTTCCAAGATTATAAAAACTGTGTATGGGAACCAGTCTCAGACCAGTCGCCATTTCAGCCAATCATATGCTTGAGATTTGAGACTTGTTTTAAATAATAATTTTACACAGATGAATCAGTGGTGTCGGTAATTAGAGTTACGACAGAGTGTTTAATATTACACTGTTTAGTTTACATACAATAACACTTGGACAACTTTGTTAAAATTGTTCAAACCTTATTTATTTTGGAAACGCAAACATTTATAAAGAGATTGTTTTGATTATAATTGTATGAATCTAACAGTAAAGCTAACTCAACACCGGTCACATGAACATTGTCTATGTCAGCTTGATGACGTGACTGCAATTTATAGATTGAACAAAATGTTTTACTTTTGAGGTATAAACCTTTGAAAAACATTTTTTAAAATAACTTTGATGATCATATTTGGTTTATAATTACCTGAGAGAAATTTATGTTTTAATAAAAGATTGCCTAGTACTGGGATACTGGCTGCAGCACTGGTTTTAAATCTGTTTCATTATCATTACTGGTTCCAAGATTATAAAAACTGAGTATGGGAACCAGTTTCAGATCTGAAGCTTCCCAATGGTCAATTATGAGACTGCACAAGTTTAACCATTGATTGCTAAGATATCAGACTGGTCTCCAATTTCAGTTTTATAACTTAGGGACCTGTTTGTGCCAACAAATAAGAACATATTAATTTGGTTTTAATAAGGAATAAAACAGATAATGGTTTACTACGATTGTTTGATCTGTGTTTAAACTCTGAACATGTTCAAAATTTGTCATTCACAGATACGTGTATACAAATGATATCGCCCCAACTGGGGAGCAAACACGTATGGCGACAGCATTGTTGTGTGGCCTACAGTCTATGAGTTGTGACCTATTTGACTTCAATCTGTGGTCAATAAATTTTGAACAATTTGTGGCTCATTTAATTGTGGAGATTAGGCCTATACACTTGATACCGACTGGAGTATGTCAAATATCCTATCCGAATATTGATTATCCGAATATACTTCAAATTGACTGGAAAAAACGTACCATGTAACCTCCCCATACGATCATGGAGTTGTTGACAGCTACAGCGATGTGTCCTACTCTTGGCAAAACTGCTGTTACAAAACTGTTTTTGTTGTGTGAACCTTCAGCCATTTCTAAATCTCGACTTTTCACAAAAATTTGTTTACTTTCGGTTAGTACTAAAAACTGTTATTCCCCGACGTCCCTTTTCGTATCATAATCTGCTGTTATCTCATCCGATCCCAAAAACCAACAACAACCGGCAATTTAATTCTTATTCATAAAGCACTGTTCGTATTTGACAAACATCGATTTCTATCATGACCAAAAGATCTTCCAGCTCTTTGTATATTTGCTTTGAGAGTAGAAAATATTTCTGGGTCCACGTTTGGCTTTCAGAATATCCGGACATGATAAAACAACATGTCACTGGGTAAGAAATACTGAGTGCAGCCAGACCAGGACTCGAAGCCGATGCCCCTCGCTAACAGGACGAGAGCGCTTCCGATTGAGATTTTTTGGACCGCTTATATAATTAAAGTCGGACTATATTCGTACCGCGACATATCCTCTCAAATGATCAAATTCCAGAGAGTTATATGTATTTAATTTGTTATTACAGGCCACATTTGCTAGCTACCAGGACGCCCACATAGGCTCCTAATGTCACGGACATGGACTAGAACCCAGGGCCTCTCGTTTACAGGGCATGCAAGTACTCTCCCGACTGAGCTCTCTGGACATACCTTCTACTGCAATCGTATATAGTGAGGAAACACAATATTTTCATAGTTGACTTACTGTTATAGGCGGGCTTCTTATTTGTAAATTACTTATAAATCAATCGGCGAACATAAAACGTACACTGTTTGCTTCTTGGTCAGAAATAACCTCACGAATATAAAAGTGATCTTTGTATATCCCTATCAGATGGCACGAATGTGCATAGCGATTTAGATCTACACTGGTCGCCAATGGAATATGAGACTAATCACATGGTTTATAAGGTTAATTTTAAAACTACAGGTTATATTAACGCTGATTGACCAGTATATGATAACACTTTGCGAGTTAATAGTCTTAGTTAAGAAACCAGTTTGAAGGTTCAAGGGCTAATTCTTATTTTTTTTCTTTTGTAATTATGGTTGATGGATATAAATAGAAAATGACTATTTGCTATTTGCTTGTTTTCATTTGGATATGAAAACAGTTGGATTGCATAAAGTACGCGTCTAGCACTTCGGGCTTTACATACTTTAAACAACCCAGCTGTTTTCCATACCCAAATGAAAACCATCAAATATAGATTCAATCCTTAAGTAAGCTGAAATTGAAGGGTAAATATTGCATTGTAAGATAGCAAATGTTGCACCTACAAAGATAGCAGTTCATAGGCGGGCGCCTAAATAAAAATGCCGGTTGTTGTATAGGAAAGAAGCGCATGGGGTACTAATCAAATATTAAGAAACTATTGATTTTTTTATCAAGTAACACAATTTATTCATTTTGATATAAGTTCAACAATTATTAAAATTACATGGCTAAAGTATAAGTTGTATAAAAGAAAATCGAATGTTTTGTAGTTTTTTATTATGACATATGAAAAGTTTTGTTTATTCAACGGGTTTGCTTATTTGCTTGTGATATAAACTATTGTTAATTACATGTATTACGAAATGCATTTAAAAGACCATTATCAAGAGAGCGAGTAACGTGCTAGCGCCAAGTGCTTGCGGCACCGAGGCGGCACTGGTGCGACATGGGGTACTGACTCCGGTTCCCTGCACCGCTTTCTCTAAGCCTGGTAGCACCTTTAGCCAAAAGTTAGCCTCACGGGCATACAGGTACTGTTGAATGGATTCGTGGGTCAAGTTCTTTTCCAGTTTGATGTAGTCTTGATTCTGCACATCATATGCTGGCCAGTGTGGTAAGGGACTTGCAGACGTTGTGGGGTTAGGATCTCTGCAAAAATATAAGATTATTTTTGTTGTTATAGAATGAGCTTGTGCTCATGGGGATTCCCCGATGTTTTGAAACATAAACAGTTGTAATGATCTACAAAATACATGTATTTGACATACGTAAACAGAACCATAAATGACTAATCTACGACTGTCTGAACTTGCTAATGTAATGCTTATGGTGGCAGCTATTCATTTTGAATGGCGACCACTGACATCATCAAATCTGGTGCAGAAGTTTAAATTCTTTGTGATATAGTATTAACAATACAAAAAAGTATGATTTTTAGTACTTCTTGTAAAATTTATTCTGTCAACAGTAATAATATGTATGCATGCTAAAATCAACTGTACACATAAAGTAATAAAACAAGTTTTAACACGATTTATTTTTGGTCATCTAGAAATAAAGTTAATTAGTCTTGAGCTGAACTGAAATCGAAAATATACTGGAGAAACATAAATATTGTTTTAACATGAATTCTGGAATACTATACCCTGATTTTACAAAAGTTGTCCAGTAGTTGATCATGTTGAGTGACAGAATAATTTCTGGGTTGGTATTTGGATCCTCGTTTGGCATGAAGGTTTCCATTCCAAACACATATCTAAGCTCGTCCGCGTGATTGGCCCCTGAGATCCAACTTTGAGTATCCAGGAAATGGAGGCTTGGTTCCGCTTCGAAGTGGTACAGGAAGTGACGCGCAGCAGCAGACGACATCTGGTGCATGTGCAGCACTTCCATTGCCGGGACGCCATACAACATGTCACCTGCAAGTTTTGTGAGTTGCAAACGTATTGTGCTATAGTCATACGGACTTGACCAGTTAGTATATTCAGATTTGATCAAAGCTTGCAATTCTTCCGGATATGTTTTGTGCTGATAACTTCCAGCCAGTCTCTGTAGATAGCTATCAAAGTCATCAAAACTTGGTTCAAAGTTTTCCATCCCATCAGGTCCCAGCCATAACAACCAAGTCTTTGCGCCGTCATGCGAATTAAATCCACTCAGCACATTTAATGATTGAAAAAAATGAAATTTGTTTATGAGGTATTCGGTTGATGCTTCGTGAAAATATTTTGGATCAACATCCAGAAATTCCTGGTCAATAATTGGATAAAATGACAAATTGTTCGCTTTCACTACATCTATAAGTTCATCGGCACTTATTCCTCGCAAACATTGAACAATCTCTTCATTTGTTGAAGAATCAGTAGGACATCCAACTGCAGATGCTAATTTTAGAACCTCACTCATCCCGTTTCTTCCAACCTGATACATGTGGAGGCTGGCTGCACTCTGTACGATCATGTTTTGGAACATCCCGTGGTTCATCGGCATTGCTTGAAGAAGACAGCTTGTCCCACCCGCAGATTCGCCTCCGATTGTCACCCTGTTCCTGTCTCCCCCAAAAGAACCAATATTCTCCTGAACCCACTCTAAAACAAGTCGCTGGTCCCAGAGTCCAAAGTTGCCCTTCGCAGAGTCATCGCTTGCACTGATAAAACCAAAAACGTTCATCCTGTAGTTGAAGGTCACCACTATAATATTGCCCATGGCGGCGAGATAGCTAGCATTGTAGGACTCCGACGATCGCTCAACGAACCCTCCACCGTGGATCCACACCAGCACAGCACGACCCGTCAGGCTGTCACTTGGTCTTGCAGGAACATACACATTCAGGGTTAGGCAATCTTCCGACTGATTTACATATTTGTCTGGCAAAATCCCGGATGTCAGTTGAATGCAGCTGGGCCCGAAATACTTCGCATAAAAGACTCCTAATGGCCCCATCTTCTGCGGTTTTCGAAACCTCAATCCGCCAACTGGAGGTTGTGCATACGGTATACCACGATATTCACTTAAGCTATAGGCGGTTCCATTTACATAAACCACAACATGCTTTCCGCGAACCTCCCCACCGGTCAAAGGTACAACAGGCTCGTGTGCCGCTGCAAGCGCGGCAAGACCAAGCACAAGCCAACATACAAACATCCTTACTATCCAGCTCCCAGTCATCAATGACATGCCCTCTGTTAGTGTGTACATTACCGCTTGAAAAGTTATACAGGTTTCTGGTTCATTACAGTCATGATCAAATTAAAAAGCTAGGTGTCCATTGCATGATCAAGTAAAAAAGCTTAGTTTGCCCTTTATGAAGTTATTCAGGTTACTGGACCATTATAATAGTACTTTTAAAAAAGCAAAATAAGCAATATTACTTGTTGTATAAGGTTGAAATACTAAACTTGCTATGCTCTACTTGAGCGCCACTATAGGGTATCGCCGCATACTAATTAACAACTACAATGTACTGTTCTTATATCTCCTTTTCACGTTCCACTCTAATTGACAAACTGAAAAAAATTCATATTCGATCTAAAAATGTAATCAGAAATAAATCAAAGAACCATCGGTAAGATTTAATACCATATGTACACCACGATGTGAAATATCTAAAATTGAGACCGAAAGTATAAAACTAAAATTGAATTGAGATATCTCTAAAACTAAGTACATTATAACTTAAAATAGCTTCCTCTGTATAACTTAAATGACTCGCCTGAAATCACTAAAATAGAAACGAGAAAAAAATTACCCAAAATTAAGACGCACATATACACAAAAATCAAATTGAAATCCAGGACGTTTAAAAGAGGTATTTTCGATAAAGGTCTGAATCGATATTTTTTCACGTTCATCAGGGTGTGGAAACAACTGGGTTGTATAAAGTGTGTGAAGTGGCTTCACGCTTTCTATATAGCGGACAACTAAAATGTTTGTTTGTTTTATATCTTGATGATTGAAAATGTATTGATAAAATCCTTTATTATTATGCAGAATTTCATTTATTGAAAAGCTAACGAATTAACGACGTCACTGTGTGACAATGAAACTGAATGAAATGTTTCATTAAATAACATCATTCTGTTGTCCCAGGAACACCATTCCCGTACCTTTAAATTGTTATTTTTTAGTATCAATATCTCACTCTCTTACACTATCGGCTCATTAGAGTAAAGTGAGTGTAAGGAACAACAACTCTGCGAAGGAGATTGTCAATATCTGTCTGTTTTGCATTTTACTAAACCAGCTTGGGAAACACCGCCACAATCACGGTAAATGACAGCAATTCATTAAAAACACTGAGACTTATTGATGTGGCTGCGCTGACTCGGCTTGTTGTTGTGGATCCGCTAACCTTGCAGTTCTCGGCGGCTTTCTCATGAGCTTCCAGTAATCCTGGGAAAACTTTCATCCAGAAATTATACTCTCTGGCAAGAAGGTACTGCTTGACAGAGGAATCTGAAAGCGTCTCTTCAAGTTCAAGATACATCTGTGTGTTGGATTCATACTCCGGCCATTCTGGGGCACCTGTAGCGAATCCCGGATCCCTGGAAAATAATAAGAATCTAGATTCATACTCCCGTCAAGATACCATTGGAATAAAATTTCCTTTTGCTGTTAAAATTTAACAATGTTAACAAGGGTATGTTCTTGCTTTTTTAAGATCTGAATAATACAATATTAAAATTTTATGATTCTTGATATTAAAACAGGCATCAAAGGTCAAAAGCATGAATAGGAACCATTGCGACATCCCTGCCAAAGTGTTCAAAAGACAAGAATACATAATTTAATTTCGAAAGGTCTCAAATATAAAACTCCACACCTAATTGATTTTAATGCCTGTCGTGCAAAAATTGCGGAGACTTCAAACGCTTTTTGCAATAAATGGTGCAAAAATATCACGCTTAGCCTCATGCTCTATCTAACTGGGGTAGCAAATATTAAAAATGATTGACACTCGTAGATCCTTTAAGAAACAAAGCTTTATTACCAACACGACCTCGTTTTAAATTTCGTCATTTAAAATGGAACATTCAAGAGTTTCACAACATATTGTTTTAACACGGCTTCAAGTAGTGTAATAAACATCAAAACATCTTCAATTATACATGTCAAACAAGATATACCGCCAACTCCAGCATCCATCTACCTAATGCGCTTTACATCTTGTCTTACAGACATAAAACAACATGTAATTAGGTGTCGGGGAAAGGTTTTTGAAACCACTGGCAACTATCTATTTCAGAGGTAAATAAAAAGTTGACGTTTTACAGAAGCTTCAATCAAATCATGTTCAGGTGTTCTCTTTGTCGACTTATGATTTTTCCACAATGTACACTTCACATCCTTACAATTTAATTAGAGACAAGCTCACCACTCTGAATGAAAATAAAAACTTTGCGAAAATAAAACCTTTAATCGCTTGCAATGAACATAGAATTTTTTTGAGATGGTTGGTATGAAAATTATACTTTATAGACTGGTCAAAGCCAATTAAGTCGATTTCATTTTTTTACTGGATAATTTTATGTTAGATTTGGTACATCTATTTATAACAAGTATTAGACAATACCGGGGTACTATTGATAATAATTCTGCACAAATTGTTGCTAAACTGTATTCATACTGCTATGAAAGAGACTTTAAAGAACACCAAGAACATGCCTCCATGTGACATAATTACAGTATTTAACAATACCCTGATGACTTGTTTCCGTTCACAGCTTTATAATTTTGGGCTCAGTAAGTAAGCACAAAGGTTTGTGATTGTAAATTTGAAGTAAACAAAAATGACAGGATGAGTGCATGAACCCAGTCTTAACAATCATATGCGAAATTTGATATAGTATGAAGCGCTAACAAACATTTTTCGCCTTTTAAACATCATTCACTTCATGATATCGACACAAAATTCCTACATACAACCGCACCTTTTTTATTGTAACCTTTTTAAATGGTAAACTTGATATTTTTCATTCTTAAGTGGAAGCACCAGCTACAAGAAAACAACAATATAGTATAAATATGCATATCAGGAATTGCCCCACTCACAAAAACACAGCCTCCCCACGCAGCGAAAAAGAAGAGAGGCAAAGAGAGCATGTTATTACCTATAAGCATGTCAATTCAATTAAGACGCCAAGTGCACAAACAATTAACGAAAAAGAGAACCCTTGGGGTTACCGACTTGGAACGGTCAGAGGCAAAACTAATTGCCACTGGGGGTTTAAACCAGGTTCTAGGGTGCACCAACCTCACGCTTGACTCAACAGGTTCACATAACAACAAGTACAAGTTGCCTTGGTGAAATAACTTCAACTCACCCATTAGCTTAACGACATTTGCACAAAGATTTACACACACTTTAAAAAGGAAACACAGATTGCATGAGAAATTGATGTACAATATATCTTACAAATTAAAACATATATCAAGTAAACATCTTGAGGCGTTTTAAATAATGTTAGTTTTATTAAAGAAATATGAAAAAGCCCCTTTTTAAATATACAGTAGGCTTCGATGTCATAGCATTTTGCTGTATTATTTATAAAAACAAAAATCTTTAGCTTCAATATTATTTTTGTTGAGTTTTTAAAATATGCATCAGCTGTTTTGTTCATGAAACTGAGTAGTAGAAAAGAAGGATTATTTTTTAGAATTTCTTAAAAAAAAGACATTATATTAACATATCAAGAACTTAGAGTATTCTATACCTGGTACAGTTATAGCATATATAGAGATATGTTGAACATAAACTTAAAAGTTCTGGGCGGAAGATGATAAAACTGAGAATGGAGACAGCCTCAAATCTCAAGGATCTAATTGGCTAAACTGGAGTCTCCTTCTTAGCAAATCAGATGCTTGAGATTAAAAAAATGTCTCCATTCTCAGTTTAATACTCTTTGGGCAAGATCCAAACTCTTTTTCTACACTGTTTTTTTTTCAAGCCGACACTTTTTTTCAAGTCGGAGTGTTTTTTCCCCTAATGCTGTTTGCCTTTATTTGCCATTCGGGACCCCCTTAGTCCTCTTAAATCGAGCAAAACCACTCACCCGTCTTTGACAAAATTTGTCCAGTACGTCATCATTTGTTCCGAAAGCGTTCGCTCCCAACTCGCAGACGAGTTAATAAGAACGCCTCCAAACGTAAGGTACAGTTCGTCGCCATGAGCAGCACCTGGCAACCAGGCCGGGCTGAAAACAGGATTGTATGTAGGTCTAGGAATGAAATGATACAAAAAGGACTTCGAATCAGTTGACTTTGAATGCAGACGAGCCATCTCAATACAAGGAACGCCAAAATTAATGTCGCCGAGAAGTTTTACAAACTGCAGACGAACTGATGCGTTGTCAGCCGGTCTCGTCCAGTCTGTGTACTCGGCTAGTATCAAGTCAACTATTTCTGTGCCTAAGTCCTGTCCGTGTGATATTTGCATTTTGGAAAATAAATACTCGTGGAATTCGGCTGAAGTGATGATGAGGTTTTCTTGATTGGTTTGATTAAAAATATTATTTAGGAATATAGTTCCTTCGTAAGCGTTTATTCCACTCAGTAAGTCTATTGACTGGAAAAATTCTACTTCTTTCATTGCTAAATTGTCTGAATATTCGGATATATATCTTGGATTGACTTTTATCAAATCTCTGTCTACCACTGGTACAAATGTAGAATCTGATAAACCAGACACAGAATTGTAAAATTCGTCAACACCTTTTCCTCGTAAGCAATTCATAAATTCAAACGTCGAGTCAATACCGCATTTTAGGTTTTTCGCTATTGTTTTTGCGTCTTCCAAGGCATTTCTTTCCAGGTCATACGTTGGCAACGATGGGCTACCACTCTGAGCAATAATTCGTTTGAAAAGACCTTCGTTTTCTGGATTCAGTCCATGTAAAATAACACTCATTGCTCCGGCCGACTCGCCCACAATCGTAATTCTATTTTTGTCTCCTTTAAAGTATCTAATATTGTTATACACCCATTTGAAAGCCAATTGTTGATCCGATAAACCATAGTTGCCTGGTCCGTTCGCGTCGCCGGTACTTAGAAAACCAAACACACTAAGTCGATAATTTATAGTAACAACAATGACATTTCCAAAGGACGCGAGTACAGTGCCGATGTATGGATTAGAAGAACCTGACTGGAAACCCCCTCCGTGGATCCAGATCATCACAGCATGACCGGAAGTATTGTTTGGCTCTAATACCGGTACAAACACGTTAAGGAAGAGACAGTCTTCACTCGATGATACACTTGGTCGAGTCGAGGATGAAAAACAAATAGCCCCAAAGTTTGCTGCGTTAAACGTGGTTTTCCTTCTAGACCAGTCATCGAGAGGTTCTGATTTGCGAAAGCGAAGATTCCCAGTTGGCGGCTTAGCGTATGGAATTCCCAGGAATTCGTGTGCTTTAAATTCTGAATATAATCCAATTTTTCCTATAATTGTAACATTTCCTATCACAACTTGTGTATCTTCTCCAGCCGCCATCGTCATTAACAGTAATAAAAGTATATATAATGTACTTTCTTTACGATCCATATTTTTCTTAAACGTTTTAATTTTACACTTAGTTCAGAGCTATCCTAAAATCAAACCTTAAGTTATGTAAACAAACTCATCCTTTTTTACGTGCACAAGGTTCGGGTATCAGGAAGTGATTATATACTCAGCAAAAATAAAAAGTACCCACTTTTCTACCTGTGATTTTGTAAAACTAGAAAAATAAAATAGAAAATATCTTCTTTGAACAGATCTGCATTGCTGTAATCATTACAAAGAAATAAAATGTTCTTAAAAATCTGCAGTCACGACTAAGTTATCTTTCCCTTTGCTATCATTGGGGTTTTAGGAAGAAGTAAGTGATTCTAAACAATATTCACATTTGTTGGAATTAAATCAATTTTTCCAGTTCTTTATGTCAATAAAATCACAAAAAATCATTAATAAAACAACTCGTCCTCTATAAAAAACGCTAGAAATCCCAAACATTTCCTATTACCTCCCTTTGAATTGAATATATAGGGGTGTTTAATCCATCATTCATTGTTATCTGATGGGCATTTGCTCAGGTTTAGGTGTGGAAGATTATGTTCACGAACAATTAAACTTAAAAACGACTGAGATTAATTAATAAAACACCTTTTGAAGTGTTCGTAATTAAATGAAAATATGTGAATGAGAATATAAGCATAAAAAGTGGGTACTTTCTATTTTTGCTGAGTATAGTTCTTTTGAAAATAATAATTATTGCCTTTCAAAGTTTTTCTTTACAAATCGTGTTATACCTCTTCAGTTTTTTTGTTTAAAATGTTTATAGTTACACTATTTATGTTGTCATACTTTTGACCAATTATAGCTTCCATTAATGTTACTTACCAAGTACCAAATTTTTGCTACTTATTCAATTGTGTTCAGAAAATTGATCTCTTTATCTCTCATTGCAAATAAGTTATTATTTTTAAAAGAGCACGCCACGGCAAAGTGTGTCTTCGTTGACTGGTGGTGCTTTTGTACTTTCAGGTTCGTCCTAACTCGTATTTTTATTGTATCGAAATTTTGTAATATTTTTTCATTCTTGTTCTCCTGCATCAATTATAATCTTGCTTTGTGTTCATATAATTATTATGTAAGTGTGTTTTTCCCTTTGTTTGTTTGTTTGTTTTACTTTCCTATGTCGATTTTACATCTTTCGTTGTTAAGGGCAATCTGCCGTTGTTAAGGGCAAGAAACTTTATTGAATCTTGAACATGAACTTGATATGCTCTGACATTTTATAATATTTTCTAAAAGAACTCATAATTATTTTTAATTTTCTTGTAACTCATACGATATTTTCTTTCTGATTTGAACTCAAAAGCTTTGGACTCTGAACGGTAATTGTGTACTCACATATTTGCTTGACAATGCTATTAGCTTTTTATGTTTTATGTATTTGTGTGCTTTTACATGCAAGTTGCCGAGCAGATGGGTTGGTCGGAGCTAATACACCAAGACAACTTCGCTGAAATACCTGTTATTAATGTATATTTATTTTACATACGTTAAGAAAAGATCTAAACGAAATCTATTTGCAAACAAATACAAAAACGATTCGACAATGAACACCAATTTAAATGTCTTAATGAGTAATGAGTTACTGTCAACAATACCCAAGGTCCTTTTGTCGAGATTGCAGTATAGTCTCATGTTTAACTGTTTTATACAAGGGTTAAAGCGGTAGCGTTCGAGCGCTTTGTATTCACAACTTCCCCACACCTCCGATTAAGTGTGTCCCTGAAGAGGCATGGATACACCGTAAACAGTATCACAATATTAATATGGGCAGACAAGATAATTAGAATGTTTTTAAATATTTTACTCCGATATTAAACAATATCAGAGGTAAACGGTTTGACTATTGCACGTTTTTTTCCAAAACTGAACTATTTTTTTGCACAGCGTAATTCTCAATCACCAATTTAAGTGCTTAAAAACCCAATGCGTCACCATCATGACAAGTTAAAAGTGAAATATTATTTATTCCGAAGCGTTTTAAATACTTTATACCTTTTAAACATCATACCCATTTCCATTGTAAATAAATTTTACAACATGATATGGATACCCTATTTTAACACACCTTCTTCTTTCATGTCTTATCTCATGTTTATTTTTAACCATTTGTCCGCCCTTGTCAATGGTTTCCGGTACGTAAACACTACATTCGCTTCCAACTTCTAGGCTTGTGCGGAAATTATTGAGACAACACATATTAAAGTGTCAAATATTTTAATACATGTACAACACTTTACTGTAATATAAAACATCAATATTGCCAGCAATATACAAAATTTAAGTAAAGCATCTCGTTTATAATCGATGTTTTCATTAATATAAAGGTACACACTTCCAAGTGCACATCTTTAAAATTTGAATATTTCAAAATAAATTATCCTAATAAAAAAGAGAAATTTTCATATTATGCTAAATCAATGGTATCATACTACGTCACGAGCACCTACCAAAAAGATCCATCCCGGACTTTTTTTTGTAAACAAACCCGTCGCTTCAAAGGTAAACTTTAATTTTTCTGTTTGAAATCTTCGTAGCTGAAAATTGTTTTGTAGCGCAACAAATATTCATAAGTCACAATATTATTATTCCGAGAAGCATTTACTGTGAGATGAGCCAGTTTATGAGTTTATTTGGTTTTAATTTGTTTTTTGAGAGATCCATCCAGGACTCAGGCCAAAAACAACATACATCGATGCCGAGTTTTGTCGATGCAGCCCTTCATTTTTGTAGCCGATTGGAGCCGATTGTTAGATACATTATTAAAGTCATTTTCGACATTTGATTTATGCACAAATCGTGATAGTTTGTCCAATTTCGAGTAAAAAAGTAAAAAGATCCATCTGGGACACGAGTGAAAAATAGATCCACCTGGGACTCGGTTCCGTCGAGCGCTTTGTGTACCTTGTCAATTACAAGTTTTATTCCTATAAAGCATTTAATCTATACGAATTATTTAACTATAAAATAAATACCACTGAACATATTCTCAATACATGTAGCTTACAAACAATAATGTAATATAAACCAAGCAAGGGCATCATCAACTGTTTTACAAACTGTCAACTGGTTCCTTCATGTCTTTTTTCATGTCTTCGCAATCCACTCTTACTGTGAAATTGCTTGCCACAAGGTGAACAGGTAAACACTGTTCTTAAATATTAAATTAATTATTTCTCATAACATACGAGTATATATCAGTACGAAATATGGAATAAAACCGCAGTATTAGGCCTCGCCAAGTCGGAAAATTCAATGTAAAGTTGTCCTAAATGAGTAATTTAACTGTATGATTTGCGTACATTATGCACATCCGAACGTTTATTTTTTATTGTTCGTCCATAGTGGACTGGTTAATTGTCGGGATGTTTAAAGGCCTGATGCCCTTAAAGTTGACAGTTTGTAAAACAGTTGATGATGCCCTTGCTTGGTTTATATTACATTATTGTTTGTAAGCTACATGTATTGAGAATATGTTCAGTGATATTTATTTTATAGTTAATTAATTCGTATAGATTAAATGCTTTATGGGAATAAAACTTGTAATTGACAAGGTACACAAAGCGCTCAACGGAACCGAGTCCCAGATGGATCTATTTTTCACTCGTGTCCCAGATGGATCTTTTTACATTTTTTACTCGAAATTGGACAAACTATCACGATTTGTGCATAAATCAAATGTCGAAAATGACTTTAATAATGTATCTAACAATCGGCTCCGATCGGCTACAAAAATGAAGGGCTGCATCGACAAAACTCGGCATCGATGTATATTGTTTTTGGCCTGAGTCCTGGATGGATCTCTCAAAAAACAAATTAAAACCGAATAAACTCATAAACTGGCTCATCGCACAGTTAATGCTTCTCGGAATAATAATATTGAGACTTATGAATATTTGTTGCGCTACAAAACGATTTTCAGCTACGAAGATTTCAAACAGAAAAATTAAAGTTTACCTTTGAAGCGACGGGTTTGTTTACAAAAAAAAGTCCGGGATGGATCTTTTTGGTAGGTGCTCGTGACGTAGTATGATACCATTGCTAAATATGACCAAACAATAATAATTATTTGAAAACCGTGCGTATGTTTCACGTATTACGTCATGCGCGTCAGCATACGCCATTTATGCGTAATTCCCGTAAGGCAATCGAATTTGATTTTTTTATAATCCGTTTTGTTTTTCACATGTTCACCGACGCCGGGCAATCTAAAAACTTTCACCAACACTTTGGAACTATGGAACATTTGACGACTCAAGACCGCGAAAGTGCCATCAACATGCTCCTAATTGGCACAAATAATTTTGTTATAAAAAAATCATGATAGTATTCATTAATGCAAAAGAAATGCCTCATTTTTGTATATTTTATTAATTATAAGAAAAATTCAAATGATATTTTTCTAGATTGATAACGTTGCTTACGTTGAACGTTGACGTTAAACTCTTACGTCATTAAAGATTTATGTAAAAGAACGCCAGGCCTTCCAAATCTCCGGACTTTATCCGAAATCTCAGGATTTTAAGTTACTTCTCCGGATCTCCGGATTTATAAACAAAATCTCCGGATTTCTATGAAATTGCAAAAAAGATTAATTAAACCTTATTTAAAGATGTGCAAAGAAGTAATAGTTTTTAGACTGGAGCGCGCATGCGCGACAGTCTTAAGTAACGATTCCGTGAACTCTGCGACGCGCAGTCTTTAACTTCGGGTGTATCATTGCGACCACGAGAGCGTATCAAGTAAGTGGGGTTTTGTGGTCACCGCGAGAGCAGGCCGAAATGTTCTGCACAAGTGTGAAACACAATGCAGCACACCATTCCACGAATGCAGAGCGATTGATAGTAAGTTTCCGTGTAATTTGGAGCATCCATGCCAAAAACGCCAGCTAACAAATGTAGAGTGAAATAACGACCAGCTACGACAGTGAACAAGCAACTGGATATGCATGAGTAGTTTAGTTACGCCTGAAAGATTTAGTAGTTGTGTGGCATAAAAAGTAGTGCATTTTAAGAAAATACAAATATTTCGAGAAGGAATGCGAACTTTGAAAGGTAATGCTACAAATAAAAACAAGAAAACTATTTAATGTTGTTGTTCGGACAACTATGAAAGGATATTAAATAAACGATTAAAAACAAATCAGTCACGTGACAAGCGGGAGATAGCGTGGGTTGCCATTTTGGTTAGGTTGGAGTAGTTAACAAGCTTTGATCTATTTCCAACAAGCGTTGAATTCGCCGACATCCGTTTATTCAAAATCGACATGTCATAATTTTCTGTTTCTTGCATTGTAAACACAGGTCGCTTTTCAATACACACCTCATTCAAGGTTAAGCAATGGGCGATTTGACCAATCACAATCGATTTCTTTACTATCAGCTGGATAACTCCGCCTCTCCACGTGGTCGCAAGTCTGACGGTGTCGTTTGATCGTATTTTGGCTCTGCCGACTGTTGATATTCTCAATTAATAGCGGGTTTGTTTGACATAATGTTCAATGATTTTAAAGAGATACGATCGTGAGTAATAATTTGCAGTGGCGGATCCAGGGGGGGGGGGGTTTCGGGGGGTTCGGACGAACCCCCCTAATTTCCGTAAATTTTTGGGTCCAGGGTGGTTCGAGGTTCGAAGTTTGTAGGTATGAAACAATATGACTGATTTCCAGAAAGAAATCGATGACCAGTTGGTGCTAAATTGTTTCATTTGGCGGCAAAAAATGCGACCTCCGTGGTAGTCTTGGGTGTCAAATCTTAGACTTCACGCATAGTGCTCACTCTCAATTTAAACCTGTGTATTTCCAATAAACAACTTCGCACCCTTGCACACTTGCCACTGTAGGTGGCCAATCTGCTTTTAATCAAAACAAGAAAGTAGGAAATTGTTAATCTATGGAAAAATTTGTAATGTATGTTTTTGCAAAGTCTCTGGTCACGGGCATTAAATTTGGATAAATCACAGAAAAGGCGATCTTTTGCAACTTAATTACATTCGAAGTGAGAGTCTGGGCTATAAAATGTATCATTAATTTCAATTGCTAATATTCCCAATATAAGAAAAAAACAAATAAGTAAAGTTTGAATAAAAAAGTTATCCCCCAAAATATGCCAGGCGCGCCCAGGAGCACGTGCGTATATTAAACATGGTCGTTACAGGATTTTAGCCAAAAATCATTACACAATCGTTTCTGCTTACATCAGCTTCTTACATAAAAGTGCATCTGTGTGGTCTGAATTTCCAGCCGTTCATGAAAATAAAGCATTTAAAAGTCGAAATATACTTAGCCGTAACATTCAGGGGTTCCACTAGCTGCTGAATCTCAAGGGTCATTTTAGTATCTGACCATTTATGTCCAAAGTACCCCCCATTTAAGGAAAAAAATTACCCTTCAGCTAAATTCATGGGGTCAAAATGAGGGATTTTGAAAATTTCAAGAGTCAAATAGTCATCTCCCGGGTCAAACGGAACCCATGACTTTATATCCTACGAAGATTTATCGGTGCCGCTCCGTTTTTCCAAATTACTTCTAATTAAAATTAATATAGAGGATACAACATGAGTGATCATTTTATACTGAAATTATTAAACGAGTCATCTTAATCGATATAAAATGAGGCTTTTGCCGAGTTTTATATCGATTTAGACGACGAGTTTAATAATTTCAGAATAAAATGATCACGAATGATGTATTCAATTTATCACATACCCTGAAAAAACATGAATTGTTCCCTTCTATCGCCTAGTATCGAGCTCTAGCTCGGGTCGCGAAGCGACCCGAGCGTTAAGCTCGTCTTAAGGTCGCAGGAATGCCCATTCACTAAGGAGAAAAAAAGGTTGTCCACTTCGTTTGCGCTGGTTTCCGGTTGTGCACAGCATAAGGCAATGTAAACACGGGAAAAAACCTGACCGGTAAAAACTTACGGCAAAGTATTGTTTTTACAAATTTTGTTATTGACTTTATTTTTATAAATTGCTAATGGCAAAATATCTTTAAAAATTAAAACTTATTATTCGGTAGCATTGTTATCGGACTAGCATTTTGGAAAGCTAAAAAACTAAATCGTCTGTTTAGAGAGTAGGTTGTCGTTCGTTGTAACCAATAGCAATACTAGCAATCGGCCATTTTGAGAAATTAGACTGAAGAAGTCAAGTTGAAAACTGCTGAATGGTAGCTTGTCAGTGGATTATTAGGCCTTTAAATTCAAAGGAGCATAAGGCCCATCGACGGAACAATCAGATGCATGGAGTTTTTCTTGAAAACAATATGTAAGGCTGGTGAGAACCAACTTTTATGTGAAGTTGAATTGTGAACTGGACCTCGCAATGTCGCTCAGTCGTGCATTGAGCTTAGCGTAGACCAGCGCCACAATTCAGTTTTGTATAAGAGTTTTTTGTCACTGGTCATGTTCGTCATTCAGACATGTGAGCTCATGGCAGTCGAAGATATTGTTTGTGAGAGTACTGAACACGAGGTATGAGATTTCTTTTATTTATTCTTATAAAACACATGGCACAAGAGCAAATCTACACCACAGGGGCGTCGAAGACTGACCCTGTTTTCTAAAAAAAAAAGAAACTTGCTGCCGCCCCTCCCCCCTTAAAAATGAGGGTCTACACTGGGTCTACACTGCATAAACATAATGTTTATTGTTTTGGTTGATAGATTGGGATCGTTATCAGTCTATTCACACCAAATTTATGATCAAATGCCATGGAATTGGTATATGGATTACAGTCAATAGGCCACAAACATGTCAAATGAGCCACACTTTATTTTGAAAAAGCTCAAATAGGCCTCAAAAATAGGCCACATTTTTGTTTTATTTATAAAGTTTTTAGCATCATTGTGTTAATATTTTCTATGTCAGTTTATGATGTTTTATAAAATATTTTTCATGAACAAGTTGCTTCATAGATTGGACATTTTGTACAAAGCAACATGTACTTTTTCCGGACTTTTGTCCAAGACAAAATCATGACTAAACAGGTGGGAAAACAATTAACAAAATGTTGCAACAAAAGAAAAGACATCATTTATATGTCAATATGCTCTTTTGATCAATGACCTTAGTCTACAAAAGTCACTCTGTCTACACTAGCACAGAATCAAATATTGATGGTTGCAACCATAAGCTGTGTATTTTGCATTGTCCAACATGGAAATTGGTTTAGAAATAAATTTATTTATTTATTAAATATGACACCTTTGACTGCATTAGCACCTCTGACTTTTACTGCAAGTGATGTAAATTGTGATCTTATATACCGGTAACAGTGTGACACCCAGACAAAACTGATTGAATCAACAGCTTGGGTATGTGTAGAGAAGAGATTATGACTGTAACATAAATTACTTTACTTTATGATGACAGTCCAATTTTTTAAGCAAAAATGACAATCAGATGATGTTTTAATTTGTTCTTGTGTTTCAGGATGACAAGCACAATTTTAGATATCAATTAAGCAATGATACTATTTTTTTAAAAGCTTGTGTAAATCAAAAATCAAAACTAACTATTTACAGTGATTGCCATATACAATAGACTTACAAGTACTGCCTGAATTGACTTGTGGCCTATTTGACATGATACCTCCAGAAACAATTTATGTTTTTTTATATTTTGGCCAAATACATGACAGATTGTCCTAAATGTATGAAATTTCAGGTTTTGTAAATTGTATAGACAATAATTTTCTCAAAGTAACTACTGAGTATTACCTTTTTAATTTTAATACACAGTACTGTAGTATGAGATTTTAAATAAAAGGGAAATTTACCCTTTTACTCTACAGACATGCCTTTTTACCCGTGTGAGACCGGTTTAGATCCAGATTAACTGGCACATCTAATCAGGATCTGCACTGTTCACTTTTTGGTCAGAAATAACCTAATGATTTAAACAAGTGAACATTGCAGATCCTGATCAGACATCATGGATGTGCTGGCTGATCTGAATCTACATGTACACAGTTTTTCCATGTCATAAAGGTGTTTACATGGAGGAAAGGGTTAATCTTCAATATATTATCATCAGTTGGGACCAAAAAGTTTGACCAGAAAGCAGAATACATGTGTACCAAGAATAGCATCAAATATCAAGTTAATGCTCATTTTGGGAATTAAAAGTGTTCTATCAGTATTACCATATTTTCTGCCATGTGCACATTTCAACATGATTTCATAATCAAAATATGTATGTGAGGTACATGTATAATCAAATACACTATTTACAAGGTGTCTGGTTTGTTTTGTTTTATATTTGCAAATTTTGTTAAATATTCATGGTATCACTAAATTTGCTCAGCATCAAAAAGTTGTGTTTTAGAAAATAAAACAATCAGAGCTTTCATAATCATTTAAATTGTCGAAAAAAGTAGATTGCTGTGAAGAGGAAGAGAAGCATTTCTTGCCATGTCAGTGGGTTTTTGGCCTCTTTAAATACATGTAAAAATCTGAATATACCGGTACTTGGATCTGCTTAAGCTGGACTTTAACACAAAAAACTGGAAATTGCATTCATAATAAAAACAATGATTTTTTTCTTTTGTATGTTTATGTTTTAGCAATGTAACAGTAGAGAAGTTTACATTTTTTAATATATGGTACTTTTTAAAGAGAAATTTACCTACCATATTTTAAAGTAGTTGTGCCTAAATTTCTGCAACGAAAAATACAAAATCAAGAAAATACCAACTGGAATGAGCTTCAGAATTTTGAAATTCACATTTTCCAGTATATATATTACATTTATAAAATACTTACCAGACAGAGATCTAAAAGTCGTTATGAATAATGGCATGTTTATGTGTTCATGGGTTTACATTTTTTTGCAAACAATCTCTTAAAATTGTTATTATACATTTAAAAAAATGGACCAACAACATTTTTAATGCATGATTTGATTGGCAAGCGCAATTCATTTATGTAATGAAAATAGATATAAAGAAGCATTTTGTTTCAAATCAGTTACTAAGACCTGTAAAGGAGTGTTACATATGGATAATCAGACTACATGATATTGTACATGTTTATGTTTAATTGATTGAGATTATTTCATCTATTTTGGTCCAATAGATGAACTATTTTTCAACTTAAATAAGTAATTACTGTATAAGTGGTAATGTTCGCGAGGATGTAATGTTCGCGTATTTCGCGATTTGATTAAAATCGCGAAATTATCAGCCAGCGTAAATTAGAGCTTATGTACAAGCAAAATTTTACCCTTACACCGGACTATGGTAAAACAAAACATTATGATCATTGAACTTTATTACAAGACTACATAGTATACCTGTACAGATTAAAAGCCATGTAAACGTACAATTAATACCAAATATCAAAACTTATACACAATTGTACAAATTAAATTTGATAAACTAAACGACAATTCCTTTGAAAACTATTAACTGTCTATGTAATTTGTATTTATTTACATCGGTAAGGACTGTATCCCGCATTGGTGAAATGCAGATATGCAAGTAAATCATGGGCCTTCATAAGCCAAATGTGCATGTATTTGCTTAATGTTTATTGTTATTAGGTCAATTCTCCAGCACATTATGTTTTAAGCACGTCGAAAATGGCAAGCACAGTTTGAGCACACCTGCAACGTAAACAGGTAAAAACTGCGGTCAGATTTCACACCGGGTTATCCTTAATAATAGAGGAATCTGTTAAAAGGGCAAACATTTCATTGATGGTTGCTAATTGACTGTCGGATCACGATGTTCACAGTTTGTCATTTAACAATCCAAGTTTTGGGAAGACTACTTTCAGTTTCTACCATGGAATTTGTTGACAACCAAATAATTTAGAGTGAATATAACGATGTGTAATTTTTACGAATTTCATGAAATCCATTTTTCGCGAACATTTCCGCACGCGAAACGCCGGCAAAACAGAAAACGCGAACTTTTACGCCAGCGAAATTATCCACTTATACAGTATATCATGCACATTTAAGTAACTTGGCTCAAATATGTACCATATTGTCACCAAATATGTACCATATTGTCATAATATTTTTCACACAGCATCTATAGCTTCAAATTACTTTTGTTAATAACTGAAAACTCCTATGGCATTGTCATTCCTGGAGATATTTTCAAATGACTGCACAAATATGCCCCAAAATCTAGGTGATGTATCACACTACATATTGAAGTCTCAATGTGGTGTTAATGTGATGTACATGTATATTAAAACAGTACTTTTTAGGTCTATATTATAACTTTATTCATTTACATGCATATATATTTTTTGAATAGCATGGAACAATTTTGTGCAATTGCAAGTTACAATTGCAAGTGTAATCAAGATAACATTTTAAAAAATAAAATTTATTTTTCAGACAATAATATATTAATTTTCATGCACATGTGACAATGTAATATTTTCATGTATCAATGAAGAATTTATCAATATTCAATATTGCATTAAGTGAGGTAATGGAACACATTTGGGTTGTTAATTTAAGCATGTAGCCTTTGTGTTTACACATTAAAACCCAAATGGTTAGTAAAAGTCAGATTGCCAGTTGTCCAGCTGAATTAAGTTGATGTAGACTTAAATTCTTTCCATAAATCACATAATTTTATCGTGCATTAGTAGGCTAACAAATGTTATAAACAAATTATTTTTTAATATAAATCATTATCTGAGATTAATAAAGCTAGAGCTCGATAAGAGGCAGTGCCTTAGTTCATATTAGAGCGCGGTCAAAACGTGTGTAATTCGGTCGTATCGGGTGACACATAAGCTGGTCCCCAAAGAATTTATCCTAGCGTTTACCCATTTGCCAAAATAAGTTAATATAAAAAAATATAATTAACTGCGCTAGAGTCTAGATATTAAAAGAATCTACCAGATATAGGCTACTGACGTTGTGTTTTATTAAATAAATCGATCTACTGTATGACGTCATTTGTGTAAACTTTCAAAGCGGCATATAATCGGGTTCCCTTGGGTAATACCGTACCGTTGTTTACTATAACGCGGATGAATAGTGGTTTGGCTGCGATATAACTAGTTTTATGTTTTCTTTCAGTTCCTTCAGCCAAACATAAATTATTTATTGTCTTCCCGTTAATGTCTTAATAAATAAAGACAACAACAACTACATAGGAGTGACCAATACTGGACAGCGCGTTTATTCAATAAATGCTTAGATCTATATTATCTCAAACACACGATAGTTTCATGACAAAAAAAAATAACCACGAATAATGAGTGGTAACTGTGTCAATGCACTTATACATATTCAAACGAAAAAATATTTATATCGCTATGGCGATAACAGTTCATGAAACCGTCACATACACACTGCACACCCTCGCGTTAGTACTGCCACACTTGAAACAATAGAAAATTGTTCATCTGAAAAAGATACACATATATTAACATGTGATCAACAGAAAATATAGTCAAAGTAATAACGATAGTTGAAACGTCTTAATTCTAAATGAGCCCACGCAACGAGCGAAAACGAGAAAATACGAACAAGGGTCGGGTGGGTGGGAGTAGATGTTAACTAGCGTCCAGTATTGCGTCGAATGACCAATACACCAGTAGCACGGGTTTTTCTATCACGGTCAGTGCATGGTTCACTGACCGTAACCATATAAGGAAATATCGGTAAACGGAAATTATCGAACAAAAATAAATATATTTATGTTTTCTTTCAGTTCCTTCAGCCAAACATAAATTATTTATTGTCTTCCCGTTAATGTCTTAATAAATAAAGACAACAACAACTACATAGGAGTGACCAATACTGGACAGCGCGTCGAAGAAAAAGAGCGGGCATTTAGTTACTCATTTTTAAAGAAACTGACTTCTTGGAATTTTCATTTTCATGTATATATCTGTCTTTAAATATTTCAAAACTCCAGCGACCATGTTTCTGTATAAATCTGTCGCTAACGCCATTATTCGCTGCGGTGGTAGCCCCACCCGACCGGTAAGAATGTAACCCGTACTTGCTGCTGTCAAAACCTAAGTATGACAGTTTACTTGCAAATATCTCTCTAGCCCTAGAATAGGAAATACTTTTCCCTTTCCTTAACATGTGCGAACCAGTTTTCTTGGAAAAATATATATTTCTAAACAAAAAAAAATCATCAGAACTATCAGGTATATTTGCAGCCGTTAGATAGTTTACTAAACAACGAACGGGACAATATTCAGTTCCTGTTTTAACTACGCACACGGAAGACCCGGTGCAAAATTGATCCGTCTTAGAGGATCTCAATTTTATTTCAATTCAATCATGCTTAAATACAATATCTGATCTCTAATGCCACAACCTCTTAAATGATCCATGTCCTTCCAAATTCCAATTTTGAATACATCTGAAAAATGTATAAACAAAGAAAATACTTAAAATACAGCCTTAAAAATATTTCAAAGAAGATAAAGAAAATGACTTATCAGATTACTTTACAAAGCAAAAGTAGATAGATACCTTTATTTCCTCCACGTGGGAGAGCATAACATATTTACAATATAATCATACAATGACAAATACAAAAGAGAAAGAAACAGAATATTTCTGTCATAACGGCTTAATTAACACCATGATGACATATGTAGACGTTACCAGCATGCAATTAATAACAATAATAATAACAACAACAGACTGAGTGTGCGTCTCCTTAAATTTAAGGAAACATACCGAGGGCACAGTGAAAATTCTAACTATACCGTCACAAGCCATCGGTAAGCACATAATTATTCTAAAATGTTGAAGATAAAAAAAACAATAAATCTTCAATAAAGTATCATCAGCATACTCTCGTACAAACTCTCACAAAACGAAACGAAATTTAAGTGAGACTATTGAAAAAGAAATTTGCCGGTGATATATTCTCAGAGATAGAGTCATTATGTAAGCAGTTTGATAAGATGTCTCAATAACATGAGATGAACTTTAACATCATAATTATCTGATACACATTTAAGGCCACCAACAATCGCAAAGATTTGATTACAGCTATTTTTCTTCATGAATTTAAAGAAAGATGAATAACCATATTGGTAAATAATAAAATTGTACATAGCATTCCTGTCGTACTGATTAAATGTACAATGGTGAACTTTATGTAATATGATATTGTTACTTAATAATTTGCATTTTGAACAAACTTCCGGGTAATTATATTTGGCATAAACCCTGCACATACTATTTAAAGCTGTTTTACATAACCAGCTAGAGTTATTACAATTCCTTCTTAACTCCCAGAGAATGCAATTGTTAGACCGATCAAAAAAATTCTCAAATATATCAGTATCCATATTTTCGGTAATTTTCCTTTTCCTTTCATTATAGTGAAAATTAATTATGTTGTTTGTTACTTGCCGATTCCAAATTTGTTTTGAAGGGAAATTGCCAGTAATCAAAAATTGGTCTAAATACAACTTCAAATCGTACTTAACGACTAGTCGATATATATCAGGGATAAAACCTTGCGTTTGAAGGTCGACTGTTATAAAACGCAATAACCGATGAATAAAGAATCTTTTAGCAAGATATTTTGCCGGGAGGCGACAGAGCTGTCCAAAGAAGAGAAGTTTTTTTGTATCGATGATTGATTCAATAGAGTATACCCCTAGAGCCCCTAAAGCTATTTCATTCGGTGCAGAGACAGGTAGGCCCTGAACACGTTTTAAACAAAGTCTGTGACTCTTTTCAAGTGTTAATAATTGCGTTTGACTCAACGAATTTAACAGCTCGCATCCATATAATGCTTTTGGTAAAACTATCGACTGATAAACAGTTAACCATGTTGTAGGATTAACCTCATTTGGCAATAAACCACAGTTTAAAAGACTGAAAAAAGTACTTCTTAATTTAGAGTTAATTTCTGCCATGGCATCACGCATGTTCAAATAACTGTCACACAATATGCCAAGGTGTTTATAACTGTTACTTGTTGGAATAAGTTCATCACCCAGTTTAAGCATGTTATTGTTTAGACTAGTTGCGTTGAATGTTATAACGGAACACTTAGACGCATTGTACAAAAATCGCCACTTTTTAGAGTAGTTATTGCATATGTCAATCATTTTCTGTAGTCCTAACTTAGAATATGAAAGTAGGACCATATCATCTGCGACAGTCGGGGAACTTGCATGAAAATTATAGATGCAACAACCCAGACCACTTTCCTGTAATTCATTTATCAGGTCATTTATGAAAAGGAGATATAAAATGGGAGGACTTATTCCTCCCTGTCTGGTTCCCTGCATAACATTAAACCATTGGGAGAGTTCGCCTTTAAACTTAACACAACTTTTCATCTCCTTGTATAAGTTCACAAAGCAGAGAAATGTGTTTGAGTCTAAATTACAATTAAATAATTTCCATAGGAGGCCTTCATGCCACACCCTATCAAAAGCTTGTTTAGCATCCAGGAAACATACATGAACTTTGCTACCATGTTCTTTGCCATAGAGTATGGATTCTTTAAAATAAAATGACGTCATAAGGCAACTCAACCCATCTTGAAAACCGCCTTGTTGTGGATTAATTTTTGATAATATTATGTCTTTACTTCTATTAAGCAGTATTTTTTCAAAAACTTTAAGAGTCGCTGGTGTTAGAGAAATCGCCTTCCGCGGAACTCACCCTTCGGTGACAAAATGTTATTCCGCCTTCCGCGGAAATCACCCTTTGGTGATCAATTACAATTCCGCCTTCCGCGGACCTCACCCTTCGGTGATCAAATACAACTCCGCCTTCCGCGGAGTAACGCCTAAATCTCTGTAACTTCATTATCTAAGACATGTCGCATTCCGCGACGAGTAAACTCCGCATTCCGCGGATAATCGCAATATGCGACATATAAAGGTCTACCTTCCGTGCAAAACATCTCGTAGTAAGAGATCCGCATTCTGCGGTGTAAAATTATCATGAGTTTACTAAAACCGTGTTCCGTGGATCGTGGCATTCATATATGTAGCGTTACTATAATTGTATAGTAAACGCGTCTTGTTTATATAAAAATAAACGTAGGAATATTAAAATTCAAATCTGATAGCCAAGACTTTGCTTGTGAAACGCCTTGAATCAAAAATGCATTTTGCAGCATTACTTATGAAGATATCTTGCCCCTTATCAAACTCAAGAATTTTTGTCTAACAAGTAATCAAAATACTCATCATTTATCGACTGGCTTAGAAGATGTGGCCGTTGAGCTTGTAGACGGCTTGTCGTAGTAGTACCCGATTCGGCGTTGACCTTCAGCGGCTTTCGGTGCTGGTACGTTGGGCACGAAAGGACTGGGCTGGAGCTCCCCATGACGGGTCTCGGCGAAAAGGCTCGTCGGGCCGGCGAGAAACGTCCAGAGCAGCATTACCGGGGTTGTTACGTGTAAAAGAAGAATTAACACCCTTGTAAGGATGATAAAATGCATTAGAAGTAGGCTTGGAAGCTTTAAGCTTTTTGACCGCCCTGGCCTCTGCTTGCCTGAGCTTCTTTTCATCTTCGCTATCGGAACCTAACTGGGGCTTCTCGTATTCCTGAACAGTAAGCCAGCCCCCGGGGGAATTATCTGCGACTTGAATGAGCTTATTTCTATGTTTCAGCTTTGAAACTAAATTGTCAACAATCCCTAGCGAAGCACGTGGTAGATTGTTTCTGCGTAAAGCTTCCAGTCCTTCTTGAATTTCTAAATTAAATGCGTACTGTATTTTGTTAGACTCCTTTTTTAAAAGTCACAGTCTTTCTATCTTGTGGAAGTTTAATATCAATCAAATCGTTCTTAAATTCCTTTAACTGAGAGTCAAGATAGGTTTTAAATAACGAAAAAGCTTCTATAGCTGAATCCCCCGGGGACTTACCGCCTTCTCCTGGCAATGAAACTCCGCCACGTGGTAAGCCACCGTTTTCAAACTCGTCTTCAATTTCCGACATGTATAATTCTTCGTGTAAGTAGATGTTAACTAGCGTCCAGTATTGCGTCGAATGACCAATACACCTGTAGCACGGGTTTTTCTATCACGGTCAGTGCATGGTTCACTGACCGTAACCATATAAGTAAATATCGGTAAACGGAAATTATCGAACAAAAATAAATATATATATATATCGAAAATATATAACGGGTGTTATAACACTCCCACACCGGAAGGTATGTGATAAATGATTTTATTTCGAGACATTTTATTCTTTATTCAACATTTGTTTGCATATTTTCCGTTTATAAGAACAAGATATTATGTTAATTCTGACAATATATGTCTTGCCTATTTAAGCAGCTATGCTGCTTTAGCCAGAGACTATAAAATAGTGACTCTAATAACTCACCAAAAGATGACTTGGCTCGGAGATCTTCGTGAGATTTCAAGCAGCGTCAGTATTCAGTGATGTCCAGAACTAGAGTGACGTCACTGCGGGCCCACGTGAACGTCTTCTACCAGACTAGGAACCAGACAGTCCGGTCCAGTCCGGACTGTCAGAATCGGTCGCTACCACACTCCTCCCCATTTTATTTAAAAAACCTCCCCCCTCCCTCCGGATTAGTTGGTACCTGGAGTGGTCACGGTCCGAGACGACCACCCAGACGGCCTCCAACTAGTTTGACCTGTCCCGTCCCCCCAGGGTGATCTTGGAGCCCCACAACCCTCTTGTTGAGACAAATAGGCAGAACCCAGCCCCCCACTGGGGGGCTCTGGATCCCCCTCAATGACCTGGTCAGTAGGAGACCCTATGGTGGGGACTCTCCTAAGACCATTATCCCTCAGTTACTAACTTGCACGGCAGCCAGTATTCCCCCGAGGGGCATTCTCCCTGGCTCGGGGGCCCTACGCGGCCGTGTTAAGACAAGTAGGCAGAACCCAGCCCCCCACTGGGGCGCTCTGGGTCCCCCTCAATGACCTGGTCAGTAGGAGACCCTATGGTGGGGACTCTCCTAAGACCATTATTTCTCATTTACTAACTCGCACGGCAGCCGGTATTCCCCAAAAGGGGCATTTTCCCTGGCTCGGGGGCCCTACACTGCCGTGCTAGCTAACACTTCTTATTACAAGGTGCGGTGAACCTACCCGTCATGCTTCCCGGGGGGGTTTTCCCCCGGGACACTGGCGGGAACGCTTTTAACCTACCCCACCCTTTAAAAAGCCTCACCCTCCCTTTGGGTGAGTTGGTGCCTAGGGTGGTCATGGTCTAAGACGACCCCCCAGATGACCTCCAACTGGTTTGACCTAGCCCACCCTCCCGGGTAGCCTAATGACCCCTGACTATTTGGTGTAATCTTGATGGGTAGAGCCTGGCCCCCAGAGCTGGGGCGATCCAGGCCTCCCTCAGTGACCCAGACAGCAGGGGACCCTCAGGTAGGACTCCCCTGCAGCTGTTGTGATCCCAGAACTCCTGTGAACTGCCGGATTTTCGCACGGCCGCCAGTACTCTCCCGAGGGGTGGAGACCTTCCCCGCCCGGGAGCCATACCCGGCCGTCCGGTGTATTGTCGGCCATGTTATTCCCGGGAAAGGACTCACCCGGAAATTTTATTTAACAGAAAGTTACCCATGCTTGTGTGAACCGGGGCCCGCTAACAGAAAGTGTTCCCGGCTCACTTTAGTAACCTAAATAAACGGTCTAGGAAATAATAGACGTTGGTAGAGAGCCAGGACCCATAGCTACGGCGCTCCTGACCCCCTAAGGTAACCCAAGTCGTGAGGAGCTCCAGAAGGACTCTCCTGCGACCTCAATAATGCCAATACTGGCTAAAGGTGCCTAGCTTTTATACGGCCGTCGTGGATCCCCCGAGGCTGGAAGAAAGCTCTTTCCTCAGGGGCCACAACCCGGCCGTCTAGTTACTACACGAAGGGGTAGCCCATTAACCGGCAAATGCTTCCCGGGAAGAGATCCACCCGAGAAACTTTGACGGGCAGCGCAGGGAGCCACATGTTCTATTCAGACAGACATAAACCTACAACCTACCCTAGCGTCCGTGGGCTCGTGGGCGGCCAGATTGCACAGCATCTCAAGTGAATATAATAGCCCCCCGCCCACAGCCTCCTGCTCGACCCATTGTCATTTATTCCTGCCGCGAGGCCCGGGACGGGGTTGTCGCCCGTCCCGCGGCCCACCTGGACTACCACTAACCCCCGTCCCCCGATACACCCCAGGAGGCCCTGAACGAGGTCCTCCTCGCCCCGTAGCACCCCTAGGAGGTCCCTCATTTCTCCCGACGGGACCTATTGCGGCCCGCCGGGATCAAAGGGAAGACCCAGGAAATGGCGACACCCCCGGGATAACAGGACCACAGCCAACAGTTGCTCCCGGGTAGTGCAGTACCACTTCTGTTCCCAAGTAATCGCGGAACCAAGCTCAGCCCCGATCGCTGTCTCACAAGCGTCGGTGTTGAGACTAAACTCTCCCCCGGATCTAGGCAACACCAGCACCGGGTGATGGTTTAAGCAATCATCCACTCTCGGCAGCGGAAACACCGTCACCGAGTTCAGTATTCGGTTGTCTATACACGGGCAAACTGTACAGTCTTTTTTCCAAATGAGCACTGGTGCAGAGGCCCATTCAGAGGTTAAGGGTTCTATTACCCTGGCCTCCAACATTTTAGTCAGGTGAGCCTCCTCCTTTTTCGCAAACCTCAACGGGGTGCGTCTCATCTGCTGTTTGATAGCGTGGGCGCCCCCCGTATCGATAGCGTGCTCCACCCCCTTAACAGTTTCCAAATCAAGGTCATGTTTCGCGAACACATCTGAGAACTCCAAATAAGGTTCGCGGTATAACCTCAACTCTTCATCCCCCAACTCTAGAAAATCCCTCTCCAGTAAGCATTGAAGGTGCTGTGGAACCTCCTTAACCTGGGACTGACCTTCCCTCAGCCCCTCAGGTTCCAGCCTTTCCCCCTTCAGCCCGCAACGTGCTAAGCTCCTCAGTGGCTCTAGCCCCGAGTCATAGACCCCTTCAGGTTCCTCAGCCGAACCTAAACATTGGCCTTTTTTCAGTACATGATAATAATCTGAGGGATTCAGTACTGCTTTTAGAACCTCTTCAGAAGCCCCAGTGAGGGTACTGGGCACCATTACCCTCAGTCCCGGCTTGGGCTCAATCATAAAAGGCTTGAATCCCCCTTTGTTCTTACAGGCAATCATTTTCACAGAATTCGGGGAAACTACCGCCCAGTTTCCCACAACCACCTTAGATACCCGGCATGCTTGGTTCGAACCCCGATCAAACTTCAATGGTACGCTCCAAACCCCAAAATTCAGGGTCTCATTTCTAGTATTTATAACTGCTATTTCCTTGTAAAGGAAGTCTATTCCCAAAAGCATGTCATCCTCTATTGGGGCGACATAGATATTTTCATTAAAATATCTGTCCCCAATTCTCAATTTCACTGGCCCTACCCTAAAACCATTCATGGCCATGTCTTTTCCCGCCCCTACCAATTTAACATTTTGTAAAATTGGGGGCCACCCCTTAATGGACCAGTATAAGCGGTCCAAGATAAGAGTTATCTCGGCCGCCGTATCCACCACTGCCTTAAATGTACGGCCATTTAGCTGCACTTCCACCGTGCAGGTGCCAACCGATGGGAGGCGTTGGATGGGTGGACCGGGTGTAGGTCCCAACCCGGATCCAACATGATCCAACGTCTCACTGCTACAAAGAAATGAGTCACGGGGACTGCCCGTGGGCTGGTCCCCGTTATTAATTCCCTTAACAATACTCTCCCCCTCAACTGGGCCACACTCGCACAGGTCCCTGTCTCTCTCAGCCACCCTCTCATCTGGGTTGCTTCGAACACCTACCTCGGACTCTAACCGGATTTGCTTTATTTTCTTTTGAAAATCAGCCTCCTCTTTGAAAGTGACCCGTCGGTCAGATGTCCCGCCGCCTTGGGGACGTCTAGGACAATCTCTTTTGAAATGCCCAGTGTCCCCACAATGAAAGCAACCTGCTGGGGACCGTCGCGGTGATGTTGACCGTGACGAGTCCCTTGTCTCAATCCGCATTTCAGACAATGAGGCCATCATGCTTTTAACCAACTCTTTTAAAGTGGGAGAGACCCCATCTGACTCTGGGCTCATACCCCGACCCACGTTATTGATTCGGGGTGTCACTGGGCTCTCAGACTCAGTTGAGGAACAGCTATTCCGACCCTCAGCCGGTCGGGCCATCCGTATGGCTGGTCCAGAACCCTCAGGCCGGTGAGACCTCCCCATTGCCCGAGGTGAATCTGGACCAGATAATTCCCGATGCTTCATTAATCGGTGATTGTGCTGGTACCATTTAATTTTATCCAAGGCCTCTTCTACTGTGCGGGGTCGGAGGTTACACACCTGCTCACCCACAACAGCATCAGCAAGCCCTTGGCACACACTCAAAATTGCTTGAGATTCCACAAAGTTTTCCGGGAGGTGGGGAAATGCCTTCATAGCGAGTTTCACCACCCGATCCGCCCACTCCTCAAGCGGTTCCCCTTCATTCTGAACAGCATTTTGTAAACACAAATAGGATGTCTCTGGGAGATCATTGTCCCCATACCGCTTCTCCAACCGCTGGATTAGAGAAGCATAACAAATGCCAGGGTGTTTTTTTCAATAATATAGCCAGATGGTCTGCGGCTTTGCCGGTGACTGCCCAGCACAGCTGATCTAGGCACTGCTCATCCGTCCAAGCACTCACCCTGGCAAATTTCTCAAATTTCTGGTAGAAAACCTCCCAACTTGAACTGCCGTCAAATTGGACTGTTTTCGGTAACTGGCCTACACGTAGGAGTTGGTTTAGTTGGGCACCCCTAATGGGGAACCCCTCCCCCTCACCACCCCAGGGTACCCCGCCCCCGTGGGCCACCCTTAACACATCCCCCCTGAACAGAGGCTGTTCAGGCCGCGACATCCCAAAACTGGGGGTATCCACCCTTCCCCAACTATTCTCTATTGTCCCATCCCTTTGAGGGCCCCCAAACTCCCAACCCCGTTCGCAAGGTGGGGCCCATCCCGACCCGGAGTAACCATCCTCCCCCGCGAATAGTATCGCCCTACTTGAATTGGCTCCATTTCTCATTAGAGATGTGTGGTTCTCCGAAGCATCTAACCGACCTGGCCTATCAATAATGTCTGTCCTACCTACCGGTGCACCCCTGCGCTCGGGGTCTACACCTACATTACTTCTGCTATTCAGCTGGTCTAACCACGCCAGGTACTGGCGTTGGTCCTCCCGGCCACTCCTAGCACTACCTATTTGCCTATCACAACCGGGCCCAACCTGAGACTGGGGTCTACACCTACTAGGGTCTACACCCCTCCCTAAGGAACCATCAGCCTTAGCCTCCCCCACCGGATTTCGAGACATATGGGACTTTTCATAACCCTGATCCGACCCTGAACTGAATCTACCCCGGGTAGGGTCTACAGCACCCCCACCCCAGGATCCACCCCGATCAGGTACCGGTAGCCTGTACTGCCTAGGCTCCATAGAGAAGTCATTGATTGGGCCGCCTTCCCTAGATTCTACTCCTACATTATCTAAAATGCCAGGCCGGGGTCTACATCCGGCAAGATCCGCCCCAGGGTCACTCCTGGCAAATCCAGCTGGACTCTCCCTCGGTCTTGCATTACATTGCTCTACACCCATTTGATGTTGGGCTTGTGTGCCCCGGGCACCGAAACTGCTGGTTCTATCTCCTAGTCGTTCAGATCCCACCAGCTCCGCCCCTGAACGATTACCGGAAGTGGGTGGGGTATTGTTTGTTGCATAAGGGGTGCTGAACACTGGACCAGCTTTATTTGCGCTTTCAGACCACATTTTATTGTAAAAAGGCATAACCCACTGAGTTGTTATTTTGGGCTGGAGCGGGGCCGTTAGGGTACCTCTTGGCGGACTTGGAGGAGTGGGTCTATCAGCCTGGGGCTGTCCCTGATCCTCCTTGTTTTTAAAGAAAGCCCTGCTGGCTGCGTTGTTCTCCGTGGGGGACGGGTTGGGGTCCCATCCTTCCACGGTGAAAAGACCACTTTCTGGACATTCGATAGTTCTTTTTTAAGGATTTCAACTTCGAGGGCCAAATTCGTGGCTGGGCCCCACTAATCCGAGTTAGTCGGGTCCGTGTGGTTGTCCTTGAGGTATTCTGCCTTTTCGAAGTCGAAATAGGTAATAAGTTTATCATGCCCCCGCAGTGCGTCTATGTGTCGAAAGTTGTATCTGGTAATATTGTTGCGCGCCTCCGGGGTGGCTTGTCAGATGGTGTGCGGCTCGGTTTGCTCCGCTCCTGGTCAGGATTCTAATCAGTCACCACAGCTCTTGTTGCGCGCCTCCGGGTGGCTTGTCAGGTGGTGTGCGGCTCGGTAGCTCCGCTCCTAGTCAGGATTCTAATCAGTCACCACAGCTCTCCACCAAACAGCAAGTTGGTTGCAAGGTAGGCCGGACCTCTTCTGTGGTGGTGTTTCCCCGGTTGAAGTAACGGCTTCGAATGCAGCGTACCTGTGTAACGGGGCTAGATGGACGGTTTGGACTCCAACTTAAACGAGGCTTGTCTTAAAGGACAGGGTACGGGATTGGGGTAGTTGGTACAAAGACTATTTAAACTAAAGCAAAACAATGACGCTACCTAACTGTCAATAAAATATTTATTCGGGCGAAACAAATGTAAATAGACTAGATAATTTAACAACTACTACAATATTAATTCCTACACCCGTGGCAGAGCCTAATACAAGTTTTCAAAATAACAGGGTGCCGTAAGCATGAAGAAATATAAATAATTCTAATTCAGTTAGATTATATGCAGCTGAAGCAAATGTACGAATTTTACTCTAAGAATTTATAAATCTGCATGCGTTAACATTAATTACTCTATTTTTCAGAGACAAATATGCTTTAAAACTTAACTGAAAACCTTTAAAATCTTTACTAGAATATAATTTAAATTATTAAAGGCGCACACGTTTACAAAAAAACTGAGGAGCGTGCGAAATGAGGGTATTGCGTTTTTGAAGTGTTGGAGTCCTCGAAAAATGTGAACCAGGGTTTATATACCAAAAGAGGTTGCACACTGTGCGCTGTGCAATCTGCACACCCCCCGCTGTGCAATGCATCTCCGGCACACAAAAATTGTGCAGTGCGCATCGCACAGCGTGTGAAGTGCAACCGCACAACACACGAGCGCTGTACACACTTTATGTGTAGAACAATTGTGCACAAAGCAAAATACATGAAAATGACCGATTTTAAATATTCAATTAATTTCAACTATTAAAACAATCTAATAACACACCTTAATTCGATTTTCTAAGGATTTGTTGATACGGAACATTTGAAACTACCGCTTTAAACGAACCAAGTTATACAATCACCGCGTCACAGCTTCCTTAGTTGCTAAGCAACGGTGCACAGGCAAATTCAAAATGGCTGCCGACGACAACAAATGTGCACATGCTTAAATGAAAAACATTGATATTCTAGGATTAAGACCATAATTAAGTAAAGTTTAAGTTAGGAACAGTGCATCACTATGGATTTTAAAAAACTGTACAATATCTTTCATGGATAACATACAGGAGGTATGATATAGACACAAACTTGAAGTGAAAACACTCGGATGATTTGCCATGGCAAACTAAAACATGAAAACCCAGGATAACACTGGCAAAGCATTAACATGGAGCTAGTTGTTCTAATTAATATAAAAAAGAACAACAGTCCCAAATAAATGTGATGCCAGTACTATCTACGAAGAAAGTTGGACGGATGGAGGATCCAAACCCAAGGTAAGTAAACAGAACTAGTTTACACCAGGGCATTACACTACCCCCCACTTTCCATGGCAAAACTCCGATTGCCACACATAAATAACAACAATTTCAATATGTCTAAACTAACACTAAATTAAATAACAATATAACTTCTAACTTCTGATGAAAGTTCAATCTTTCAAAATGCTTTAAAGTCACTGCGTTAATTCACTTTTCGACGAAAGTTGAAAAATAACAATTTGTCGCTGTCCATGAATTTGCAAACAGTGATAATTACAACGCAGTCCATTTCACAGTGAAGTCTAACCAATGTCACTAATGATCACTTCCATGGTAAACTATGCACAATTCGCGCAAAACTTGTTAATGTCTTTAACTGATCACTATTGAATTATCTGACCACTTAAATTTCCATGCCTCAGAAAAACTTCCACGAAATAATTTTCACTGAATAGTTACATATGTATTCCCACAATGTCACTATTTGGGCCTATCACCCTTCTTTTCCGGTTTGGAGTTCTCCTTTTCACTTGTCCTCGGGCGCTTTGCCAGCGTCTCCTGTGACGGCGACCTCCTGCTGCTCCGCCGTTTGTCCTGGACCAACCGTTCCATCGAACGCTCCATCCTTGCCATGGAATCCGCCACCTTGTTAAGCGTGGTATCCAGATTACGAATGGCGCGACTGTTCCAATCCGTGGCTGCCACCAGCTTACCAAAACCCACTTCGATGACCTTCTCTAGATGAACCAGAGCACTTGCAACCGCACCCTGATTGTCCTTATTACATGGGTCAGTTTGAACCTCCCTGTGTACTGGTTCGGCCTTCTGCTCCTGGGGAATAGGTGAAAACCCGTATCCAACATCATCACCGGGTAGCAACTGCCCCATAATATCTTCAACAGAACGCACGGGTGTGCGCCCAAAGGTGGACTTTGCATTCAACTCTGGTGTGCTAATCGTCGAAAGCGCACTGACCACCCTGTTGTCAAGTGGCGTGTCGGCAGCAGCATCACAATCAAGACCACTAGTAATGGGAACGCCACCCACTGGCGGAAGCTGCAACACTGGTGTCACCCTGTTGACAGTGGTGGTACTGGTGGGGAAATACTGGGGTGCCGTGGGGGTGTACGTTACAGTTGTTAAGTTGGGGACAGTTATGTCAAGTGTTGTAGCTGCATACATCTCCTGGCTCGTTTGCGTGAATGGCAACCCATGGGTCCGCGCTAACCCATCATTCTGAGGTCCTACGTCCTTGAACGCAGACCGACAGCCGACCTTACGTGCTGGCACGTACGCTGGTTGAAGAGGGTCGTAGATTGGTACCCGAGCGCCAGCCTGCGCACCTACTGTCCCTGACTGTTGACCCAGCAACCTTGCCAACACCGGGGGGTTAACTGGACGTTGATGAGCCCTGAGCTGTTGTCAGCGTCGCCAGCACCGATGACCTCGTCCAAGTCAACGAGTGGATCTTCGACTTCGGCCTCGACTCTACTTGGGCACCTGTTTATAACCTCCTCCTGTGTTGCAACCCTGTAATCTGTGCCCTCAGCCAGTAGGGTTGCTGTTCACCACCAGGTACTTTCGCTCGTCAACCGGACCACGGATGGACGTCAGTGCCAGTGCATGTCTCCGATAACTGGTGAGATGGCTCTCCAATGCCTCATGTGTCGTGCTCCGGAACAGGCACAGATTACAATAATATGGTGCATTGTCCATTGGCAGGTGTTGCTTATAGATATGACCGACCATCCGATATTTCTGGTTTATGTGCCACATTTTACGCTTCGGGCAGTGCAGGCAAACGTAGAGCCGCCGTTTCACCTTGTCTGCATCCATGACAGCCTGAAAATAGACAAATGGTCCGGGTCACCAACAATGCATAAATTCGCTCTTGGTTGGCAAGATGCTGACGGCACCCATCATAAGCAGTTAAGATCTTAGAGTAGTTCTACACCTTTAATGTCTGCCCACGGGGAAACCTTGTATCTATTCTACTCAGTGGAAAGTACTTCATCGTTATTACTTGCGCCTAACCTAGCTATAACTAATTACTGGCTACTGATGGTTACAGGACTAGCAGGCTGGGGTCTTGCAACTTTATTGGTCCACCTTGGCCTATTGGGTCCCTCATAACGTTTTAGCTTGTCATGGTGTACCACTCTAGACTCGCCCTTGGCATCGAGCTGGATTTTGTAAGTCAGTGGAGAGTATTTTTGCACCACAACGTATGGCCCCTGAAACGTGGTTTCAAGCTTTGGCGCTATGCCAATCTTTTTTCCTTCACGCAGCAACCAGACAAGCTCTCCAACTTCATAGTTGGAAAAAACCGACCGAGCATCATAATAGTCCTTGCTCCTTTTGGCATTCGCCCGTAGGTACTTCCGAGCAATATCGTGTGCCCGGAGCATATTTTCCCGAATGACCTCTATTTGCTTCGGGGCTGACTGACAATCGACCAAAGGTTCGGACCTGTAGATTAGATCGGCAGGCATTCTGATTTCTCGACCCAAGCACATAAGATTGGGAGTAAATTTTGTCGATTCATTAGGAGATGATCTATACGCCCCCGCCAAACACCCCAGATAAAGGTCCCATTCATCCTGATCCACCAGGTATGCTTTTATCATCTTGATAAGAGTTCGATTAAATCTTTCTGTTTGTCCATTTCCCTTGGGGTTTCTAGGGCTACTACGAGTTTTCCTTATTTCATACAGCTTACATAACTCTTTGAAAACCCTACTTTCGAAAGTGGCCCCCTGATCAGAATGGATTGACAGCGGTGCACCCCAACGAGATACAAAGTCGTTGGCTATACGCAGCGCACAATCTTCAGCATGCTGATTTGGGACGGCAAGAACCTCCACGTACTTCGTGAAACTGTCTGTCATTACTAGAATGTATCTGTTTCCATTAGCAGTTACTGGGAGAGGTCCCAGGTAGTCAATTGCGAGCCGGTCCCAGGGCGCCCCACTGTATAGGTGGCCCATTGGAGCTTTTGGTTTCTTCTGAGGAACCTTATCAGCTTCGCAAACATCGCATCCCAAGACGAAAATGCGGATGTCTTGCTTCATCCCAAACCAGTAGTACCTTTGGGTTATGCTCATGCGTTTTCTTCCTGCCAAGGTGCCCTGCTTGTAAACTTGAATGCATAAGGCTCATAACAGCTAATTTCAAGGAGCGTGGTACGACCAATTGATAGATAGATTCTAGGCCGATTTTCCCTTCAAATTGTTTGTACAATACCCCGTCTCTGAGCTGAAGGTGATCCCAGAGGATCATGTACTGTCTCGTTGCCGGGCTAGAGGTGGCTACCACATCGGCACTTAATTTATGGTTTACAGACTTTGCCGCGTGTATGGGACCTATATCCTTGTCCTCTACCTGTAGCTTTGCTAGCTCTTGGGACGTGTAGCCGTTTAACCAGTTTATCGACTTTGTCGCCTGTTGTTGAACAGAATCTGGTGACTTGTCTACTCCAGCAGCTCTAACGGTTATGTCATTACCTTCAGTCTCGGGCACAGATAGTTTGACTTCTTCCCCACTATCATCACTTAAGGGCAGGCACATCAGTTCGGCTCTCCTTTTACATTTCTTGCATGGTCCGCATTTAAGCGGCTCGCTCGTGTCGACATCATGACATCTACAGTCCTTTGGGGTCTCGCATCTTGAAAGAGCATCACAGTGAGGTTGCTTCCTCCCCGGCCTGTACACTATCCTGAAATCGAAGGGCGCTAGTATCTCCAGCCACCTCGCTATTTTGCCGTTCGGTTCCTTGAGACTGAACAACCAAACGAGCGCTTGGTGATCAGTTCTGACCAGAAACTTCCTGCCAAGGAGGTACTGCCTGAAGTACTGTATAAAGAATACCACTGCCAGTAACTCCTTTTCAGTCACACAGTAATTGCGCTCAGCCTTGTTCAACCCCCTGCTTGCATATGCAACTACTCGCTCGCGACCCTTTTGAATCTGCCCCAGTACCGCCCCTATACCCAGCCCTGAGGCATCCACATCCAGGCAAAACTCTCCTCCGTCATTCAGCGGGTACCCCATTACATCAGCGCCTGTTAGCCTACCCTTTAACGTGGCAAATGCCTCTTCACACTGGGGGCTCCAAGCAAACTCTACATCCTTTTTTGTGAGGTCAATTAGAGGCCTAGCTATCTTGGCAAAGTCCTTCACAAAACGTCGATAGTAGGAGGCCATGGCTACAAACTGCTTAACCTGTTTAGGGGTCTTTGGGCTGGGCCAGTTGAGGACTTTGGCTACATTGGTTGGATCCGGTCTGACTCCTTTTGCCGAGACAACATGACCCAGAAAGGTGACCTCGGTTTGCAGAAGGTGGCACTTATCTGGCCTAAGTTTAAGTCCGGCTTTAGAAATCCTTTCAAGCACCTCGTCGACCCGCTTCACATGTTCTTCAAAGTTCTCACCAAAGACAATTACACAAGGCACGTGTGCCACTGTAACCCCTGTAGTGCCAGCTCCATTGTTTGCTGAAACGTACTACTGCTGTTCGACAACCCGAAGGGCATACGCGTCATTTCATAAAGCCCGTACTTACAAGTGAAAGCGCTTTTCTGGATGTCTTGCTTTCGGAGCGGTATCTGAAAATATCCGCTCGTCACGTCAAAGCTGCTAAACAAGCTGGCGCCGGCTACCGAGTCTAGACAGTCCTGAATACGCGGCATAGGGAAACCGTCTGGTTTGATTAAGGCATTTACTTTTCTATAATCCACACACGGCCGTATGGCCCCTGACTTTTTTCTGACAAAGACTATGGGACTTGCCCATGGGGACGTACTTTCCTGGATCACCCTTTTTTTAAGCAAGTCTTCAATGGCAGCCTTTTCCTCAGCTGCATAGGCCAGCGGCACCCTTCTCGGTCTTTGTTTTATGGGTGCTGCGTCCCCTGTATCAATCGCATGCTCAGTGAGGGTCGTGAGGCCTATGTCCCACTCGTTTTTAGAGAAAGCATCTTTGTATTTTGTGAGTATTCCCGCAATAACTCTTTTCTCATGTTCTCCTTTCCCCTCTGTAGATTCATCATACAGCCCTTTGAGATGCTCGGGAACGTCTGCTTCATCTGCTAAATCAAGAGCATTGCGAGTTGTGGCGGGATGTTTACCTAAGATGTCAAGTCGCCTTATGCTACACATGTTGTGCATATCCCCTTCATTCTCTTCAGTTGCCAACACGCTAACAACCCTTTGAACCTGTTCTGCACACCCAATAACTGCGTCCTGTCGCAGCATTACATCGTTAGACAGCGGGTTGAGTAGTCGGGGACCTGTTGATATTAACCAGTGTTGATGCCATCAGTAGTTGGTACCTTTCTTTGAAGTTACTATTAGGCTATAATAATAAAGTCAGTCGAACACATGACATCATCACCTTCCTCTCTTTCCACAAACACATCCACGACCGCCTCAGTTAGTCCGGGTATGGATATCTCATCGGCCACCATGATTCGGATCGGGTTGCTTGAAGGATACGACACCGTCGCTGTCAACAGACGCGTAACTCTCCATGTGTAACGTTTATAGATATTTATTTGCCTGTGTCTTGAACCGTGGGCCCGTATCACTGGATCCTCTGTGAAAAAAGGATCCCACTTCTGACACCAAAAATGTTGCGCGCCTCCGGGGTGGCTTGTCAGATGGTGTGCGGCTCGGTTTGCTCCGCTCCTGGTCAGGATTCTAATCAGTCACCACAGCTCTTGTTGCGCGCCTCCGGTTGGCTTGTCAGGTGGTGTGCGGCTCGGTAGCTCCGCTCCTAGTCAGGATTCTAATCAGTCACCACAGCTCTCCACCAAACAGCAAGTTGGTTGCAAGGTAGGCCGGACCTCTTCTGTGGTGGTGTTTCCCCGGTTGAAGTAACGGCTTCGATTGCAGCGTACCTTTGTAACGGGGCTAGATGGACGGTTTGGACTCCAACTTAAACGAGTCTTGTCTTAAAGGACAGGGTACGGGATTGGGGTAGTTGGTACAAAGACTATTTAAACTAAAGCAAAACAATGACGCTATCTAACTGTCAATAAAATATTTATTCGGGCGAAACAAATGTAAATAGACTAGATAATTTAACAACTACTACAATATTAATTCCTACACCCGTGGCAGAGCCTAATACAAGTTTTCAAAATAACAGGGTGCCGTAAGCATGAAGAAATATAAATAATTCTAATTCAGTTAGATTATATGCAGCTGAAGCAAATGTACGAATTTTACTCTAAGAATTTATAAATCTGCATGCGTTAACATTAATTACTCTATTTTTCAGAGACAAATATGCTTTAAAACTTAACTGAAAACCTTTAAAATCTTTACTAGAATATAATTTAAATTATTAAAGGCGCACACGTTTACAAAAAAACTGAGGAGCGTGCGAAATGAGGGTATTGCGTTTTTGAAGTGTTGGAGTCCTCGAAAAATGTGAACCAGGGTTTATATACCAAAAGAGGTTGCACACTGTGCGCTGTGCAATCTGCACACCCCCCGCTGTGCAATGCACCTCCGGCACACAAAAATTGTGCAGTGCGCATCGCACAGCGTGTGAAGTGCAACCGCACAACACACGAGCGCTGTACACACTTTATGTGCAGAACAATTGTGCACAAAGCAAAATACATGAAAATGACCGATTTAAAGTATTCAATTAATTTCAACTATTAAAACAATCTAATAACACACCTTAATTCGATTTTCTAAGGATTTGTTGATACGGAACATTTGAAACTACCGCTTTAAACGAACCAAGTTATACAATCACCGCGTCACAGCTTCCTTAGTTGCTAAGCAACGGTGCACAGGCAAATTCAAAATGGCTGCCGACGACAACAAATGTGCACATGCTTAAATGAAAAACATTGATATTCTAGGATTAAGACCATAATTAAGTAAAGTTTAAGTTAGGAACAGTGCATCACTATGGATTTTAAAAAACTGTACAATATCTTTCATGGATAACATACAGGAGGTATGATATAGACACAAACTTGAAGTGAAAACACTCGGATGATTTGCCATGGCAAACTAAAACATGAAAACCCAGGATAACACTGGCAAAGCATTAACATGGAGCTAGTTGTTCTAATTAATATAAAAAAGAACAACAGTCCCAAATAAATGTGATGCCAGTACTATCTACGAAGAAAGTTGGACGGATGGAGGATCCAAACCCAAGGTAAGTAAACAGAACTAGTTTACACCAGGGCATTACAATATTACCATGCCTCTGTCTGAACCTAATTATACCCTCTGCTCCTTTTTCCCCAATCCCCGGTATCCCCTTTAGCTCCTCCACCCCTGCCAAATTAATTTTCACAAGGGTTGAGGAGCCCCCATTCTTAATAAGGGGACCAGAACCCGGCCCCACCATAGGCCGTGCACTTACAATGCATGGGGGACTGAAGGGCAAGGGGCTGCACAGGTTCCACCCAAGACCCTCTCCCTCCCAGGACCATAAATCATTTTCAGTCATGTTTGTTTAATTGTATAAAGCAAACCAGAAACCGCAAATATAGACAAGATAACACACCGTAACACACAAAATAGCACTTTATTTAAAATATTCACACAAAATATTCAAAGAAATATCAACTTCAGAAATCAACCGGAAGTAGAGAAACCGGTGCCGCCACCAAATGGCGATCCCGCGAGATCTCGCCCAAGAAAATGGCGGGCCCGCGGAATCTCACCAAAATGGCGGCAAAACGAAATTTCAATTTTCCGACAGAAACTATTAAAATATGATATTTACAGAACGAATTGGCCGAAAATATCAAAATAAAATAAAACGTAAAACAAAAATATTAATAACTAAAAATAGAAAAACGGCCAGACGATATCGGATCAACCACGTGATCGTGACCCGACACGTCACTTGGCGGCTTCACGGCCTATGAACCGCCAAGGCAGAGCTTTCTAGCTGAGGGCAAGGATCGTCCGGGATCGAGTCCCACCCGATCACGGACGAAATCCTAAGTACATAGACAAAACGCAACGGCCAATCCGTCCAACTTTCCCCCACTCCACCCGTCCAACAGATGGAGCAAGTTGCCGGTAAAGATGAAAAGATTCCCCGCTGTGGGTACGAAAATACTCGTCGCCAGTAAAGCAGCTATGCTGCTTTAGCCAGAGACTATAAAATAGTGACTCTAATAACTCACCAAAAGATGACTTGGCTCGGAGATCTTCGTGAGATTTCAAGCAGCGTCAGTATTCAGTGATGTCCAGAACTAGAGTGACGTCACTGCGGGCCCACGTGATCGTCTTCTACCAGACTAGGAACCAGACAGTCCGGTCCAGTCCGGACTGTCAGAATCGGTCGCTACCACACTATTATGGAAGCTGAGCGGATTATTCGCCGAGTTTTCTGATACCTAGAGGGGATGATTCTTAATACATGTATTCTATGGTAGTTAAGCTGTTCAAATATATTAAAAACTCAAATAACTGTCTTATTTCTTTACTTCAATTAAGATTTTCAACGTTCAACATCAACAACAATGAATAAAACCGACGTTAAAAGTGTATATAATTTCGGATGGTACAGGAAATCGGATTTTATTTCTTTATACACACTGTTAACTTTATTTATAGAGTATTATAATGTTTTCACTAAAGTTGACTCTGGACTCGAAATAATAACGTTCATTTATTTATTTTATGCAAGTTGAAACATTGTGTTTCGCAAATTTAGATTCAAATAATGAGATGGAGTAATTGGATCTGAGTGCTTTTAATTTCACCACTACTGTTCACAGGGAAATAGTTAAAATCAAGTATGAAAGAGAAGTCCAAATCATGCTTTAAAATATCCCAGAATGCAGGATTTAGCATACAGATTTTCAAAATTTTCCGAGGGAGAAGGCCCCGGACCTCTTAATTAGATAGGCATCATACAAATTCATTTGGGCCTCTTACAAATTTTATTTATCGAGAATTATGGACGTGTTCGAGGGGCTGATGTTAAAGCTCCGTACAAATTACCAATTAACGCTGTTAAAAATATGATTCGCTGAGTTGAACCCCCCTCGCTGAAATCCTGGATCCGCCCCTGATTTGGTTATTCTTTGTTCTGTGATTAGAAGACAAACACTTCGAAAATTGTACTGTATACATGTATGAAAATAAATGCGCGATAATTGATTTGTTTAAACAAATCTATTGGCAAGTTGCAGTTAGAACTTATATTGCAAAAGAAATGCATCATGTGGCATTTTACTGCGCTATCATCGTAACGATCAGTTCATTTTCGTCGGACACATTTTCAATTATGGTTGTGCGAAAGAACGACGACTCGTCGATTCTATCTTATTTCAAGAGAAACCGGCCTTGTGAGGCTGATGCCAACTCCATCGGGCATTCTGAACTTCAAAATTCAAGAAATGAGATCGAGATCATTCCGGATAGCCCTTCAAGAGCGACTCTGAAGACGCAAAATACCCCTTCACGTCAGGAAATTTCTCCGACGCCGGACGCGGTACCCCAACATGCCGAGACACTGAATCAACGCCGGCTACCTCGAACAGCCAGTTCGATCCAGTCAGGTGTCGATCCTAAGTGGAAGAAAGTCTACTCCTGGTTGCAAGAAGTTGGCAATGGTTTTTATATATATATTAACTTAGCCTTGTGACTTGCATTAAACAAATAAAATAACTCAATTTTCATGCTACTATAATAAAAAGGGAAATATGCATATCAGGAATCGCCACACTCATAAAACACAGCCTCCCCCTGCAGCAAAAAGAAGAGAGGAAAATAAATGATTTGTTTGTTGATTGTTTAACAAAAAAGAGAACCGTATGGGTTAGCACCTTGGAACAGTCAGTGGCAAAATAATTTGCTACTGGGGGTTTAAATCAGGTTCTAGGGTGCAATATATATTTTATTATACCTGTTTGTGTTAACTGAATACATATTATGATATTATTTATATAAATATATATATGAAGCTGTCTATATGTTTACTGGTATCGTAAATTAATTTAATTTCAGATTGTGAGTGGGGTTTTCCACCTTATCAAGAGTGAAGACAAAGCTTAGAAGCAGGCTTAACAATTCAACATTAAATTCATTGTTAATGATATCGATGGAAGGTCCTGATGTACTGAAGTTTGATTATAATAAGGCATTCAGCACTTGGGCACAAGAAAAAAAGAGGCGTCTGAAAGTTTAATTCTATTCCTGTCAGTTGTAATGAAACACTGAGTTTGATATGTGTGAGATATCTTGGACAATGAAGGTGAAAAACTAACTATACAGAGTATATAGTTGACATTGTAACTTGATGAGATCAGATTAGTTTATGTAATTAAAACACATGTTGACATACTGTTTACAGATTGTTTCACATTATTTATGTTTTTTAACTTTGTACCTTTCTTGGCTCTAAAGAGATAAAAAAAACATCTATGTACTATATACAGTTGTTGCAGTAAACTTTGGTACAAATATAAAACTGTATAAAATGATTGTTAAAAAATAAAGTTTCGCGAGCTAAAATCCACGAAACGTCCAGCGACAACCCTTCCAAAAATCCTGGGGAGATCGTAAGTAATTTGGCGAATATTTTTGTTAATGCATTGTTGCGATCGACGTAAAAATTAAGATTGTAACTGTTTCAGTCTCTTAAGGTATGCGAGCCTTGTGCATTTCATTGTTGACACTACTCAGTTGTGGCGGAGCCTGATCATCGTTATTCTAGCAAAATTTAACCACTAATCATACACTCCTGCATCAAAAAGACCCCCAACCTAAGATTAAGGTGAAAACAAAGTGGAAAACATTATTTCCTTGCATCAAAATACAAGTACCTGCATCTATTGAAATCCCTGAATATACTGAATTATTTGCTAATGTTGATGATATTAACTGTCACAAAGTTTAACGAAAAAATCACACATAGTTTCATATGTTTAAAGTAATGATATCTGTGCAGGGCAAGTTCGATTCAACCAGCGCGCCAGTCTTTCAACGCTTTCAGCGCTTTGATCATACTGCAGTCGCACATTTCCTGTTTATTCCGAGATAACGAGAACGTGGTCAGTGACATGCTGCCTTAGTCTCTCTGGCACAACTATACAATAATCGCGTGTCATAAACTAAACAGACCTTCGATGTTACACCTGCTTCATCTTTTTGCATTGCATGTTCATTCTAAAATTGTCAAAAACAGGTCTTAACAGGTTAAACAGAAAGTTAAAAAATGAATGATAAATATAGACAACAGTCATTTTTAAACAAGTTCTTTAACCATTTCTAACAAAATCGGCAAAATACATTTATAAATTCTTTGAAGAATATAATTAAAAAGAAGAATATGAGAAAAATATCATCATCATCATCATCATCATCATTATTGTAATCATCTTAATTTTTCAGTCACAATCAGAGCAAAAAGACATTAAAACACTCCATCGTTATCATCTTTATCATCATCATTTTTGTTTAGTCATAGTCATTATTAACAACAGCTACAAGACATTAAAACAACAAAATCATCGCCGTCTTCATCATTGACATATTCAGACTAAATCTCCGGAAAATTTAATGAAGAAGTTTTGGCAGGCCTGGTGATCACCATCAATATGCACATTATCGTTTGGGAGGAGGCATATTTTACTCACTCCGGGATTTTTGGTGCACATTAGATCCTGGTTAAAAGGGGAGCGAGACATTTCAACCCCTCGACATTTCAACCCCTATGCAATTTGTAAAATCAAAGACTTTTCAACCCCTCTGGCATTTCAACCCCCAAAATATGTAAGACATTTCAACCCCTCAACCGTTAAAAGACCCATTTTAAAAATTGTTTTGCCAATGACCATTTCAAGGCGGTAACCCCTCAGGTTGTTTTATTAGTTGTTTGCGGTGTCTCATTTGTAATTGATCATTTGATAAACCCATGGTCTTCTTTCATTTGTACTCTTCGGCTGCTGCGTGGGTGGCTGTTGTCTTGATGTGGCGAATCCTGATATGCATACATCTATTTCACTTTATTGAGACAATGCTGTCGTGAATGTATAAATAGATGAAAAGGGAACTTTGAAAGCCATCGAACACGACAAAAATGAAAATATTGCAGGCTCGGTTTGATTGAGCCTGTTCATGGACAGGATTATCTGGATTAACTGAATAAAATAATCATATTCTTTTTTTCGTAAGTTGTCTAGAAATAATGTAGCCTGTCTTAGATGCATGATCACCATTTAGCTGGCAAAAAATATAGTGCAGACGTCGTTATTCATTACTGCTGAGACGAGCATGGCTAAATCCAAGATAGGAAGATTTTTGGACATTAGTTTAATGAAACCCCTATATTAGCAAGCATGTTTAGTGTCAGAATGTCATTTTGCATAATATGTAATATACTTACCACTAAAGCTTTTTAGCCCAATAACACTTCTACGGAAGCCTTTTAATTTGTAACATACCTGCTGTCACATAGGTAAAACATATCACACACTGAAATACAAATGTTGCAGAGAATGAAACAAAATTCTAACAATGACAGTTATTTTAATAAAGATCTACCCTGACAGTGAACTCCCTATCACAAGGATGTCAGGAATTATGTTCTGAGGATACACAGAAAACAAATTCAGGATGCGTTTCTTTTTTCTGTTTTCTACACTATAGCACCATAAAGGCATGAAAGCAAATCCTTCATTTTCATGATCGATTTATATTAAAATTACATGAAGCGGTGATCTGATGAAGAACGTATGCATATTGTTGTACTTCGTAGACAACAGCTATAAAATAATAAATTAATTGTGATCTTTTTCTTGGAAGCATGCACAGTTTGTGTGTGTTAAATCATTGCCATCTATGATAATCCATCGTCACACAGATGAGTATGTTCAACTGAACTAAAATATTTTCAGATAATATCAAATGAATGTATGAATTCCGTAAGAACAGATTTTGTAAATGATTACAGCCGTACATACAATATGCATTTCAAAGTCCCATATTCCGCATTTATTGTGCCGTGTGGCCACTATGTTTCAATATTAAAGCGTGCATAACTTTGGATATTGTCCAATCACCCCTCTCCTGCATTATCACGTTTTCTTTGGCGTTATCTGTTATGCACAGGGTTATATTCTCAGATTCCCTGTCAAAATTTTATTCTGTTTAGTTCCAAACGCCGCTGATCATGGACTGGTATTTTTCTGGAAATATCCGATTGAAAATCCATGATCACAGTCATATACACACCATTTGAGATGGATCGAAATTGGTACTGCTTACTTGTGTAAATATCTAGTTGTGCTCAACCTATGGCTAGTCTGCGTGGGCATCACTTGCCTTTCATTACTGCTCATGAACAGGCTCAATCAAGGCGAACCTACAATGTACGGTATTTGTCGTGTAAGATGGCTTTCACCTATAACAAATTATCATTTGCTTAGATGCAACAAAACTACTACCGTCACGAGTTACAGTTGTTGCTTGTATGGACATCTGTTGACGAATTGCTCATCTAAAGAGATTGCATGATTTGGTAGACCTGATTATGAATTTCGACAAACACCAGACGTCAAACGCTAAAAAAAGCAGGAGTTATATCATCAAGAACTAAAGTTGCAATGGCTAGAAGTCGTTTGATATACAGTAAAGTACCTTGTAAAAGTCTTTACAATTTTTACTATTTAAATTTTTGAGTAATGTCATACTATTTAATGTATAATTATTTAATATTTCTTAATCTTTGTTAGGAATCGAACCATTGACCCCCAGGTCCGCTAGCTTGCTAACTTGCGGTTTAACCGACTGAGCTATTGCGGGTCCCTACTTCGTAAGCATTATAAACCCAATATAGCCTAGATGAATTACCTAAATTATTGGAATTAAGTCCCTTTAATCGAAAAAAAATACAGAATCTGCAGCACTTCAGGTAAATTAACATAATCATCATATCGTCTCTACTTTTTCCCATCATTTATTTTATTTGGAAATTCTGTCTGTCGATTACCAAGAAGAAATAAGATAATTGAATTCAAACCAATTGAAATGTCTTAAGAGTTGGATATAAGATAGCATTGTAACTTGGTTGTGGTACTTCAGTGAGAGGAACTACTGAAGGCCCACAGGTTAAGGGGGTTAAGGTGGTCGTGCCTTATATTGTTCCTCATGTTTTGAAATATCCCCCTTTTGGGGAGATGAGGGTGGGGAGGGGAGAAGAAAGAGTGTGTGAAGAGGTAAGAGGATGAGCAGGGGGAAGAGGATGACCACGCGAGCGAGGATGGGGAGATGGGAGTGCGAGCGAGGATGGGGAGTGGAGAGAGGATGGGGAGGGGAAAAGGAAGAGGGTGGGGTTGGGGAAGAGGATATGTATGGGAGAAGGACGGATAGGGTAGGGGAGAATGAAGAGGGTGGGGTGGGGAAAGAGGGTGGGGTAGGGGACAGGTTGGGGGGACGGAAGAGGAGTGGGGTTGGATGAAGGGAGAGCAGAGGAGAGGGAGGATGGTTGGGTGGGGAGAGGGAAGTGGAGAGGAGAATGGTGGGGATAGGGTGGGGTGAAGTGCGGTGGTAAGGGGTAGGGTTGGTAAGTCAAACAAAAAAAATAACACTGGTTGGACCTAGAGGGAACATTGAACTGGATATTGTATTATTTTTAGTTTATTTGAGTGGAAAATGCTTTATTTTGAGACCCGGATTAGACAACATAGCAGGTACCACATTTTATTACTTTTCTAACAAACTGCATTTTTTAAAACTTTTGTCTCCTGTTATTTTCAATATGTATCTGTTTATAACAATATAATAACAGATTGTTTGGAGATTGTTAAAAAAATGATAATTTTATTTTCACAGCTCATCATCAGTAAAACTTTATTATGAGGAAGTATAAATTACCTTAATACTATAAAGAGTTCCAATGGCTTCCAATGGCTTCTAAGTGTCTTTTAAAACACAGTTTTAACACATACAGGAAAGTTATTAGAGAATCTATTCGACCATGTGAAACCTTTTTCTGACACTTCGCACCATTTCTTGAATGTTTTCTTGAACTTTTTACTTCGCAAAATTATTACACATTATTATGTGATTTTTTATTTTTGAACTGCCTAAAACGACATAAATTTATTAAACATAAAATTTTTGGCTGTGAAGAGCCTAGCAGTAATAATATTTAATTTCTCGTGGGCAATTGTGTCAACACGGGGGAAATAATTACTAAAATGTACTGCCGAGCACTAATTAATTTTTCTTTAACTAATTGTGAGTTACCATATTAGTCTAGACGGTAAAGACCTATTAGTACAATACACTCATTAAGCAGTTCAAGCACAATCAAGGTTGTAGATTATAAAACTGATACTGGAAATTCAGACAGGAAATCCGGTACGGAGACCCGCAGGCAGATGGTTTTCGATGACTTCTGGCACCTGAAGCTGCGCTGGCACCGGCCGTATCGGCTTGCCTTTCCGCCGGACTACCAGCAACACCGAGAGGGGGATCCGGGCAAATTGCCTCCTAATGAACGTGCTAAATTTAACAACAGATCCTATTTTCAGCAAAATTATTATTTCTCGAATCATATATGTAATTAGAATACATCGTGAAAAAACCCACCAGAGTAGGTATAAAAGATATATATCAAACATAATTCAAATTGTTGGAAAAGAACATTGAAAGCCACCGACAAACCTCAAAATACGTATTGCAGGTTCGGTTTGGCTGTTGACTCGGTTTGACTGAGCCTGTACATGTGCAAAAATGGAAATGCATTATTACACTCCACGCTGCCTAGACTGGGAATGAGCGGTATAGAGATATATCTACTGTGCCTTCGGTATGTGAATGATGAATAATTGCAAATAAAAATATTATAATATTATTCAGACAATTTGCTATCTAACGTTATACAATGATCTCAGATGATTTTTTAACAACGAAAAAAGTTTTGCATTATTACATTAAGCTCCATTAAGTTTTGCGGCCAAGTCAAGTTAAATATGTAATATTTTTGATAACTAATCAATGATTATTCTAATTTTTTTGTGTAATTGGCTTCCAATCAGCAGATCTTAAATATTAGATCATAATAACTCTACTAAATTAGACAGTATCCTTAATATATTTTAATATTAAAATGAACAGTACAAAAACAGGTGAAAAAAGTTAACAATGATTGATGATTTCGAATGTGTACCTTATCGAAACAGCTCGTTGTTAACGAATGATCTGTTAAAAATAGACAATAGTCATTTTTTAACAAGTCTTTTTAACCATTTCTAACAAAATCGGCAAAATACATTTATAAAATTCTTTGAAGAATATAATTAAAAAGAAGAATATGAGAAAAATATTATAATCATCATCTTCATTTTTTCAGTCACTATCATAGTGATCAGAGCAAAAAGACATTAAGACAACCCCATCTTTATCATCTTTATCATCATCATTTGTGATTAGTCATGGCCATTATTAACAACAGCAACAAGACATTAAAACAACAACAGCATCATCATCGTCGTCGTCTTCATCATTGACATAATCAGACACAATCTCCGGATTTTTAATGATGAAGATTTGACAGACCTGGAACGTAAATACGAAAATATTGGTATGACATTTGGTCTAAAACAAAAGTTATAAGAAATTAATATAACTTCAAAACGATATGAATACGTCGCTATAACAACGTCAGTGTGCTCCGTTTCGAACATGAGTACACTATTCAAAAGTTCTAAGTGCACACTTGATAAATCGAGTTTGAAGTTTAATTCATTTCTGTATACTCCATTCTCTGGGTACCTACCGTGTGGGCGGAAACTTATTTAAGAAACTAAGTGTGACATCTGGTTCTCAGAACCGTATACTGTATAAGCTGAGTAACTGATAAGATGGTGTTCATTTGCAAGTGAATTTTGGCCATTTAAAATAGGTTGTTAAAGTGAAAATATTTTCATTAGATGAGACATCAACAAGTGGTCTTTGTTTACATGTGGTATAAGCACAGGTTGGCCTTAAGAGCTTGCAGGAACACGGTGGTTATTACTACAAATTTTGATTTCAACTACATTTTGACCCAGCGAGCAACCTCCGTAAACAACTGTTGCACTGCAGCACTTCTCAAGACGCCGACCACTTTTTTAGTCATACGAAGACTGTCTCTCCAATCAAAAGACGTTGTATTTTACTTAGAAATTAGGTTTTGCTGTCAATCAAAGTTTTGCCGCTGTTTGTTCATTCCCTTGTGGATGTTGAAACAATAACAAAAGGTGCAATTTCACTTAAGTCAGATCTAACAAACTGTTTAATTTGATGAAGGCCCGCAGAAACCATACATAAGCTATAGCGGTTTTCCCCGATTACTATTTTTAGAAATTGTCAACGCAGGACACATGATTTATAACGTCCGCAAAATGATCTGTGGATGTCATTGCATTAGAAATGAATGCAATACTTCATAAACACATATGTTGTTTTTTTTAAATATGTCTTATGCAGGCTGTAAACACTTCCCATGGTTTAAAATACTATTTTAACTTTCACTTTTGCGATTTTGTAGGCGACAATCTGATTGGTTCAAAGGATTAGTGATAAAAGCACGTTTCAGTTACTCGTCGTCAGATACTGATAGCGTAGCGGTTCTCAGGAGATGATTTTAATCAGATTGCAAAAGGTGTGTCTTAAAGTAAAGTAACCTGAAGGCGTGATGAACAATGAACAACGCTCTGTCAATTATACTTTCCCGCGCTCTTCTCAACGAAAATATCAGTCGCCGTGCATCGTGTTTGATGTTTTTGGGGTACGCTGACTAGCCTATTTGGTTGCAAGCCAGAATCTAACTGAAATCGAATTTTGTAGTTATAAGCTACTGGGACTGTTGTTATCAAATCTTCGTCATCCGCCTTAATATGATTAAGAGCAGTAGTATTAGTGATGTTTAAGATATATAAAAAAAAGACATGGAGTTGATAACTTTAAAATATCACCGTAAACTCGGGTAAGTTTGAACCGTTAGCATTATCTCACAACATTCAATTGTGACACCCCGTCGTGCATTTATATTATTTATACAACACATAATTATTGCTATAAAGAATTATTTAGAGCATACCTTTTAAAATATTGTCTGAAATATAACTAAAAGCCCTTATGTTAATCGTGAAAAGTCGGGAAACGTAGGTTTGATCAAAAACATTCCGAATAGGTTAACCGCAGTGAGAAAAAGGCTCTTACATGTGAAAATGGTTGCGAAATAATGCCATAATAAGTAAGACATATTGGTTAATGGAATTATTCATAAATTATATATAGGATATATCGAGAACCTATTTTAACAATAAAACGTGAATAGCAATTATTATTAATTGATATAACAATCGAGTAACAATGCCTCGCCTAAACACAAACAGGGCTATTAGAAAATCTAACTGGTGACATTTGGTAAACTTGATTATATTAGTAAATGCGTTTCTGGGGAAATGATTTTGTACTGTTTTATATTTCATTCACCATTTCATATCGTGTATATTGTATAACATTTAGACACATCTGTATATCATTATTTTAAACATTTGGATTGTTTGAAGTAAGCGTGAAGCCCTTCGAGTTCTTTAAAGTATGTGAAGCCCGTCAAGCCGAACTATTTTCCATACAAAAAATAATCATCATCAAATATCATACAATCCTTAAATTTGATGTTTTTTTTACCTGTTTTGCTTTAGTTTAAAGAAAGTTCGCTTTGTTAATTTTATCTACAATCGCATAGCAAAATCTTGGCCTATAGATTGACTATTTCTTTATATTAGTAAGTCTGTCATTTTTCCCGAAACTAACATGAAAAAAAAAGAATTTGGTCTTAGATAACAAAAAAAACATTTAGATTTTAAAAACCCGTTATATCCGTATTTCGTTTTTTTTTGTTATACAAATGTTGTGTTATTAGTGTAGCATTAAAAATGGTTTTTTTTTTGCATTCGGTGTAGTCTATTAATATTTTTTTCAGGACCCTTTCTCAGGTTACCCATTTATTCTTTTAATTTCCAATTCATAACATTTAAAGTTCAAAATATATAACAAAATGAAAGGTATACAACTGTAGATTAACCCTTTACTCTATATATACGCATTTTACGCATGTGCGACCAGTGTAGATCCATATCATCTCCCATATCCATGCCATCTGATCTGGATCTACAATTCTCGGTTCCTGGTCAGAAATAACCTCATGAATCTAAAAGCGAACAGTTTAGATTTTGATCATAGGACACGGATTGACCGGCTGGTCTGGATCTAAACTGGTCTCCCATGCAATAAAAGCCTTATCTATGGAGTAAAGGGATAACCAATGTAAGAAATAACAAATAGAAGATATTTGTTTTACCAGTGTAAGATAGATTGTTTTATAAATATAATTTGTGTGATAAGAGTGTCTGTAAAGGTAAAACATAAAGAATAAACCGCGAACTGCACATTTTCTATTGAACAATTTAACTGTGGATATTTATTTAAATTTAATTGTTGTTAATACATAGAAAATAATTATTATAATATTAATGAAATGTTAAACAGCAAAAGTAATGAAACAGTAAAAAAACTAGTAACCAATAAGTAAAAACAGCATAAGCTATAACGTAAAAGTAAAACAGCATAAACTTTTATTGAAAAAAATGAAACAGCATAAGCGAAAAAGGAAAACAGCATAAGCTGTTAACGAAAATTAAAACAGCATAAGCTGTTAACGAAAAATTATAAAAAGAACAAAATATAACGCAAAATAAAAATAGTTTACGAAAAAGTAAAACAGAATAAGCTGCAAACGAAATGGTAAAACAACATAAGCTATAAATGAAACCACAGAAGCCGTAAACGAAAACGTCAAACAGCATAAGCTGTTATCGCAAACGTAAAACAGCATAAGCTGTTAACGAAAAAGTATAACAGCATAAGCTGTTAACGAAAAAAAGACAAAAAGCATAATCTGTTAACGAAAAGTAAAACAGCATAAGCTGTTAACGAAAAAGTAAAATAGCAAAAGCTGTAAACGAACACGTAAAACAGCACAAGCTGTTATCGAAAAAGTAAAACAGCATAAGCTCTTATCGAAATGGTAAAACAACATAAACTGTTAACGAAAAAGTAAAATTGCATAAGCTGTAAATGAAAAAGTAAAAATGCATATTAAGCTAGTGAAACAGAAAAAACTATTAACGAAAAAATAAAACAGCATGAGCTGTTTTCGGAAACGTAGAGCAGCATAAGGTGTAAACAAAAAAGTAAAACAGCATATTAAGCTGTCAAACGAAAAAGTAAAACAGCATAAGCTATTAAATAAAAAATGAGACTGTGTAAAACAGCAAAAACTTTTAACGAAAAAGTAAAACAGCATATGCTGTTAAATTTTTAAAGTAAAACAGCATAAGCTATTAAATAATCAATTAAACAGTAAAACAGCAAAACTATAACGAAAAGGTAAAACAGCGTAAGTTAACGAAAAGGTACGATTCAATATGATTTAGTTTAAGTTTAGTGCATGAAACATTAAACAATGTCTATAGCATATAAACATATAACAATGGATGGAGAAATACAAACCCAGCCTTCAAATGTTGTGCATTACCCCACCCTGGGAAAATGTGTGCAACCCCTTAGGCGCCGCTCTCTGGGCAGTGCCACAAAACAAACAGTCGTTTTTTACGCATTCTCTTTTCAGTTACAACACCAAAATGTTTCTAAATTTGTGTAATATATTCCACACTTTTTGTGTGCTAAGGGAGTGACCTTCATCATTAAAAGGATGATCCCCACGTTCTGTTCATGCTTTCAAAAAATCAATAAAACCTTTGGCTGTCAGAATAACAGTATGAGAGCCATTGCCTATGCATTCATCTTTTTCAATTGAATACAATCACCTAAACTAATGTACTAATATATATCACTTACCGGGGTCCAAGATCATAAAACTTAGATTTGAGATCAGTCTCAAATCTCAAGGATCTGAATGGCTGAAATGGCGACTGGTCGCTTTTTCAGCCAATCAGATGCTTGAGATTTGAGACTGATCTCGAGATTTAGTTGTATGATCTTGGACAACGGTGTATTATTGTGGCTGACGCATAAAGTAACCGTGCAATTAAGTTAAACATAGTAGCTCATTCAGTTTTTGAAATACATCTTGGTGTTTAAGACAGAAAACTTTCGAAGTTACCGCTTTTGTGTAATTATTAAATGTTAACCATGGGAACCAAAAAACGCAGAAATCAAAAAAGCAGAAGTATTTGCATCCGTTTTTGTGGTCATAAATCGCAGAAAATTTTGGCCGCAGAAAATTCCCGGTATATGGTACTTTGTCAAACTGCAATTCCTCCAATCTATCGCAGCTGTCATTCCACATGCAATGACTGATAATTTGATTAACAACACCCAATGTTTTTTTAATAAGACGATATTCAGTTTTGCATTGTGCTGGGTTGTAATATCGCCACATTGTGATGATACTTAACAATGATACTTAACATGATGTATCCAACATACAGATAATTGTGTCAATTATCTGTATGTTGGATACATCATGTTAAGTATCATTCAAAACTATACAGATAGAACATGTCTGCTGTTTCTTGTAGAACAGCGCGTTAACACATGCTTTAAATCTTTACGGAAATCTCGTCCTGCTAGACAGTACACATAGAAGTTCAAACTGTTGTTTAACAAAATCGTCACGAATGGGAAAAACACCAAAATAGGTCATTAACAATGCCTCCATATCCTCCATATCCTAAATGTAGAAAGTAATACCCATACTCATTTCGCTGGTTTTCTGCTATATACCACAACATCATTGGAATCACGGATACACAATGAAGAAGTCCTGTAACGACCGTTAGGATGGTGAATGTTGTAAATGCCTCTTTTCGTCGTCATCTTCCCGAACCGGATGTTACTTTTCTCATTTGAAACATCTGAGTCAGAATCAGAATGTTACAAACCATAATAAAGATAAAGGGTAGAATCGCTAAAACCCACGTATTTAGCGCTTTCTTAATCCTATATTGTAACTTAAATATAGCATATTCATTGCTACATTCTCTGAAGGTTATTTCGGAGTTCTTTATTGTAAATGTCCATAAACAACTGAGTATGATAAGTATAATTATAATACATCCAAAAGATATCCAGGCCCTTATTTTAGAAGGATTCAATGAGCATTTCAAAGGAAACATTATGCTAATTGTTCTCTCTACGGATAACGTTACAATTATCCATGGCGATGTCTGTGGTCCAAATTCTAGTATAAAGTTAATAAACGCGTAATGTTTACAATGCATGGTCATCGAATGAGAGAATGGACTTGATTCCATGTAGAATACAGTGGAGTTGTAACTAACCAAAACACAAATGTCACTAAACGCAAGAATCTTAAAGTTCAACGCGCACGCATATACGTGTTAAACTTGGCTCGTGCCACGTTAGTATCGCTAAAAGAATAATTGACTGCTTCACTGCGCTGTCCCTAATTCAGAACACAATCGACAACAGAAAACCAATTTTATCTAGGGGTTGTAGCCGCCAGGGATTCTTTAGCGAGCCACAGATATGTTACCTTTAGGTAGAGATATAAACGATATTCCCGATGTTAGGATATTACAATAGCTTAATATTAATTCTGAAATATTTAATATATCTTTTCTGCTAATTCGAAGCTCAAAATAACAGTGAAAACATTTTCTTTATTTTGTCATTTTAAAGACATTTCAATATTGGACGTTTGTTCCGCTGCAAAACTGTTTGTTTCACGATTTTTTTTAAATTTTTATCATTAACAATAACGATAATGATAAATTTCCATCTTGGCATATTTTTCTTCAATTGTCCACTTTATGAAATAAATGCGCAAATGCTTTCACTTGAAATTTTCAAGACATATTGCGAACATTTGTTTATTATTTGATGATAGGCGTTCATGAGCGTTGTAAATCACTGAACATGAAGCAATCATCATTGCTGAATATTTTTATATATTGGATTTCCACATATAAGCGTGAACAGTAAACAGTAAACTATTGAGATGTGTAAAATTTTACATATTAAAACTAGTATACCGGATATTATTCGTACAGAAATAGGGACATGTAAGATTTACAGATCTATGTATTCGAAACATGCTACGAGCAAGCGCGGTACGTGTCCGGCTATCATGCACGTGGCAGCAGACACGTCGACAATAAGGCCATCAGTGGTCCAAGGAACGGATTATGATTTGTTTCAGGAATAATGCATAATTTACATTTTTTCCAAAGGTGAAGATGTTTACTAGGTTTACGTTTTCGATTAAGCTAGAGATGACTATTATTTTTGTTCGGAGTACATGAAATCATAGGCGCAGTAACACAATGAATATGCAAATGCCAGTGACGTCACAATTTCCCGCGTTTTGAAGAAAGCCAAATAACAGTAAAAGTACGTGTGAATATAGAGGACAAACCATGATGAAGCCTAAAATTAAAAACGACACATCTGTCTGCTGAAACTGATGTTATATGAACGGATTGTAAGCTAATGGACATTTATCCCATCTCCTTAACAACCAAAAATCAATGATATGTTTACGAATGTCTTAAATCTGGCACCTTTTTCTAATAATATGCTACATGAAAAAACCATCGAGTCCGTTATTATATACAACTTAATATGGTGGAAATTTATGGTATAAGCTATAGTAATTCGTTTTCCTCTGAAATTGTCTTCAATTTTACATGTGTGTTATCTAGCATTAAATTCCAATGCTTTCGGCAATGTTATGACTCTCGGTTGTTTTGTCTTAATATGTAGGATTCTTAATTCTTTGATTTCCTTTACATGTTATTCACAATGAAGGAAACAATTATATACTTCTTATTTAAAATAAATGCATAATCATTCCCATCGATCGGGTCTCACTTTTTATATCATTTTTCGTGTTCATTCTGTCTTTGGGATGTCAGTATACATATTTCACTATTATAATTTCTTGCTTAAAACCCTTTACTCAATATATACGCCTTTCATCACATAGGTGACCAGTTCAGGTCCCAGTCAGCTGGCACAATAGTGCCATCTGATCTGGATCTAAAATTTGTGATTACTGGTCAGAAAAAAAAGATTCTAAAAGCGAACATTTTAAATCCAAATCAGATCGCAAAGATATGCCAGCTGATATGGATCTAAACTGTTCGCTCAAGCTATGAAGGTATATCTATGGAGTAAAGGGTTAACAGAAGCCTTCATCCAGATAATACATGGAAACCCTTATTTCCACTATCATATACACAAGATGAAGGTCTTTGAGAGTGAAACAAGTTCTTTTGCTTTTTCGTAAATGGATACATGTATGAGAATCAATGCACTGGTTATTCTCAAGAAGCAAAATCGCTTCGCTGGTTTTCTGTACTTTCAGTACTTTGATTTATCTATGAAATTGCGATAACGAAAAAAAGCAGCGTCTTAAAACAATTTTAAAGATTTTTCATGATCTTAATCTTTCATAACAGAATGAAATGTTAAACAAGGGTAAAGGTACGAACTAAGAAGCGTTTGTAATTTATCGCCATTACCGAGGTTTTTGCAGTAGCACAATCAGTACTGTTAATATTTGGCTGTTTTAGTTCATAAATGTTAAATGCTTAACGGTTTCTTTCAAACAACAGTAGAGTGGAATTTTTATTTCACCAATAATTAAACATCAAATTGGACAACACATTTTCTTTCACTGCGACTTTCGATTTGACCAAACGTTAACGAGATTGCAGTGTTAATATTAAATGCAAAATACAAGGGTTAAAGCGGTAGCGTTTGAGCGCCTTTTATTCCCCACATTCCACACCTCTGATAAGGTGTGTCCCTTTAATGCCATGTACGCGTACGGCGTAAAAAGGAAGAACACAGTGATGATTAATATAGTCTGACTAGATAATTAAAGTCTTTTAAACAATTGACTACGAGATTGAACCATATCAGAGTTAAGCGCTTTCTATTTGTGACTATTTCACGTTATTTTCCGAAGCTGAACTGTTCTTTATTACATTCGACTTCTCATTTATAAGTTAAAGTATTATCGTCATGAAAATGGAAATATTAAATATTCCTAAGCGTTTTCAATACTTTCTACCTTTTAAACATCATACTCATTACCATTATTAGTTTTACAAAATGATATGGATGCCTCATTTTAACACACCTCATTCTTTCATGTCTCACTCAGTACATTTGAAAACGCAATTGTTTTCCATGATTATTTCTGATACCTAGAATTGACAGAGTTTAACCATATTTAATAATTGGGGTATTTACTAACATTTCTTTGCATATGAGGTAAAACAATCAATTAAATATTGTCCTTTCTTAGTGCTATGTAGGAAACCTTACAATTCCCGAATTGCACGAGACAATTTTATGCACGGGTTATTCGAGCGCATTAAAGCGGCTTATCGAAACACAATGAACCAACACACAGTAAAAACACAGCGAAAGTTAATTCTATCCGTTTATCATTATGGCACGCCTAAGTGAAGTTGACAGAAATCAGGCAATTGGAATGTTTGTTGCCGGAAGTTCCAAAAGTGCCATAGCCGGTTTGGATGCCACCGTTCAACAATTTCCCGGCTTGTGGCTCGTTACCAGCAGACTGGAACTGTGCGCGACCGTGTTCGACCTGGTAGGGCCCGTGTTACAACTCTCAGACAGGACCGGTATTTGTTGGTTACACATCTACGTGACCGGTTCCTACCAGCAGCAACTTCCGCAAGACGAACAGTAGGCACTCATGGGTAAGTGGCATACGCGTTAATTTCATACGAATTCAATTTTTTATGTGATAAAAAATGAAATCATTTTATTTCATAAATAAACTTACCTGGAATGACAATCAGGATTCTCTTTTCCTGCGATCCGCATTTTAGACTTCACCCGGAAGTCAGTAAACTTCTCCGCGCGCATGCGCGACAAAAACGAAGATTACTTCCTTCCTTTCCTCCCACATGGAATCAGTTCTCTTTTTCTTGCGAAAGTATTCGCATCGTCCGCAGTTCTTTTTAGTTTTTTGGTTTCGTTACTTAGTTTTGGCAGTTGTTACTACTGTTGTCTCGCATATGGCGACTTGTTTGCCATCTGAGGACGGCGAAATTACATCTGATTTCGAGCTTTGTACAGACTTGGAAAGCATGGCTTCGCCGGCACGTGTGGACTTTTCGAGTATAATGGAGTCCAGAAATTGCACGTCAGCGGTTGATAAAGCCGCATTCTCGTCGTCTGAGACCGCTAGTAAAAAGAAAAGTAAAAACAGGTCGAAAAAATATGACGAACTAAGCAACAGAATGGGAAATTTGGAAAATCTGTTGAAAAATTTTTTGGACATGCAAAATGTTGATAAAAACGAGCAGACTGTGACAAATCAGTCGTCTACAAAACAGGATAAATATGAAAAAAGGAAGAAATTTGTGTTCGAGTCTAGTGATGACAATTGTGACTCGGGTGACAATGTTTCTTTGTTTGCTAGTGGACATATTTCCCCAACATGTGAATCAGATGCAGAGTCTGATAAAGACCATGCTAACAGTGACAGTGTTGAGAAAAATGACCAAAATCTCTCGGAAAGTGCAAGAAAATGCCTTTTTGACATATTCGGAGAGGATGCTGTCGTTAAAAAGTCCGAAAAGAAAAAAGGTATTGTGTTGGACAAATCACAAATTGAAGTCATTGAGAATGGCTACAGGTGTAAACAGCCAAACTACTTGTCTGCATTTGCAGAAGAGAATTTTGATCTTTTTCCAGTTGATGATGAAAATGAAAAGTTTCTGGAAGTTCCCACACAAGACTCCTTGATAGAGGTTTGTCTCATGAAAAAGTATGGTGCTAAGGCATCGTTTTCGAAAGGTAAAGAACTTTTCACACAGCCTGCTAAAATGATTGAGAAAATTGCTTACAAAGGCCAGCAGGCCGCTAGACTTGGGCTTGTTATTCAGACATACATTCAGCAAAGTCTTGGCAACATGCTGCAGTTGTTGGAATCTGATGTTTTTAATAAGACTGATGCCACACAAATGGTGAAAGACATTTTTGCCATGAGTACTAAGTGTCTCGATCAGATTAGTAGGTCTGGTGCTTTCCATCACATTGTTCGACGTTCATGTTGTATGAAAGACACTGGTCTCCATGAACAAACTGATAAATGGGACTATTATAACTTGCCATTGTCCGGTGATGGTGTTTTTGGTAAAGAACTAGAGTCACTGTTGAAAGACAAAAAAGAAAAGAGGAAACAAGTTGAGGATTTGATTCCTGATCTGAAAAAGAAACGAAAATTTTCTGGTCAATCCTCAGAGCGAGATTATCCTGCTAAAAGACAGGCTGGAGAGAAATCTTCGGAAAAACCTAGTACATCTTCTGGTTGGAACAATTTTCGTATCCCCAAGTTGTCCAGGTCAGATCCAAGAGGAAAATCTCGGGGCAGAGGCAGCTATGGTTCTGGGGGTTATGGAGCCCGTCGGACCTACTCTAACAACAACAACATCAACAAAACAAAGCCAGTGGCAAAAACAGATGAAAAATGACTTGGTAAGTGTGATAGCTCAAAATCCGGAAATACCTGTTGGGGGCAGACTGTCTCATTTCCTTCCTCAGTGGAAAAACATCACCACAGACAAATGGGTGTTAGACGTCATAAGTCAGGGCTACAAACTAGAATTTGTAAAAGTTCCCCCTTTCTTGGGCATAAAATCAACAAATGTTCCCAGAAAAAACGAATTTATTATAAAACAAGAAATAGATGCACTTTTACAAAAAAATGCAATAGAAAAAGTCAGTCAACGGGACATTTATTCAGGTTTTTACAGCACGTTATTCCTAGTTCCAAAAAAGAATGGGGAAATGAGACCTGTCATAAATCTAAAGCCTCTCAACAAGTATATCCGGAAACAACACTTCAAAATGGACACTTTGACAAAAGTTCTGAATCTTGTCGAGAAAGGAGATTGGGCTTTCACAATAGATTTGAAAGATGCATATTTCCATATAAAGATTTTCAAAAGTCACCGAAAATTTCTAAGGTTTCATTTTCAAGGAGTCACGTACCAATTCCGTTCTCTTTGTTTTGGCCCAACAAGTTCGCCTCGAGTTTTTGTGAAAATAATAACAGTGGTTCTAGCTCATCTGCGCAAATTCAACATTCGTCTAGCCGGTTACCTAGACGATTGGCTAACGGTCAACAAGACCAAAGCCATGTTATTAAAAGATCAATCAGTCATACTCAATCTCCTTTACCAACTAGGTTTCATTGTAAACAAAGCAAAGTCACAACTTGTCCCAGTGCAAGCCCTCACTTATCTGGGGAGTTTTTGGGATTTCCAAAACGGGATAGTTCTCCCAAGTGCAGAACGTCTAGTAAATTTGAAAAATGCGGTGTTCAGTATTCAGAAGGGGAATTGCACTGCAAGACATTTTCTGATTTTGCTAGGGATGATAGCATCTTGTCTGGAGCTAATTCCAAATGCCAGGTTGTTCATGAGACCTATTCAACTTCATTTACTCAAAAACTGGAGTCCTGCCAGAATGCAGCTTTCTGTCAAAATACCATTAACTCCAAAGCTGATCCAGGATTTGACCTGGTTCTCATTGGATCAGAACATTGGGAAGGGTCGGTCTTTAGTCAAAGACAATTTTCTAATCACTTTGACCACCGATGCCAGTGGCAACCACGGTTGGGGTGGTCACATGAACAATCTGACATGTCAAGGTCGATGGACCTTATCTCAGAAAATGTTACATATCAATTGCCAGGAAATGCTAGCTGTTCATTTGAGTCTAAATCACTTCCTAGAACATTTGAAAGGCCAGAATGTGTTGATCAGGTCCGACAACACAACAGTTTGTCAGTACATAAACCACCAAGGGGGGACCAGATCAGCACAGCTATGCAATATGACTATGGACCTTTGGTTGTTGGCCCTGAAGAACAATATACGGCTGAAATCTGTTTACATTCAGGGCAAGAAGAATGTAGTAGCAGATACACTCAGTCGAGTGAAGGTTTGTCCATTGGAATGGTCTTTGAGCAAGACAGTGGTCTCGAAATTATTCCACCAGTGGGGACAACCCATGCTGGACCTGTTTGCTACATATCAGAACAAGCAAACTCCCCTGTTTTGCTCATGGATCAACCACCCTCAAGCTTTTGCTCTAGATGCTCTGTCAATTCCTTGGGAGAATGTTTTTGCTTATGCATTCCCACCAATGCAACTGGTTCCCAAAGTACTGTGTCACATGCAAAAGTTTTGTTGCACAATCATTCTGATAGCAAGCCAGTGGCCTCGTCAGCATCATTATCCACTGCTATTAAGCCTCTTAATAGCAAATCCAATCAAGCTTCCATGCAGTCAAGATCTATTGACTCAGTGCAGGGGTCGAGTCTCACATCCCCACCCAGAGTCTCTAAATCTGACTGCATGGCTGTTATCAACAGACGTTGGTCTTCAAAAGGCTTTTCTAAAAACACAAGAAAGCTATTGTCAAAGTCTTGGCGTTCAGGCACCCGAAAGGATTACCAAAGCAAGTTCAAAAAATTTGATAGCTGGTGTAGTGAAAGGAAAATTAATCCGTATCTTGCCTCTTTAAGTGATTGTGCTGATTTTTTGACCTTTTTATTTGAAGAGGGTTTAAAATATAGGACAATTAATGGATACAGGTCGATGTTGTCATCAGTCTTGGCACCAGTTGAAAATATTCCTGTTGGTCAGCACCCTTTCATTATCAGGTTGCTTAGGGCAGTGTTTAATGAACGTCCCCCTATTAAGAAACTTGTACCAGAATGGAATCTTCTTATTGTTTTAGATTGTTTGAAGAAGTCTCCATTTGAACCGCTGAAGTGTGCCAGTTTACGATACTTGACATGGAAGGTGTGTTTCCTGCTGGCCATCACATCTTTTAGACGCTGCAGTGACTTGCAGTCCTTGACCCTTGGAGAGCAACTGGTCAATGTCCAGAAGAAGGGGGTAACGTTTATTAGAACTGGTTTATCTAAACAAGATCGTCCAGGTCATTCAGACAGAACTATTTTTGTGCCTTCATTGCCAGACAACAAACTGTTAGATCCAAAACGAGCTATTTACCATTACTTGAAAAGGACAGAGTCTTTAAGGAATTCAGAGTCAGATAAAATGTTTTTGGCAACTAAGAAGCCTCATAAGCCTGTGTCGTCACAGACTGTGTCCAGATGGTTAGTTAGTGTGATCAAATTTTGTTACAAGTCTCAAAACAAAGCTATCGACACAGTGAGAGGTCATTCAACACGCAGTGTAGGACCTTCTTTTGCTTTGTTTAAAGGTGCATCACTTCAGCAGATCATGGAGAGTGCCGACTGGTCTCGTGAAACTACGTTTACTCGGCACTATTTGAGGAATATAAATACTGACTATTTGAATGTGTAATTTTCACAATTGAATCTAAGTATATAGTTATTGTGAATGGAACTCTTATTTTCTTGCGGATCGCAGGATATTGAAAATATTTGTGACAGTATTTACCCAGGGAAGGCTATCTTATGCACAGGCAGTGCATATTAACTGAATATTGATTAGATATATATTGGTTTATTGACTATGTAATAAATACAATTTGAAAGTATTTTGATGTCTAGAAGGCTACAAGTAGAAGCTATTTTAAGTTATAAATAGGATGAACATTCTTTATGTATAATGGAAGAGGAATTCCTGATGTTGTACATATGTAGATTGTAGAAGAGCTCACTTTTTTTTATAAGGTGAGTATTTTATGATTTATTTGTTTCATAAGTTTTTATAACTTATGGTTTATTGTTAAAAGTCGAAAGACACCCACCACCAGACTAATATTGCTATGTAATCTGGTGTAATCCTGATTGTCATTCCAGGTAAGTTTATTTATGAAATAAAAATGGAAAATTTGTTTTCAAATTGTAGTTTTATGAATAAATAATACTTACCTGGAATGACAAGAACCCACCCTTCCTCCCCGCAGTCTTTCAGTCCTTGGCGAATACTTTCGCCAGAATTAGGAACTGATTCCATGTGGGAGGAAAGGAAGGAAGTAATCTTCGTTTTTGTCGCGCATGCGCGCGGAGAAGTTTACTGACTTCCGGGTGAAGTCTAAAATGCGGATCGCAGGAAAAGAGAATCCTGATTGTCATTCCAGGTAAGTATTATTTATTCATAAAACTACAATTTGAAAACAAATTTTCCATTTTTTGTCCAATTTTAAATGATGCACGTTTCTTTTTAGGCGCAGAATACATCCTAACACTGTCCGAAATCGTCTTCGAAATGCCCGGCTGAAGGCAAGAAGACCGCACAAGGCACAGCGACTCACTCCAAGGCATCGACGAAATCGACTTCGATGGGCACGTGCGCATATTCGCTTTACAAGAAGGCAGTGGGGTCATGTGCTGTTTTCGGACGAATCCCGCATTCAGCTGAGCCGTGCGGATGGCCGGAAGCGTGTTTGGCGACATCGTAACGAGCGGTATACTGATGTTTGTACGATTGTACGATTGAGTTTAACAGATGGGGTGGGGGTTCTCTCCACTTTTGGGCAGGAGTTACCCAGTTTCAACGAACACCGTTGGTAATTTTTGACAGAAACGTTACTGCAAATGTGTATATCAATAATGTTTTGAGACCAGTTGCTATTCCATTTTTGAACCGACACTTTCTTAGAGGAGGTGGATTTCTGCAGCATGATGGTGCTCGAGCTCACACAGCAAATGTAACTCGCAACTTCATCGCACAGAACGGTATAGATGTACTGGACTGGCCAGCTTTATCACCAGACATGTCACCCATTGAACACATTTGGGATATGCTCAAACGCCGTGTATACGCACGTGTTAACCCCCCGGAAAATTTGGCTCAGCTCCGACAAGCGTTGATTGAAGAGTGGGACAATATTCCACAGAGATGCATTGCAGAAAAAGTTCTGTCCATGCGTCGAAGATGTCAAAGCTTGATTGATGTTCAGGGTGGCCACACACGATATTAATTGTGCGATTTTCGAAATATGACTCTATGATATTGAGCAAATGAATTCTAATGAAATGCTTGTCTGATTTTGATAAAACTTTGCATATGAAATGAATAAATATTGAATGTACTGATCCGTTATTTCGACCGTTATTCATTTATCGTTTTTTGAGATATTTGATTAAACTTAAGGTGTGCGTTTTCAAATGTACTCAGTGTATTATGCTCGAAACGGAGCACACTGGCGTTGAAATGGCGGCGTCATATTCATATCGTTATTACTCCCCCAAAAAGACGCCTTCATACTCGATACACCTCATGTAGCGCTCAACCTACTTTTCATAAACCTTCACCTTCATGCCTTCATGCTTCATACAACTACTAGTGTCCATTTTCCTAGTAACATTCAATGTCATCTGTTTTTAACTCTTTTGATAATTGTTTGTGGATTCTTATTTGAAGTGACATACTTATAACAACAAGCTCTCTTTTTCTCTTTTCATTTTCGCTGCGTGGGGAGGCTGTGTTTTGTGAGTGTGGCCCTTCCTGATATGCATATTTCACTTTTTTCTTCAGTTAGTGAATCTGATTACCCGCAGTTCTGCTTTCAATGCGGGAAAACAGCAATGTCCATCAGCGCTAAGTCCGGACTGCGATGCGCATGTCTTGGCCTCTCAGAACCCAGAAGATCGAACTCTATTGAGTCGATGCAGCTGGCGCATTGTCCTGATATATATCAGGACGATATTCTCGACAACATAAACAAAAGTTCATCAAAAAACAACAGCAAACTCAGAAAACAGTTAATATAACTTTTATAGAGGTCTTGCTCGACAATACACTTAAACATTTCACTCCAAGATAAAACCATAGCACATGTAAACATTTCATTATACTATTTCATCGTAATATCCGCAGCTTATCTTTATCCGAACTGAACATTATTCACATTTCAAAACAATCCCCGTTGTTAACAAGGAAAACAGCGTGCGTGAATAAACATTTTATGGTAATCCGGCCAACCTTTTGGGGGTTGTCCCGGCTTGCTCAGTCAGTAGCGTGATCGGAATTGCATGGCTAGGCGCTGTCGTCGTACGGTACGGGTCCGCTCCCCAACAGAAGCAATATCATAACAAAAGATCTCGTTTACCTTATGTAAATAAGTCCCAGTACGAACTATATTTTTTTAAAGTTTTTATACCAAACAAATCATTATTATACTGCAAAAATAAATAATTACACACATCATTTGTAAAGGTGAAAAAAGAAATAAAAAATTGTTAACAGAAAATGTTAATAAACGTAACAGTAAGTACCGTGCTTAACGACATTCCCTGCCTTAATTGATTATTAACAGCACTGACCTAATTAAAAGATTATACTGTTACAACCGCCACACGGCACAAACAATGCATCTGTGATTTTTTAGAAAACAAGAGCTGCAACTTAGTTTGGACCATAACTCGGCCAAAAATAATTCGAACGAAATTCCTGATGATATGCACAACTAGTCTTGGTGACAAACACTCCTGTGAAGTTTCAATGAAATCCCTTAAGCGGTGTTGAAGAAGATTTAACCGGACTGACATTACCGACGGACAGACGGACGGACGTTGCGATTACTATTACTACTACTATGAGTGCAAATCACTGTCTATACAAGTAAGCTGTAAATATTTATACAAGATGATAGTTTATACTAATTGTTCCAGTTTGGTATCCTTTTCTGTTTTGATTTTACTGAAATTGCCTCCAAAGCACCAAACTAAGCACAGAACATAAAAACAGTTTATTAAAGACACCGAGACGTGTTGTTGCGGCTCCGCTAACTCTGCAGATCTCGGCGGCTTTCTCCTGAGCTTCCAGTAATCCTGGGAAAACTTTCATCCAGAAATTATACTCTCTGGCAAGAAGGTACTGCTTGACAGATGTGTCTGAAAGCGCCTCTTCAAGTTCAATATACATCTCTGTGTTGGTTTCATATTCCGGCCATTGTGGTGCTCCTGTAGCAATTCCCGGATCCCTGTTGAAGAAATAAGGATCTATTTTAATACTCTCTTCCAGCATTTCACTTTAAGCATACTTAAAAAAGCGTCATAAAAAGAATGCAGTACTTTTTTTACAACAGCATACTTTGTAAGACTTGCCAGGAATAATAAACTATTGTAAACTTAGAATTATATAAAATAAATATTCAAACTCATGAAAACATTCACCAAAGTGAAAGTAAAAGGTAGGAAACTGCTCTCAAACCTACAAGAAACACAATGAATGAAAAAGAATATCGTTTGTTTCTGCATGATGGACAAATTAAGTCTTTTACAAAAGATTAAAATGGAAATTCGAAAGCTACCGAATTGAGTTAACATGTTTTCGTACTTTAATTTTAAAGCAAATGTTTGGCGGAAAAATAAAGGTTTTCGTAAAAGTTCCAACAGTAGTTCTTCAAAAACGTCAAAACCTAACATTTCCATCCACGGTCAATATTTATTTCGCTTGGACTTTAGCCCCTTGATATCCTATTAACGATATTTCAAGCCCCTCGCCAAGCTCCGAAACATAAGCTTCGTAGACCTGCATATTAACCTTAAAGCCACGTCATACTTCCGAATTGTATTAATTTCTGTTAATCTTGTACTTAAATACATACAACAGACTCAATTAAACTGTAAACCAAACCCCAATCTGATATAATAATTTCTGTTGCCTTTACTTTTAATGTGGTTTATCCATGCGTAAAGTTTTGTAATATTTCATTATTTAAAAAGTTACCACAATAAAATTCTTACCATTTCCATTTGAAGAAGTTTTTTTATAATATAGGATAGATATGTTAAATATCGAATATTAATTCTAGTTTAGTTGTACTAAACTCGTTGTTTTATTTTAGTTAAACTTGTATCTTCTAAACATCATCTTACCGGTTGTATCAGTTTCACGAATTCGATACATCTGTCTCATGCTTGAAGGTAATAAATCAATCAAAACAACTCACCCGCCTTTATAATTTAAATCAAGGTGGGATTGACTATATTTCCCCTAATGCTGTTTTTTCCATTTAGCCCATTTTTCTATTCGGACTTTTGGAATCCAAGTAGTTCTCATAAATCGAGCAAAACCACTCACCCGTCTTTGACAAAATTTGTCCAGTACGTCATCATTTGTTCCGACAGCGTTCGCTCCCAATTGGCAGACGACATAACAAGAACACCTCCAAACGTGAGGTACAGTTCGTCTCCATGTGCAGCTCCTGGCAACCAGGTCGGACTGAAAACAGGGTGGTATGTAGGTCTAGGAATGAAATGATACAAAAAGGTTTTCGAATTAGATGACTTTGAATGCAGACGAGCCATCTCGATACAAGGTACGCCAAAATTTATGTCGCCGAGAATTTTAACAAACTGCAGACGTACGGATTCTTTGTCGGCAGGTTTGTCCCATTTTGTAAACTCTGCTAATATCAGTTCAACGATGTCTGCTCTCAGATCTTGCCCATGTGATATCTGCATTTTGGATTGTATATATTCGCGGAATTCGGCCTGGGTAAGGACCAAAGTTTCTTGAGTGGATTGATTGAAAATATAATTTAGGAATTCATTTCCTTCGTAGGCGTTTATTCCGCTCAGCAAGTCCAATGACTGGTAAAAAATTACTCCTTCTCTCGCTGCAGTGTCCGAATTTTCAGATATAGACCTTGGATTTACTTTTATGAAATCTCTGTCAACCACTGGTACAAATGTAAAATCTGATAAACTAGAGAAAGCTTTGTTAATTTCATCTACTGTTTTCGTCCGTAAGCAATTCATTAATTCCAAAGTCGAGAAAGTAATGCATTGTAGATTCTTCGCTATATTTTTGGTGTTTTCCAAGACATTTCTTTCCAGGTCATACGCTGGTAAAGAGGGGCTACCGCTCTGAGCAATAATTCGTTGGAAAAGACCTTCATTTTCTGGATTCAGTCCATGTAAAATAGCACTGATTGCTCCAGCCGACTCGCCTGCTATCGTTATTCGATTTTTGTCTCCTCCAAAATGTCTTATGTTGTTATACACCCATTTGAAAGCTAATTGTTGGTCTGATAAACCATAGTTGCCGGGTCCGTTCTCGTCGCCGGTACTTAGAAAACCAAACACACCAAGTCGATAATTTATAGTCACAACAATAATGTTTCCGTAGGACGCGAGGACTGAGCCAATGTATGGATTGGAAGAACCGGACTGAAAACCTCCTCCATGTATCCAGATCATCACTGCATGACCGGAAGTGTTGTTTGCCGCTAATACCGGTACAAACACGTTAAGGAAGAGACAGTCTTCACTCGATAATACACTTGACTTAGTCGAATATGGAAATTCATAACAAGTGGCCCCAAAGTTTGTTGCGTTGAACGTGGTTTTTCTTGTAAACCATTCATCTAGCGGTTCAGACTTGCAAAAGCGAAGATTCCCAGTTGGAGACTTGGCGTAAGGAATTCCCAGGAATTCGTGTGCTTTATATTCTATGAAAACTGACGTCTTTCCTACAATTGTTTTATTTCCTATCACAACTTGTGAATCTTGTAAGTATCCTATAAACTGTGGAATAATGGATGTTTTCCCTTCATTTTTCACATTGTTAGTCACAACCTGTGGATCTTGACCACCCACCTTCGTAATTAAAAAGAACAAAAACAACGCGTTCAAAATAAACTCCACTTTGTTATCCATATTTTCCGATTTAATTTAAACTTTTAATCGAATGCTTGTTCGAAGCCGTCCTAAATAAAATGATTCATGCAACTTTTATTTAACAATTAATAATCATCGTATTGAATGTCATGACTTAACGGTTTGTGGAGGAGTTGGGTATCAGGAAGTATTATTGTGATTTTTTTCAACATTTATTGCTTTTCAAAGTTCTTTTAAACTTACACAAGTAAAGATTAATCTTGAATATGTGGCTATTATTTTTTATGGTAAAAAGATGTCTTTTTACCACAAATGTCAGACTTTAAACCGGGAAAAGTTATATCTAGTACTATTATGTTTTTAATCATTGTTGGGCTGAAGGTATTTACATTAGCCCGAGGCCGAAGGTCGAGGGCTAGTGTGACGGCCCGAGGCCCAATAACATGGTCAATGTGAATTCACTTTCAAATGAAGACTAAACTGGGGCAATACGGGAATTGCTGGGCCAATATGAGATAGTTAATTAATAAAACAGCTTGTAAGATGGTGTCGTACTCGTACAAACAAACTCAAAATAGCAAACAGAAAGTGTAGCCATAATTTCTTGATACTATATATTAAATACAACACAATCAATGCATTGGAAAAAAGGGGAGAACCTTATTGGTTATCGCCTTTAGCCAGTGGCAAAATTAAACAAAATGCTGGGATATACACTTGTCAAAAGTTCTAAGTGCAGACTTTTTAATGTTGAATATCTCAAAGTAAAATTATCATAATAAAAAGAAAGTTTGACATTATGTTGAATAAGATCAAACAATAATAATAATTTGAAAACTGTGCATTTGTTTTACGTATTACGTCATCTACATCTGTATACTCTATTTATGCTTAATCCCGGTGCGGCAATCGAAATTGACTTTTTTTACAGCCAATTTTGTTTTTCACGTGTTCACCGACATCAAACAATCTAAGAAAACACACCAACATTTTAAAACTATGGAACGTTTGACGACTGAAGGCCACGAAAGTTCCGTCAAAATGCTTTTAACAGACACAACTTTAAATTTATTTTAAAAACATCCTAATGTTATTCTTAAATGCAAAAGAAATGCCACATTTTTGCATATTTTATCGTTATAAGAAAAAAATCAAATAATATGTTTTTCTAGATCGATAACGTTGCTTACATTGAACGTTGACGTTACTCACTTACGTAATTCAATATTTAAGTAAAAGAACGAAAAACGAAAATTTTAGAATTGCATTTGTTTGATAAGTGCCCACTTATTTAAACTCTAAAACTCAAATTAAAAGAAATCAATTAAATTTCAAAATCGAGTTATTCGAAAATCACGTTTATTTTGTCAGAAATATTAAAAACGTGTCCGAATTACCGGCCTATTTTATCGAAATAAATATATTTTTTCTTTTGAAAAGGCTGTTACACATCTGTCATGGAGACTTTCATCGTTCCAAATCGCTAGACCGCTCAAAAACATTTGGCACAAACCAATGTGAGGAAAATAGAATTTTCTCCTTGACATCAACGTTAACACGTTATGGATAAAACAGAGAAGAGTGTGTTGTCTCATCATGCCCAGCAGAACATTATGAAGCTACAGGAAGTTATTTTATTGCAATGGAATGACAAACCACAACATGTCCTTTAGACTTACATCAAATATTGATGATAAAAAGATGAGAAAATAATCACAACTGATAGCGGATGCAATGCTTATTTATTTGAGAATTGCTTTCTGTGTACCAGTCAGCAAAACTTGTTTTTATTTTTTAATTGCGCTAAGCAGATTGAAATTTGTTTGTGTGGATTAATAAAATATTGTACTCCTTCATTGTTATTTACAATATTTTGAAAGATTCAATCAAATAGTTGGAAAATCAACATTTATTAAGTGTGAACTTAAAACTTGTGAGTAGTGTATGCAACCTAGCACTTTCCCAGCTAGATTCTTAGGTTCTTAAGAACATTGACAAAAAAGTGAAATATTCATATCAGGAAAAGCCACATCCAGAAAGCACGACTACCCGCACAGCCAACAAGTAGAGAGAAAACAGAGCATTGGTGATAAAATGTTCAATTTTAAAATAAACACCACAAACTATTAAAGAAAAAAAAAGAACCCGAGAGGTAACAGCCTTGGAAAAACAATTTGCTAGTGGAAAGTTGCCTTGTTGAATTAACTCCAACCCACCTGCTCGACAATACTGCATGAAAAACTAACTCGTAACCCATAAATAAAAAGCTAACAGCACAATCAAGTAAACTATGAAATCTACTATAAACCTACATATACGACAGAACTTTGAGTTATATTAGAAGATCACGATGAAAGGAATTAATAACTCGGATCGAGTGCTATAGCTATACTCTATTACTATCCATATTCTTTTAACCGAATGCCACCGGCGTGTAACGAAGAGTTTAACCCTTTCCTCCATATATACGCATTTTTACTCATGTGCCACCAGTGTAGATTCAAATCAGCCGGCAAATCCGCGCCGTATGATCAGGATCTACACTGGTCGCATTTAGGTCAGAAATAACTTAGTGAATCTAACAGTGAACAGTTTAGATCCTGATCAGATGGCACGGATGTAAAGCAATCAGCAGAAGATAAGTTAATTAATGACCAAGCACGCAGAGCGCAGTAGATCCTCACTCTAACGCAAAACTTTTTTTTGTAAACTTCAATTGTAGTTTTGGACTTTTATATGAGTATTCGCGGTGGCTAACGATCGAATGGCTTAAAGTCTGACAAAATATCTTGAAAAGTTAATTAATTTAGAAAACCAGGCGAGCATCCTTAAGTTGTTATATTAAGATTTAGATATTGTGCCTACAGTCATCAAAACTTGTCTTTTAAACTCCCTAAATGCGAAAATGATCTCTATTGAATTTGAAGTCACTACATTAAAGGTCAAGGTCACGGAATCAAAAAGTCCAAAATGCTTGTCAGGATGATAACTGAACAAATGTTATGCCTACTGACCCCCAAAACTTGTTTGTGAAAGCCCTTGATACGAGAGTGATCCCAATTGATTTGAGGATTGCAGGTCAACACCACAGACTTAAATAGGGCAAAACCCCGACAACGGTTGTCCTAGAAAACATTAGTAAAACTTGAACTAGGAGTGGCTTGGTGAGATATTAATACCTGCTGTGCAAAAAGATTATCCGGACGAAAAGTCGATTTATGCCTACATTTACCAAACGTTGAATGTGCAGGCCCTTTTGATGACGATTCAGTTTGTCACTAGATCAAATGTCAAGGTCGGAAAAACTTGTATTGAACATATTATGGTGTTGAACACCACAGTGCGTTACTCAAAAGGAACGCACTATGATCTAAACCAAGTAAAGCAAATTAAAACATTAAAGGCATAATAAAAATAAAATTAAAACATTAAAGGCATAATAAAAATAATAACTAAACTATACATAACAGACAATTCGGGGACAAAACCAACAATACAGATTTAAAAAACAAGACCGGGGTATCACTTTGACACCTTTAGCGGTAACAGAATGAATGTCAATCACTTCAGGTTAAACATTTAGATGCGTGAAACCTCGCGCCTTTCCTCGAGGAACTTCGAACACTCTAAAAAAACACAAATTGACCTTGATTAGCTCCCCAGCACAAGTAATGGAACCAAAGAAATAATTGAGTTGCATATAAATACCAACCGTTGAAATCTAAGTACTATTTATAGAAAATGTATAAAGTAAACAAATTAAACTAGAACAACCTACTCGCACGGTAAGACTGAAAGATATTTTAACAAGCTAATCCAAAATATAATGTCCCTGAAGGTTGTTTTTTAAAATATAAATTTAAAAAGAAACGTATAAAACCCTATTACAGGTAGCAATTACCATTCGTACAATATCAAAATAAAATAACAATTTTGTCATTCCAATTCATGAGAAATTCTTTATTTAGAAAAGAATGATGAAACAATAATCGAAACAAACGTATCAAAAAGTAGTCTGGTTCCCGATCCCAACAATAGTAGGTTGGGATCGGGAACCAGACCAATCAAAAAGTGGTAAAACTACCTCCAGAGGCACTCGCATCATCATATTTGGATAACCTGGCCCTTGATAGCTGCCCTATATTAGGAAGTCTGGAACCAGACTATCACCACCAACCTTTCTTCCGATGCAGTACCGAATATGCACTTACATAATAATATGGGGCGCGTCACGGAAAAGGTACATTCGGTCATATTTTGTGACATTTTAGTTGTTATTATATTTAGAAAGAACTTACAACTATTTTTAAATTTCTCATAACTAACAAGTGCTTTTCTTACACATTTTGACAATAAAATGATATTTTTAACGCGAAATGCATAATAATCGTAATTAATGTCGTCTGCTCAACTTTACGACGTCATTTCAAGGATTGACGTCAAATGTTCGAAGGTACCTTTTCCCATGACGCGCTCCAATTATTATATACCAAGCTCCTACTAACGTTTAAAAAGGAAACACCGATATCTTGCATGATGAATGATATTACAATGTTCCTTTCTACAGTTTTGCGCAATGTTCTACCCCGAAATAAAAATCACCCACTAATAAGACCATTTCTGTCTTGCTTATAGGTGGTCTTGATGGAGGGGTTTAATTGTACCATAATTTATGAAAATGTCAACAACAAAAAAGGATTTCGTAAACGAAGTATAGATACTTTTTGATTACATTTTGTTTATTTAGGGTGCAAATATCTTTAATGACTCCAATTGTCTTTCTATAGCGTCACGGGTTGGTAGGCTACTGGATGTAAACACGTGCTTAAAACTCCGTCGCATTAAAGCATTTTGTCGCATTATATCAATCCAAAACAATGCACCGAAAATCCCATTTCGTAAAACAATACCGCGAGTCTATCGCAATCTATAATCATCAATAGCTCGATTCTACATTCAATATTAGTTTGTATTTTACTAATTAATCAGCAACGTATCTTTTCAACAACGTAGTTTTGCGATTATATTTTATATTTATACAAACACAGTCCCACGAGGATTTTGATCACTTAGGATCTCCAGAATGGTAAGTCTTTTTTAACCAAACAATTTCAATTAACTTGATGTCTGAATTCGCTTGTTGTTTTATGTGTTTTAGTAAAGCCATATGCGTTTTCAGCAATATTGGACACTTAATCAAACGTCTGGTCTAAGACATTACAGTGAATTTTGAGACCAGTCCCAAAACTCTAGCTTTTGATTGGTCAGTTTGGAGTCTGGTCTGACTTCCAGCCAATAAGATGCTTGAGATCTGAGACTGAGAATGAGACTGGTCTCCAATCGCAGCTTTATGATTTTGGGCTGAGCTCTCCGTTGCCGGAGGTTTTATCGTGTTGTTGTTAAACCTCCACGCAGCGTTTAAATTGGCATAAATCCCCGCCATTTGCATGCTAGATTGTATGACTTTAGAAGAATACTGAAGCTGTTATTACATAGTAACATTGAGAATAAAAAAATATAACCGCTGCGAGGAGTTTGGTTGTTGTTCCAGCTATAAGATCGTGTTGCTTGGTTGAAAATCTCTACCACATAAAGGTGAAAGGATGAGTTCCGCAAGCTTTAAAAATGAAATAACTAGTTATAGGTTAATAACATCCTTGACTATTTTTAAATGGGGGCCTACCGATATCCAGAGTTACCTCCCATTGAGAGTGGCTTCCCTTGCTGATTGGGTAGTTCCGGTTTAGAAGCGGTAATAAAGCGTAGCGTTAAAAGTGTAGATAAAAAGTTTCAAAGTGCTTTTGAAGTTAAAATGCATTGTCAAATTAACAAAAAAGTGAAACAGGCATATGAAATAAAGAGAAAAACCTGAAAACATTACGAAACCATGTTTGAATATATTCTAAATTGTATAAGAATAAGAAAGAAACTTTTGGAGATAAAAGAGCAGTATATTGAAAAATACGTTATTACGAACATGGCACAAATCTATGAACCGGATGGTGTGAATTTAATTTGTAGGAAAAGGTTCAGTTATTGAAATAATCTTAGACTATAAAATTCCTGGCCAAAAATTTGCGTGGACATGAAAGAACATGTATAAAAGTGAACGGGCGTTTCATTGGCGGAAGTCAAACTTTATTTTACATAATGTGTTTTAAATTGTACTAGTCTCCCTTTTTTCGTTAACGATTTCTTACTTTTCTTTTCCTCCAATCTGCCATTTTTGAGCATAAGAAATGCGTATTTTTACTCTTTATTACCGAAGGGGTCGAACATAACGATGTTGAACACATACCTCGCAAACGTATAAAAATGGGTAGAAGAGAAAAATTAAATATTATGCGTTGCACTAATAAAACTATCTATTTTTTTCCATTCAATGATAACAATCAAACGTTTTTATGCATTATGCTGATCTCTGACCAACCAGACCCTATTAACCTATTAAAACGTATTTGAAAGGACCAAGGATGACTACTGCATGTCTGTTTTAATGTCAATCTCAGACCGGAACTACCCAGTGACAGGTGCGCGTTACAAAGGGAGGTAACTTAGGACAGAATATTGAGATAACTCTGTATATCGGTAGGACCCCATTGGTTTGTAATTTATTTGTTCAAATTAAATATTAAGCTCCTTACATTAGTTATGGCCGAGGTCTACACATGCTATCAGAGTGTCAAAACGTTTGCCTTTAAAACTCGTTGATGAATCATTTCTGACCCTAAATATTTTCCCCACTGTCCCCATCCATTTTAACACAAACGCATGTTCGAAACAAGACAATAGTATGAACAATAATTAAACAGGTCTAGTATAGAAGTAGAAAACACACAGAATTAAACGCTACATGTTTGATTCATAGCATTCAAATTCTGACATTATTCGAAATACGTTTTGCCATGTTATTTCTTATGTCCATGTTTAATTAGACAAAATCCTGTGTTAAGTGTAATGATATTCACAAGTTATACTGGTGTTCATCAAGGTGACAATTTATCACCAATGTTGTTTTCCTTATTTCTGAATGATTCTAACATTTATTCGAAATACGTTTTGTCATGTTATTTTTTGCGTTTATTTAATATTTTACAGGCTGAACAAATGACAGAAGAACAGATAGCTGGTAAAGTGTTACTTAAAATTTGTGTTTTGTTATTTCATAATTTTCCAGTGTATTATGATAGCGGTTGCTCTCTTGTTCATTGGCTGAATAATCGTTTACAGGATAAGTTAGGCAGCTGTCTGAGGTAACAACGCTCTATTCAAGTGTTAAACAACGCTCTATTCAAGTGTTAATATTGTTCCTTACTCTGATATTGTTCCTTACTCTGATACTGTTCCTTACTCAGATATTCCTTCCTCTTAACCAGACTGACATGTCAGATCGTTTAACTTTGTTGTTGTTGTTTTCATTTGTGTAATATATTCACCGTAAAGCGAACAAAGACAATATTTTAATTGAAACTATAGAGCATTTTATCGTTTTATGTTCTCACCGCCTGCCACAACAGAATATATTGTTTCTATTCTTTCAAATGAACTGTAATTATGTAGTAACAGTATAGTTGTTTTCTTGTAACGGAGATGTTATATTTTAGAGTTCAAAGAGGCGTTCAGCTTATTTGACAAGAATGCCGATGGTACCATATCATCGAAGGAACTTGGGATAGTAATGAGAGCATTAGGACAGAACCCCACAGAAGCCGAACTCACCGACATGGTCAATGAAGTGGACGCCGACGGTAACTTTAAAATTAATTACTATATTAACTTCTTTACGTTAGTATTGGTATAAGAAAACGTAACGGCAATCGGTTACAATGGAGTTGTTATGCCAGTTTTGTCACCCATTTTGATACGTCACATAAGAGAGCTTTGGGTAGTGAGTTTAATTGAGAAGACGGTGACATACAGTTGGTCCGACAACCGTAACACCTCGCCACTGATAATAATCAGCGACAAATGACCAAATCATTTCATAACAAACTACAGCCTAAGGAAGTACGTAAACGTAGTATTGATATACTAAATCAAATCTTAATGAAACCTGTTTTAAATAAAGAAATCTTGGCAAAAAATCAATCGATATAATGTTTGTTTTTTCTGAAACAGTATTGCAATGTACAACAGGGTTGAATATTTGAAAAAAGCACATAAGTACGAGTTTGTTAACGGTCCACATCAGCTACAAAAACATAGAAAGTTTCCAGTACGTTTTCAGACGTCAAAACTGGTACGGAAAAAAAGACTTTCAAAAGTGTTTATGCTTAACAAAATGTCCGATTTTTGTAGGCAATGGCACTATTGATTTCCCGGAATTCCTCACAATGATGTCTCGAAAACTTAATGACGTCGACAGTGAGGAAGAACTTCGACAAGCGTTTCAAACTTTCGACCGTGACGGAAATGGTTTAATTAGCGCCGCAGAATTACGTCACGTGATGACAAATCTCGGAGAGAAACTCACGGACGAAGAAGTAGACGAGATGATACGAGAAGCTGATTTAGATGGTGATGGACAAGTTAATTATGAAGGTTTAACGATTATTATTGAAATATACATAGGGAGATCTGCATGACAAATTTTGAATTGTGTTTATTTTGGTAATTAAGTAAGTTTTGTGTACCTGTATTATCGTTTTACTGTGCATGTGCAATGTAAGTTAATATTTATATAGCATGAAAAGCTTTCATTAAATCGATGCAACCACATTATAATTTCCAATTATTGTATGATTGGCTTTTATGATTGTTGTCAATAATAATTGCCTTTTTCTTTTAGAATTTGTTATGATGATGACAAGTAAATAATACCATATCATCGTTAATCCGCATTCATGTGTAAGTAAACTTTTATTCAATTAAAACATTTATTTATTTGATAATGTATAACTGAGCCAGCAGCAATTTTAAAAAGCAGTTAATCTGCAATTATTTTCGTGCGTCAGATGGCTTCTTCATTTGATTCGGTCGATTTCTGATAAACATATACTTCTGTGGTATCATTTAAATCCGCCAGTGCATTTTTCGCGCAAAAGACAGAACTGTTTTATTTGCTTGGGAATAAATTCGTGCAAGTTATTTCGTAAATTCATTGGTCTTTGAAACATATAAAACATGTTATAATTTCGCTTGGCGAAATACGCGAAATTTAAACCCTTGGGAAAAAGAATGATACTACTGCAGTTATTTCAGAATCGCACTTTATTCCGCGGCGCTTCTTTATCAACATCAACAACCAAAAAAATTTTAATCTTTACTGAACTTAAAATCTAGTTTCAAGTATTTGTGGTAGTATGTTCATTGTCTCTGTACAGAACAGAACAGAACATATTTATTTTTTCAATGACATAGATATACAACAAGGGCCTATAACTAAAAGCTATACCATTATATATATCACTTCGCCGCGCGTGAAAATATAAATTCCGGAGCTCACTCGGTGAAATATATTTCTATCTTACACTGGTAAAAACAAATATCCCCTATATCTTATTCGATATTTATTTTTTCTTACAGATGTCTTGCTGAATGATCCTTGAATGAAACTAAAATGGTAGTACACATATGTCTGTGTCAAAATGACAGTATGCAAAAAGTAAAGATACATATATTGAACAGCGCTACTTTCTGTGTTATCTATAAGAAGATCAAATACCCTTTAACATTTAGACATGTAGCATATACGAAGGGCATATTTCTTTAACATACTATCGTTTTCGATGTGGATTGATAGGTTGAGTGAGAAATGTTTAATTCGGATGAAGATAAGCGTTTAAAGTTTTTAAATCAACTCTGCTACGGACAAATCAGAGAGATCGCTTACCTGTTTATTATTGTTCACTGGTTTATCTCGGAGTTAACTGATTTAAACCTTTCTACGTAATAAAATCCAGTTTGTCCTCCTTGGTTTAAACGGAGACCAGGGTTGACGGACATTATTAATATTGTTTAAATTGGATGATGGTAAGCCGTACAATGTTTAATACAGTTCATTACAGAAAAAATAAGGTGAATTATTTTATAAAATGATGCAATACGACAAATTAGACTTGTTATATTTCGCCAATTTAATGAAAGCATTGATCTGAACATATGTATTTTTGTTCAAAAACATTTATATTAGTAATGTTTTTTTTTATAGTCAAAACCGTTTAAAAGATTTAAAACGTCATCATGTAAGCATTTTACGTGTTTTTAACTTCTTTTCAAACCTATTATATGAAGAACATGATTTTTAAATCTGTTTGTGTTATTGATATAAACTAGCATATCATGCATACAAATTAAAAGAGAAAGTAGATTCTACATTGTTGTTTTTATAGAACGACTGCAAACTAGTTTATCTTGGAGTGCAGTGTACTTAACATAAAACTGTTTTAAACAACGACTCAACAAGTCTGTCCATCTGGGTAAGTCCTGAAAAAATATAAAACGGGTTCATGTCCTTTGTAAGGGAAGATAAAAAAAGTGAAATAAGCATATCAGGAATGGGCACATCCAGCGGACAGATACTCCCCACACAGCCAACTGGAAGTAGAGAGAAGAAGAGAGCATGGTTATACAACGATCAATTTCAAAATAGACACCACACACAATTAACGAAAGTAAGAACCCGAGGGGTTACCGCCTTGGAACTGTCAGTGGCAAAACAATTAGCCACTGGGGATTTAAACCAGGTTCTGGTGTGCACCAACCTCACACTTGCCCCCAACAGGTTCTCATATGAACAAACAAGTACAAGTTGTCTTGGTGAAATAACTCCAATAAGCAGCTCTGGAAGTTTGATTCATATGGTAAAACATTTTGCTGTTAAACCACAAATGTAATTGTCGGCCACGTGACTATCGTTATGAAAGTTATGTGAGTAGCAGTAATGAAAACAGGGGATCCGCCATCCTCTGACCTTGAATGCAACTGACCTCAGGTAACCCCAAATCTTCAACCCCTCTACTCATCCGCTATTGTCCATTCGCCTGTAGCGGTAGTCGATTGGCCGTATTTAATTAGGGATTCACCTTAACCGACCGACAGTATTTAATGAGCAGTCTACAACAATTTGATATCATTTTGATCTGAATCCGCCAGAACCTTCCGAAGTTACAAAATTAGCCTGGCACCCGGCATTATTTTTTTATTGTCTACTGACATAGGGACGGGAGCCAGCCTACATTTTGATCTGAATCCGCCAGAACCTTCCGAATTTACAAAATGGCTAGTAAAATGTTTGATAGGTAAACCTGTGATAGAATTTTAAAGTTGTAACGATAGGTCCTTTTGTGCGAACAGTGTATATCTATTATTTTAAAGAAGAAAGTTGATATAATTTATATTTATTATATTTTCAAAAACTTTTATTCATCTTGAGTTCTAACTCAACAAGTGGTATTTTATTGAAACTGAATAAATGAAGATCAAGACTTAGTGTAAGACATTGCTTCTTTAATCGGTCACTTATTCCCTAGTCCATACTAAGAAGGCAGGGATTGTTCGTCAACAGCTGTAACAAGTAAAATAAAATTGCTAAACTGTGTCTGCTTCAACGCTCATTTTTTTCCCTTATATATAAAAATCTTTTCCATCAACGCCGTTTATCTGTTTTATTGTCTTATATTGAAAATAAACTGATTTTGAAGATACATTAATGCTATAGTTTATCTCACGAAATACATTTCTCTTTTGTTTTAGGAAGGCAAGAAAAGAAGAAATTCAAAATATAATCACACATACCGTATTTATTAAATAATGAATAATGAATATAGTCTATAGAAATATGTTGAAACAAAACAACTCTAAACAGAACGTAAAATATGCAAACGGTGCTCATATAAAATTTATAATGTTGTGAAATCGGAAACTACTGAAATCGTCTTTGAGGTTTTGCACCTTTCGCCATTGCTTTGTCGTAGACAAAAAAAAGAAAAATATAAAAATGTCTCAAACGGCTCAATGCACTTCCATCAAACTTTGCACAAATGAATGCTATAAGTGTATGATTATTTTGCATACGTTAAGAAAAGTTAGAACAGTAGAGAAAAATAGTTAGACCGAACAAATCCCTAAAATTCTATTTGCAATTTATCACAAAAAGGAAGCAACACAAAACAACAATTCAAATGTCAACAAGCGTGAAATGATGCTGACAACAATATCTAAGGTCCTTGAAAAGAAATTTCAATTGTGAAGATAGAAATCAACAGTTTTATGTTTATGTCGTCCATTTTCGCCAACAGGAAATTGAAGGTCAAACACACTTCTACAAATAACTCACATTGTATACATTTGTTAGACCAAATGGTGCGGGTTCGCTCCCAGTCAGAGGCACTATCATTAGGTATCGTTGTCAGTAACTCATTACTCATCAAGACATTTAAATTGATGTTTAGTGTTGCTTCGTTTTTGTGATAAATTTCAAATCGAATTTTAGGGGTTTGGGGGTCTAACTATTTTTCTTTACTGTTCTAACTTTTCTTAGCGTATGTAAATTAAATATACAAATTATATTAATAACATTGGTTTGTGCAAAGTTTGATGGAACTGCATTGTGCCGTTTGAGATTTTTATATTTTTCTTTTTTGTCTATGGCAAATCAATGGCGAAAGGCGCAATACCTTAAAGATAAATGTGACTGCTTTAATCCGTAATATACTGCGAACTAACGTGTCCCTAACTTGTCATAACAGGCAAAGGTAATACCTTTATTTCATTACATTCATACAGATAATACTGTAATTAACGCTTACAAAATATTGAAAGATAATCTCTTATTTTATTTGGTAAACAACAAAAGTCCCAATAAAAGTCCGTTGGCGCAATCAGACGCGAAATAAAATCATCCGGATTACGATTTTCAGTGATTTCAACGTCGTAATCTGCGAAGTTTTTCCGGAGATCGCCGAGTAGGCACGATTGAAAAAAAGGATAATATAGTAATCGTAATAAAGAAGAATGCCGCTTGTAGAACTTAAATATCCAGTAAGTTAAATATTCTGTTGATATATAATTTAAAAGTGATACTTGATATAAAAGTTTCTGATTAAAAATCGCCAAGGAGAGATAACTCCAAAATGCCTAGACGGCCAAAAGTTGTAACATCATGGAAGAACCCGTACAAAATACCACGATGGGCTAGAATGGTAAGTGAAGCTTCCTTTAAATTTTAGGTTATGAAGGATAGTTGGAAAGTTGAAGTAAATGTTGATGTTTAGCTATTCATAAGGTTTCAATATTTCAAATGATTCGTAGCTATCATTTTGAAAAGGGATCGAATGTATATTATAAACACATATTCAACAATCCAAAAAAAAATACAATTTAAAATAAAACTTCAATATTTAACTTTAATTGTGGTATTTATTAAATTTTTATTTTCTTGAATGCGTGCAACTAATAATAAAAGCATGCCCGAACTGCATTAATGGCCATGTTGGTATTTAAATAACTTTTATTTTTTAAATAAATAGATAACTGAATGTTCTTTCGAAATATAGGAACAACTAAAATGTCAAAACATGTGACTGAAAACACCTTTTCTCCGTGACGCTCCAGTTATTTACATGAAATCAGTCAAGTACGAGTATATGAACGGAAACCAGTTCCGCAGCCAAACAAAAATGCTCATTGTGTTTCATTGAACTGAATACTCTTTTTTTCTATGTTAAGTAACATAATTTTATTATAATAACCTTTTTCCAAAAACTATGAAATAATGTAGTGCTTAGGCGGCTTGCACCCTTAATTGTATGTTATTAATCATGGTGGGAGGGACACAGGGCACATGCCTAAAATTAGAAATAATCACCGAAAGTCTGCAAATCTTTGTAAAAATCAGCGGAGAAGATCCTTTTAAATCGGACAATATAAGTATGATAAAATATTGGGAAATCTCTCTGTAACAATTGACTAGTTACAAAATAAAAATGGTTACAGGTAATCCAAACTATAATAATATATTGTTAATCAGGCATTACAGATAAAACTAATTCTACAAAAAACACAAGTTTCTGTAATTATGGAATGTTCAATTCAATATAGAAATTCAGACAAAAATAATACGAATACGAATATTTTATTTGCATAAAACATTTTACAAAGCTTATAACAATACAAACACAGAGAGAACATGATTAACAGAAGAGATTAGGAAAATCTTTAAACTACAATTGTACGGCATATTTCCTATGTGTGTATGCAACAATAAACAACTGAAGAAAATTGGATGCATACATCAAAGATATAAAAGTCACAACGCTGTTATTTCTATGTAAAAATCAAAACTGATTAATGCCTATTAAAACATTGAGATCACAATTAATAAAATCTTCCAAAAAGGAAGTCAGTTAGAACACTATTTAAAATTTTCTCTCCTACTTTAGTAATTTCGAATTTTTAATCGCTTGCTGTTGTTTTTTTTTCAAGAAAAATATATATTTTATTTTACTCAGGTTTCATCCGTTTTGAATATCGTATTGTTGTTTAATGTTTCTCTTCATTGATGCTTTGGAGGAACATTAAACAACAATACGATATTAAAAATGGATGTATCCTGAGTAAAATAAAATCTGTATTTTCTTGAAAAAGAAGAAGCGTTTGAAATTTTGAAATTAAAGAGTGAAACATTTAAATAGTGAAACATTGAGAGTACATAAATCGCATGAAATATAACGTCACGTTAGTGTAAAAAGAAGGGTAAGCACCATTGAAATAAGAACATACTGTACACCGGAAGGTGGCCATTCCACGTGTTTTGACGTCATTTTTGGTATTACGGCATGCAAAACTTTATCGATTGAAATTTTCGAAGCCTTGTAAATATTTTATTAGCTAACCATTTTCGACGAAATTTAGCGCATTATGAGGGGAAAGATAAAACTACTCAGGGTTGTCAATACATTTGTCGCATTGTGTCTACTTTTGTCTGTGATTCGGAGGCAAGTACTGAAATTGAATGCTAAAATTATATCAGTATGTGCCCCGAATCACAGGCAAAAGTTGACACAAAGCGACACATGTATTGATAACCTTGGGTTTTGTTTAACTTTCCTCTTAGAATGCGCAAATTTCGTCCAAAATAGGTGAACAAATAAAATAATTTCAGGGCTTCAAAGATTTTAATCGATGGTTTTTTGTTGTTTTTTTTATACCAAAAATGACGTCACAAACCACGAGGTATGCCACCCTGGTTTTGCACCAAGGTGACGATAAAAAGAATTGAGTCCCAATGTCGCGCTTTGCATAACTAAATATTATTTATGGGTTTGTTTGCTCGAGAACGTAGGAGTGAGCTAGGAATTGTTACTGACAAAGCGAACACATTTTTGCAATCACTCCGCACTCAACCATTCTTGAGATTTATTGAATATGATACGTCGCTGGGGGTGTGGGGTGGGGGTTTGGGGGTAGTTAACATTTCCGGTATCTTAATCGTTGTAATACATCACGTTTAGCTAAGGGTCTATCACTTTGCTAAACTTTTCACATAAAAATCAAAGAAACAAGCCTGAATTTTACCTTAGAATAAAAAAAATCTTCACCTTCTCTTTCCTCATAAAAATCGTAGTTTTAAAGTGTGTCTACATGCATTTATCTCCCTTGGCCAGAATATTTAATTTTCATACAATCCTCCAGATAAAACAATAACATATACTTACAATACTGTTTTTTTTTTATTTCTCTATTATGTTTTCTGAGGTCATACTGTCTACGAACTTTATTAGTTCCATGGGTTTTCTTTTCGTTAATTGTTTGTTGTATCTTATTTGAAATTGATATTCTTATAAACACATGCTCTCTTTTCCTAAGTATTTTTTCGCTGCGTGGCGAGGCTGTTTTTTTTACGTGTGACGATTCCTGATATGCATATTTCACTTTCCTGTCAACATGATTTTAAATATCGTTTATGTATTTCAATAACTAATGGGCACGCAACTTCATTCTGCTCGCCTTTTCTTTACTGTGCCTATTCTTATTGTAAGATAGTTGATCGAATTTTGTCGCATAGTTATTATTAAATGATTTATTGTCAATAAAATATATATCAGGTAAACGGCAGCTTGTTTACAAATGTTTTGTTTGCTCCGATTCAAATGTGTTTAAACAGTGAATGAAAAACATATTGATTTTGTAAATGTCTTTGAATATTGCTGTTGTTTGTATTTTGAAGGCCTCATTGAAACTAAGATTACCATTGACATTATGAATGATTGTAATTTTAATGAGTTACATTCTATAAATAATGAGATAATTATGATTATATTATTATTATATTTAGAAAATGTATAATATAACCAATAAATAATTATTTCACGAATACTTTAAAGCGTTTAATATGACAAGTGAGTGAGAAAAGGATTTTATGGGAGTTTTGAGGTCGAAAATATGGTGAGCTCAATAAATTAAATAACGTTAAAAAGGGAAGGAAATCTTTGTACAAATTTTGTACATTTTTTAAACAAAAAGAACCCAAACACCTTTTACTCTTCATGTCTGCATGCATTTTACAAATCGATGAAGAAATAAGGTCAGAATTGAAAATTATCCGCGATTTTTTTTCAACATGAAATTTTTATGCCTTTACATTTCGTGCTATGAAATTTTAAAGAGAATCTACATCAAGCCATTTGAGATGAATCAGAAAGTGTATGATGCGTATCAGTTGAAAAATAAATATTTCCTGCACCAGAACTCTCACTCTGGCTACGAATAGATACTTAGGGGGTTTGTAATGTCCGAAATATTAAACACTAGGACCTTCATTGAGTATTATTATAAAAACTTTCCAACCGCACAACTTTCATAGTAATTGTCCGTTTTTTAAACTGTTCTCTCAGTTTTATAATCTTCCTGAAAATACCCTTAAAATTATGTTTTCATTTCTAATATTGCATTGTCCATTAATATAATGATATCAATTGGGATGATTGTAGAAGATTGTCAAACTTGTACAGTGAATGAGAATGTGGTTACATGGAACCTCTAACTAACCTTCACACATGTACTTATCACTTTACAACTGTCCGCGTACAGTTTAAATCGTTTAATTTATTTTGCAGGCTGAAGGATGGACAGAAGAACAACTCTCTGGTAAGTTTTTTGAGTAACTCATATAATGAAAAACACTCTTTCCATGCTTTTAATGCAGTTTAAACGAGTTAAAAACCAAATTATTTTGACATCAGCATTCATGGTCGGATGCAAGATTTCCAGAAATATGGTTCATCTGGGGCAGTTAAATGTAGTTATATGATAATTTCCAATTTCTGATAAAAAAATTCCTATGAAAATTAAATACATGTATTACTTCCCAAAAAAACGGGATCGAGCTATCCTACTTAACCCCCTCTGGATCCGCCCCTAGGATTTATCAGTTGCATATAATAGTTATCAATAAAACGAATAAGAAGCGTTATATAATGCTACTGTGGTATTATTATATTTCAAGTGGGTTCATTTTTATTGAATTTCGCATTAGACAGTGTGTGCGAAATAAAAACCCAGCGAATATTAACCACATGGTATCTTATCATATGAGAATAATACAACGTTGCGAATTATTGTCCGCACGAAAATGTCATTTGCGACATATGCGCGAAAATTAGGCCTCGCGAAATTGTATGATACTTTAGTATTTTGTTGTTCCCACAGAATACCGAGAAGCATTCAGTTTATTCGACAAGAATGGTGATGGAAGGATAACAGCCGGAGAACTGGGCGTGGTCATGAGGTCCCTGGGACAAAATCCTTCCGAGAAAGATATTGACGATATGATACAGGAAATAGATGTCGACCGTTAGTAATATTTTCACTTACTTAAGCGATGCAAAGAAAGTAGTTCCATTCCTGAAAGCTGATAAGCACTATCCGAGTTTGTCAAGCATTTTATGAGTTAACTAACATATTTCATGTGGCTGCATGCTGCTTTTTGAGCATTTTCCATGTGTTAGTAGTGACGTGAAGTACAATAGTGAAAATAGTGAAAATAGGTCAGAGTACCTTCGATATTGTTATTTGGAGAAAATAGTTTAGTGTCAGTATTATCCAACAATATTGACCTGGCACTTCATTAATTTTCGTAAAGGTCATTGAATAAACACGGGTATCAGCGAAAACACCGATATATTATTCAATTTTCACTTCAGTGATGTGTGGAGTATTAGAATAGATACCGGACTACCGATTGTAACATTTACGAAAATTAACGAATAGAGTGGTCAAATGCAAGAGTGCCAGGTCAATATTGTTGGACAATACCTACAATACTGTAATTTAAAGAATCTTCTGGCGTTTTTCGTGTACTGTATTTTCCATTGTTTACATAAACAGATTTTCATGCTTTTATGAATAGCTGAAGCAGAGTAAGGAATTGGGTGGAGTGGGGTCACGCACAAAGGTATTCCTAAACGATATACAAACACTTAACAGTAAAATGCACAGAGCTATACACCCACTATTTTTAAAATTAATATATGTTGTAGTATGAGGTTTAATTACACAGCATGTACCATATCAATTCTGTTCCATTTTAATTATGCGTAAACAAGAAAATTTGAATAATTGCAGGGAATGGTGTAATAGATTTCCAGGAATTCCTCACGTTGATGGCGAACAGGCTAAAAGACAACGACCAGGATGCCGAACTCAGAGAAGCCTTCCACGTAAGCAATTCTTTATATAACCCTTTCCTCCATACATACACCTTTATGGCAAGTGCGAATCTAGATCAGCCGATGCATCCATGCCGTCTAATCATCTTCAGCACTGTTAACATTTTTTATCTCTTAGTTTATTTCTGACTAAGATGCGACCAGTGCAGATTAGAAGGCAAGAACGGCCAAGTTCTAGATCTGGATCTTCACTGGTAGCATTAGCGTTTCAATTCATATATATGGAGTAAAGGGCCCAAGATCATAAAACTATGTTTTGAGATCAGTCTCAAATCTCAAGGATCTGGTCGCCATTTCAGCCAATCAGATGCTTGAGATTTGAGACTGATCTCCAGATGTAGTTTTATGATCTTGGGCAAAGGGCTGAACAGCTTGTCAATTAATATTTTTTCTACAACTTAAAGCTGCCTTCTTTTCACAGCTCTGTGAGAAATTCTTCAATGTCTCAGATTTGGTAAATATTATTTGCACCATTATATAATGCCTATAAATGATTGAGAAAGAGCGAATTTGGCCTAATTTTGAAGTAAACGTTTTTCTCGAATTGTTTTATCTCTATATATCAAAAACACTATGTCGCCTGTAAATAAGTGATCATTGTTTCTAGTCGCAAACAAGTAGGAAAACCTTAGGTCTATTTAAAAACATCGCCAACGCCATATTTACATCGGTCTTTGCGTTGGGGGTGGGGGGTAAACTTAGGCTAGCAAATCGAAATCCAGCTTCATTCAAGTTAGCTTGCGTTCCAGATAGACAGTCATAATTGTTTAATACTTATTATAAACATGTGTCCCTAGTCAGGTATGCACAAGTACATTTCTAACATTTATTCAACTAAAGTTAGCAGAATGAAACTGTTACATTTTGCCAGCAGAGTGGGCAGACCAGCACAATGAAAATATTTTCATTCTGCTGGTTTTCCCAGTTTGATGGCAGAATTTTCATTCTGCTAGTTTGCCCAGTCTGCTGGCAGAATGAAAATACATTCATTCTGCTGTTCTGGCATTCTGCTAACTTTACCACGCCTATCTTTTCCAGGTATTTGATAAGAGCGGTAATGGATTGATAAGTGCAATAGAACTGAAGAATGTTATGGCAAGTCTCGGAGAGAAGTTAACGGACGAGGAGGTCAATGAGATGATAAAAGAAGCCGATCTTGATGGGGACGGACATGTCAACTTTGAAGGTTGGTTCAAATGTGTGTGCACTTGCATAATTATAGTTATAATTTTAAATAAGCCGAATTCTTTTTTTGTATAATACTTATTGCTTACCGGTAAGTGTTTCCAAGTGTTAAATTGGGACAGTAAACCGTATGGAAAAGATGCTGTTTATGTTCTTATGTGACGTCAAAAAGCTATTGCGGTTTTCCCCTAAAACTATTTTTAGAAACAGCCAATACAGATGTATAACGCTCGAAAAATAATCTGGAGAGGCCATTACAGAGGAAACCAATGCGATACTAAATAAAACAAACCTATCTTCAGTAAACATTTACGTTGGGTTTTAACTCTTTCCGTGGTTTATAACACCGTGTTTACATGGATACAGTATACAATACAACGTTCGGAACGATTCGACAATTACGACGATTATCATGTACTTTTGCGATTTTTAGGCGACAATCTGATTTGTTCGAGAGGTTGTCGATAAAAACATTTTTACTCGTCGTCAGATCCTGATAGCATAGCGTTTTTTTGGAGATAAGATGACTTAAATCATATTATAATTAACCATTCAGCACTTTTTTGTAACAGGTGTTACTGTTTCTTTTTTCAGAATTCGTTCACATGATGCAGTTGGACAAGTGATATTCATCGTTCGCAATATGTGTACAGATCTCAATATTGATGATAAATGCGACGGCATTAACTTTCTTGTCATCAGGGAAAAGGAATTAGAGAGGATTCTTCGACAAAAAAAAGAAATTTTAAAAATTGATATCGCCAGTATACATGTATAAGTATAAGTAAAGAAACCTACTGGCATGCCTGTTGATGTATTAGAGACATTCTTGCGAGAGTAAAAACAATGCCAGTGTTTGTTGTTGTACAGGGTTGGAGTTTTCATGATTGTTCATTGTGTATACCATTTGTGATGTCACAATTTTGATAGTATATATGTTTGTGTGTCGCTCCTTTTGTGTACTGAATGTTTTACAATATTTTTATAAGTTTATTTTTACGCAGCTTACAAAATTCAACATACATTTGGTTTAAATATGTACATATGCATGTTGTCGGTTTTTATGCAAAACATACTTCAAACCATGTTCAAATTTCATGACATTTCTATCATGTATTAAAAATCATTACACTTGATTCTAGAGCGTCTTTTTTAATATTCAGAAATATATTTTCTGAAGTCCAATAGTTCCGACATGTATTAAAATAGAAGGTCCTCATTTACGATTTGTCTAGCTTGTACATGTACCATGAGGTGTGGCGGTGGCAAATTCGTAAAGCGTAGAAACCAGTAAAAAGTGTTTGACAGTAATACACAATCTCTATCCAGAGTTGTCGCTCCTTAACTTTCTCTTTAAGACTGTAAGATAATGCAAGGAACGACAACTCTGTGTAGCGATTGAGTAATAAAGCCGAACATAACAAAACAAAGCCGAAACATGTCGAAGTACAGCGGAGATACCCGAAGTTGACCGAATGCCAAATGTAGTTGGACAGTCCCGGGAAGGATAATTTTCAAATTATGACTTGCATTGCGGAAATTGCTGTTTTATAAAACCTGCGAAGTTCCACTTGGAATTTTAGAAGTACATACACATAACCAATGTTCTAACTACACCGATCAAAAATGTTTAGTTTCTCCGCATAGAATTGGAGTACAGTCTTCAAATTTCGAACATAATAAGATTTACTTCTTTTTGGTGACTTTTGGTTTTACTCCTACCTTGAATAAATGACAGTTGTTTCTAAACGTGTGACGAGAATTTATTTTTTTTTCATACAAAGAAGTGAAAATGATGTGTCTTATTATATTTCAACTTTGCCGTATATATCCCGAATCCTTGCTGAGAAATTTAAAAATATATTATCGTTGTAGTTAGAACATTGGTTAAGTGTATATACTGCATGTTTCAAGTTACTTTAGATGGACCCCACGCTATTAACATTAAAACATGGTTTTGTTTGACAACTAGAATCAATTGTTATTTTAAAAGAAAAACACTACGAAAACTTAAGATGTTTTTTCTAATCATTGAAACCATAAAGTTGTGATCAATTTTCTAGGGAATTTCTACACAGTCCTTTTACATGTTTTAAGAACGACCAAATCACAACATCCCGGAACTTGTATGAACCCCGTTAAGACTTAGGTATATACATGTTTATATCGGAGGGTATTTTCGCGCTAATGTAAACATAAATAACGTTTCTTGCGCATCCGATTTACCTATAATACTCATTTAATCCCGAAATATACATTTTAACGAAAATATTGGTAGGCTCTAAATCAAAATTTTACATTACACTCAGTTGATATATATTTTTAACCGCAATTGTATTTTGTATGACAAAAATATTCATAAACCGTCTTTAAAAAAACAACCGAATCAACACTCTTAAAAATTAACACTCTTAACAAACAAACGCATCAAAATTTGATTTAATTTTTATCGAAAATTGTAATGAGGAAGATTTCTATCAATTGCGATATTGAAAAATGCATCGAACTTACAATGAGTAAAATAATGCAGAAATATTTTACATAATCAAACAATAGTAACCTACAGTCTTCCACGGATCGTTAAAGATTTTATTTACAGACTGATTCTCATTCAATGATATCTAAACTTGCTGGCATTGCAGTTGTTAATTTAGAAAACAACAACTCTGCACTGAGATTTGTTTCATTAAAACTATAAATTTGTGATAATTCATGTTTCTACGAGATTCCTGCACAGTCGTATAAAGAACGAGCAAAACACACGATCTTTGGAGGTGTTTTGCGCCAATGTGAAAATCGATATATTGCAAATACTCGTTTTATGCCTTAAACTCAATTGAGGGTATAACAAATAATACTGTTAAACCATCTTAAAAACAACCGATTTTGCAAACGCATCAAATTTTAATTTTGAAAATTGTAATCAAGAAACCGTTTATCAATTACTATATATTGAAAAATGCATCGAACTAACAATGAGTAAAATAATGCAGAAAATATTTGACACAATCAAACAATAGTAACCTACAGTCTTCCACGGATCGTTAAAGATTTTATTTACAGACTGATTCCCATTGAATGTTATCTATACTTGCTGGCATTAAAGGCTAGATGTTATATTTGATGAATTATTAAAACATTAGCCGTGTATTTAAAGAACGGGAAACTAAACATAAGTAGTTTAAAATTGCCCTAGTTGTTTTGTTTATTTAGATATAAGTGAGTTAAAGAATTAAGACTGTATAAAATCGTTGTGAAGTAGAATATAGAACCAATAAATTACATGAACGAAAAATACTTGAATAAATATAAAAGAATAAGATTAGTTTAAGTTGAATACTTTGCAACTATTTATGCAGTAATACATGGAATCGTTCGGAGTTTAGTAAAACATAATGGTGAGTAGCTATCATTGTCGTACAGTCATCTATTTTGTTGTATATGGACATATGTTTTAAATGCAACGTACACTAATTGACAGCCATTAATATTCCTTCTACAATTTGACTAAGAAGTGATATAGCACCATAGTTCATAACTGAGGGGCGTCATGGAAAAAGTTGTCGTCGGACAGTTTCACTTTAATAAATTCACTTTCATTATGAGAAAATAACATATAATTGTTAGTTCTTTCCAAACATAGTAACATTTAAAATGACAAAAATATTAAAGAAGACACATTTTCTCCTGACGAGCCTCAATTTGCAATCTCACTTAAGTCAGATCTAACGAAATGTTAGCGTAACGGTAGATCTAACGAAATGTTAGCGTAACGGTAGATCTAACGAAATGTTAGCGTAACGGTAGATCTAACGAAATGTTAGCGTAACGGTTTTGAAGAGATGATTTTAATCAGATTGCTCAATTTATGTTTGGTCTAGTACTTATGTTTTGTTTAGCATCTGTTACACTAACGAACTTCTCAAGAAACTTAATCAGCAGTTCTCTTCCAGTGCGAAAACCGTTTAGCTTCACAGCGACATTAGCAATTTTTTTCTTGTATGTGTTTGAATGCTATTGTAGGCTAGATTGTCGAGGTTGGGTGGGGTGACACTTAATCAGCAGTTCTCTTCCAGTGCGAAAACCGTTTAGCTTCACAGCGACATTAGCAACTTTTTTCTTGTATGTGTTTGAATGCTATTGTAGGCTACATTGTCGAGGTTGGGTGGGGTGACACAGCTTGTAAATATTTATTTTTAAGAACAAGGCGGAGCAAGGGTGAGGATAGTGCACCATAAATTCTGGTTTTACCCCGAGAGTCAAATAAGTTTTGCCAATGGCCGTTTCAAGGCGACAACCCTAAATTTCAGGTTCCATATTGCATTATTTTTGTGTGGTGGTTTGTTTTTGACTTAAGTGATCTCGGCTCACATGAACATCATGCGTATCAAAAGAGCAACTGCTTTAAATGATAGCCAGAATAACATTATACTGGGTATAAGCTTTGAAATACGAGGAGTATTAAATAATTGCTTTTGGGCAGTAAATGCACGTATAATATAGCGTACATCAATGAAAAGTTATTGTCACCAAGAACAGCAGTGACGTTTCCCTTGCACTCTATCTGATATCCGTCAGGTTTGCAAGTGAACAGAGATGAATGTGTCGAACTCTTTATTTTAAAAGATACCAGTTTAAACGTTCCACAATTAGTCAACAAGCAGTATATATGCCCTTTTAAGTCCTTGATTTAAGAATAAGTAGTGAAACTATTAAGTGATCAATGAAGGAAGATAATATATAATTATTATTCAAGATGTAATTATGCTATGTCACTTGAATGATACATAAGCGTTCCATGTCATTTCCCAATTAAACAAACAAAGAAAGAGTTTAAAAATTGATGAACGAACACGACATTTATTCATGAACTTAGTATGGGCTCGGTTTGATTAAGCCTGTTCAGGGCAGTTATTGCCCACGCTGCCTAGCTCTGGTTTGAGCGCGAATCAATATTTAAAAAGGAAACAGTATACAGTTATTTCACATGTGATTTGGGAACAGTCAAAATGTTGGCCCGAGGTGGAGGGGATGGTGTTTTGAACTGTTGACCGAGGCCGTAGGCCGAGGGCAACAGTTCAAAACACTATCCCCGACACCGAGGGACAACTGTTTGACTGTTCCCAAACCAAATATGAAATAACTGTTTTATTACCTGATCAATTACTGTTTTAACAGTACTTACAGATGACAAAATGAACAAGAAAGTAATTTTGCAAATATGTTTTTAATTAGACGTTGTTTTTTTTTTAATTTAACAATCTTGTAAATATGTCACACAGCCAACATTTTGTATGTCACTAGGTTTTCATATTGTTTTTCTCTGTTATTTCATCAAAAAACTTAAGGAAAATGTCATTTTGCTGACAAAATTTTAATTTGTTTAAATACTTCACCACATTTTATTTATGGAGAAATAATCATTGGAGTCAATTTGTTTCTTTACTGTTCCACATGATGTCGTGACGTCAGAGCACACGAGGGAAACAGTCGAAACTATTGACCGGTCAACAGTTCGCAAACATGAACTTTTATAGAATTTCAGAAAACAGTCAAAAACTACTAAATTACAATTATATAAGGTATCAGGTAATAATAGCATTTAATCCATCCAAAACGATGGTGTGCATATCCCAGTAAAAACGGAACCTTCAATGCAGATGTCAGGTGAGTAACATTTCATGATCAGCGGCGTATGGTCATAAGATAAATGGGTTTGAGAAAACAATGATATGGGACGAAACAGAATTTTGATCGGGATCTGAGAAAACAAATATCACAGGGAACGCAAAAGGCAAAAGCAGGGAGTATATACATGGAGTAATTCCATAATATCCAACGCTATTCGGGCTGGAATATCAGAACCACCTCTAAACTGGCAGAAGTATTAAACAAATACTTTGGAAGACTATTAACAGATGTGCTTAACGAACTTCAAAGGACATATTGATAACAACAAAGATTGAATGTACGTGGAGACATTTTACAGCCGCCACACGGCACGAACACGACAAATAAGAAAATATTGCAAGCATACAAGTGTTAGACATATAAAAATAATTTATAATGTTTCCACCCAGATCTTAAATGTATGCTTTAGTATGACAACAGTTCGCAAAATAAAGGTGTTCATCATGAATAGTCACACTCATAAAATACAGCATCCCCCACACAGCCAAAGAGCAGAAGGGAAAAGGAGCAACCTGTTTATAAAAGGATCAGTTTCCAATAAGACCCCACAAACAATTAACGAAAGAAAGAACAAGAGGGGTTAACTACTTGGAACGGTCAGTGGCAACCATCATCACACTTGTCCCCAACAGGTTTTCATATGAACAAAGAGTTTGTTTGGGGGAATAAGCCCCAACGCACCCATCAACTCGACAATGTTGCATGTAAAAGCACATTAACGTATAAAACGTAAGAAGCAAGCGCTGTCAAGCAAACAATAGGTCAGTAAAAGGTGAGACCAGAGCACCTGGAGTCAGATCAGCAACAGCATGCAGAGCACTTTAAATTGTCATTTTGGTAGCCTTTCTGCTTTCATTTCACATGGTTTTTACGAATAACATATAGAAATTAATGTTGTATTTTATTTTCTTTCTAAATCAATAACATACTGATGAAGAAATACCTTGTTGCAGTAGGGATTCTAAACTGCTGCTGTTTTAAATTAAATCCGAGATTTTTTTCTTAATTTGTACTAACCTTTCTGAGATTAGATCAACTGAAGTTATATATGCAAGAACATATTCAATCTTACTTTGAAATGCCAGTTTACCACAAGCTTCAATACTACGCTTTGCAATTAAAATTCTTTATTTCAGGCTGAAAGACTGACGGAAGATCAAATTAATGGTAAGTAGAACTCCCTTACCTTTATTATATTTTTTAAATATTCTCGTTTTCTATATTTATCTGCAGCTGAATATCAAAGGTAACAATCAGTTTTAACATATTAGATGTGTCCTTGGACATGCACACCAGTGTTATAAAATGTCCGAATGTCCAAAGGTGCGTGCGACACTGATTTATAATATGGGATGATCACGAGTAGCCAGATTCGTTTAACCAGTTAAAATGTTTGTTGTCCGTGTTTTCTGTATCGATCCTTCTTATTCCTTCAGAGTTTCGGGAGGCGTTCAGTTTATTCGACAAGGACGGAGACGGGAAGATTACCACAAACGAGCTAGGCGTTGTCATGAGATCACTAGGTCAAAAACCAACGGAAAATGAGCTTAAAGATATGATAAATGAGGTAGACATTGACGGTAAGAGATGCAATGTTTCGAAACTACATGCCATCACACCCAAATATAAAAAGGTCCTAATGTTGGCAAACTGGTTTAAGTAATTATTATTGCAAGTATATCGCCCAACTTAAAAAACAACAATACGATTCTGGTATGTTATGGTGCATCGAAAACACACAGCCAAAAATTAGTGAGAAAAAAGAGCAAGGTGTATAAAATGATTTCAAAATAGATACTTCAAACAATTAACGAATTAATTTAAAAATGTCTTCAGAAAATAATAAAACCAGAAACACAAAAGGCCTTGAGTACGTAAACAGTAATGTTAAATGGAAATCTGTATGCTACAAATTTTATTGACGTACGGTGATGGAATGTCAAAAAGGAGCAAAGATACAGATCGTTAACAAAATCAAACATTTTGTGCTCGTAAGATAGCTTCTTTTTCCATTCTGTTTATTCCTCGGGATTGCATAAATATAAGCGTATTTCTCTAGGAAATGGAACCATCGATTTCAAAGAATTTCTAATTATGATGGCGAACAAAATGAAAGATGGTGACCAGGAGGAGGAACTAAGAGAGGCTTTTAGGGTAAATATCTTATCTGTGCTCAAGATCATAAAATCTAGAGACCAGTCGCCATTTCAGCCTATCAGATGCTTGAGATTTGAGACCGGTCTCCAATATTAGTTATATTATCTTTAGTCCTGTTTGTGTAAAAATGTCTCGTCGGGAACATGTGCTTTGGAGACGGACTGATAAAAGTACTATGTGACATCTGACGGTCACCATACTACACTTAACAAGTTCTGCATTGCATAGAAGTATGTTGCGATATTTGATGGCCGCTACACTACACTAATCAAGTTCTGTATTATATAGAAGAACAAGGTAATATTTGATGGCCATCACACCACACTTAACAGAACATGTATGATAATTATAGAAGTAGGAAGTGACATATGACAGCCACCACAGTACAAACCATATGTTATACAGAAGTACGAGGTGATATTTAAAGCCCGCAAAACTTCACTTAACAAGGTCTATATTAAATATAAGTATAAGACGACATATTACGCCCGCCAAACTACACAAGACATCAGCTCATTTTTACGTAAATTATGACTTATAATTGCTCTTCGATTCACAGAATATATTCATTTTATGATTGAGATCATGGTATATTTCAAAATATATCATTTAATGATGATATTAATAAAAATACCACAAATTCAGATTAATAACACGATATGCACCATTAATCAAATACAATATACACGAACAACAGCGGTCGTTCCGAATTATATGGAGCCCGTAAAAAGATGCATCGTCCTACAATTTGTTCTTAATATTATTTTTCCACTGACATATTGGAATCCATTTGAGTTGGTTTGTAGGTATATCTCCACTTAAGACAGTACTAGAAGGTGAAGAAGAAGTGAGGAATGGAATGAACATGTATGTTTTCTGTGATTCCAAGGCATTTCCTGATCAGTTTAATCTTATAAATAATACTAACACAATTTCATCACCGCTGTGAACATTTTAATGCTTATACACAAATCGTTTTGTACACGGGATACCTGTCCCTTTTTGAGATTTTTCATTATGTCCATTGTACTTGATTATTCCGAACTTCAAAGAGCTTTATGTCTTTAACATGCTTAATCAGTACAAGCATTCTGTTTATTCCAGGTTTTTGATAAAGATGGTAACGGACTTATAAGTGCAGCAGAACTAAAATTTGTAATGGCTAACCTAGGTGAGAAGCTAACAGATGATGAAGTTGACGAGATGATAAAAGAAGCCGATCTGGACGGTGATGGACAAGTTAACTATGAAGGTAGGTATCTTTCCAATCTTTATAATTCCATATAATCATGATTTTAACATATTCATCAAGTACATTTTAGTATTGTAAAACGGACTCCAAACAAATTAGGTCAGTTTAAACTTTTGTACGGGCAATTTTAAATCCTCGGGATTGTGCTTTCCTTTTTGTAATACACAAAACGCATTATTCGAGTTTAATGGTTACAGGTTCACAAAACGCATTATTCGAGTTAAATGGTTACAGGTGTACAAAACGCATTATTCGAGTTAAATGGTTACAGGTTCTCAAAACGCAGTATTCGAGTTAAATGGTTACAGGTTTACAAAACGCATTATTCGAGTTAAATGGTTACAGGTTCACTAAACGCATTATTCGAATTAAATGGTTACAGGTTCTCAAAACGCATTATTCGAGTTAAATGGTTACAGGTTCACGCTGAATTATTTTTAACTGGTGATTTTACTCCTATGAATGTTTTGCGGTCACAATCGTTTGATATAAAATTTGCTTTGTATGACGTTTTACTCGGTCCGAGAAGAGGCAATGGCAGTTGCTTAATGCAATACTTATATAACACAAATCCATTCAAAGATTTGCTCTCCTCTGCCCTGTCCATATGCTTACAAAAAAGTTAGTTTTTTATGTTATTTAGTTTTGTATTTTCACTGTCCTCCAAATAATAGATTTAATTTTAGGTAGAGATTCCCGGTAATTTTGATCATTTTTATCTTTCAGAATTTGTTTACATGATGCAGTCCAACAAACCCTTGACTTTAGAAGACGAAGAACATTAAGATTTAAACAACGAGACCAACAACTGCTTGACAGAAGGATACCTTGTGAATGTGAAGTGGCAATCAAATTCTTTTATTCGATTGGCTATTGGCCATTTCAATGTGTTTGAAGCCAATTTTTGTTAAGGTTCTTAAGTGTTTTAAGATGTTTTTATGTGACCTACAAAATCAATCAGATTTTTTCTGGTTTAGATAGATTCACCGGACCAGAGAAAATAAATCTGAATTTAAAAAAAAAACTACAAAAGGCAGGTAGTAATGACATAAGCTAAACGAAGTGAAAATGTGCATCTTGGTGTAAGAAAACCAAAAAACTCTTAGACTAAATTACATGTATATAGAAACTATAACTAATAATTTATAAGTATTTTGGAGTTTGTGGTGGACGTTTTAAATTGGATGGGTGGGTTTTTTGTTTCTAATCGTTTTTGGCTAAAGAACTTTGATTACCTCTGCTTTGATCCAATGCAATGTTGATAGTGTACATAAGAGCTGCACGACTTTGGGGGTGCATGTGTGTCTTTGTGTGTGCGTGCGTGTATAGAATAAGATGATTTTTGTAATTTGTGTAACTGGAACAGTTTCTTTAAAAAGATGTTAGAAGTAAGTGTGGTATTAGCTGGCAGCTATGCTCGTTCTTGTGAAAATCTCTCGTCAAAACATCATACACAATTTTCTGTAAACTTGGTAAATTCTCGTCGACATCATTGTTTCCTAAAATATAAAATATGTATGTACAATAAATGATTTTGTCTTGCACTTATTTAAGATTATTGACCACATACTTTTCAAGAGGGTTACAGCCAATCACCGAGTCTCGTATAGTCTCGCAGGTTTTAAGGAGAAGTTGAGATTAATGGGCGAATTGTCGGATTTGACAACAGCACACGCCATAAATTTTGTGAAGTTATAAAAGTTTATTTGGTAAAACTTATTTTTCGTTTGTTTTCCTGTGCCACAGTAATAGCAATTAATAGGTTCGTGCATCTTTACAGCTTTTTAAAGTGTAATAATCTGTCAAAATCGAACTGGTTTTGAGGCAACAGTTCTTAAAATGTGAAATATAAATATCAGGATAAGTCAAATTCAGAAAACACAGCCTCCCCTCCCCGAACAGCCAAAAAGTAGAGAGGAAAAAAGAGAGCACGTGTTAGTACTGAAAAGTACACCACAAACAATTAATTACGGGTTAATGCCTTGGTACAGTCAGTGACAAAACATTTTGCCACTGGGGTTTGTGGTTCCAGGGTGAACCAAACTCACACTTGCCCCTACAGGTTCTCATACGAACAAACAAGCACAGCTTAACTAAGTGAAGCAACTCCAACCCACCCATCAACGTGATAATGTTGCTTGCAAAAGCACACATATATAACATAATAAGCTTATGATAGCAAAAAGCTAGGTACTCGATGATCTTACCGAGACCTTGACTCAAGGTTATAAACCTGAGCTTGGAAACCATTTCAGCCAATCAGATGCTTGAGATTTGAGACTGGTTTCCAAATTCAGTTTTATAACCTTCAGCCCAGAGCAGAAACAGATCGAGCTTCGACGTTATTTTACAAGATTTCAGTAGAAAATGCATAAACTCTTAAACCCCCCTCGGTCGTCGTAAGCAAAGTAACCAATTGTATATGGGTTAATCTACAAGCTTGCAGAGCGCTGTGGAATATCATTCTGGTGGCAATTCATGTGGTTTTTAAGATTTACGAAGAGACATTAATATTGCCTTTTATATTCTTTAATTTATAAATCAAGTTTCCATAAGGACTATGCACCATAAAACATAGTTTAAGAATTACTTAGCTGCAGTAGTGATTTTAAACTGCATGTGTATTTTTAAACTAAATCTGAATAACGGCGAAAAAAAGGGGGAAAACTTTTATGTTAATTTGCGATACAGATACTCCCGTTCCAAAAGTGTTTTTTTTTTCTGTTATGCAAAGATTGCGTTCATTTAAGTTCTTACACGTGTTTCGAGCTCTGGAAATATGAACAAAATATAAATATAATATAAATCACGTACTATTCAAAGCCACCCAACACAAAACATATAAAAATATTGCATATAAAAATATATGTTGAATTGAGCCTGTTCATCGGCAGTAAACTGATAGATAGTGATGTTGCCTCTACCTGGGAGCAAACCCGCACCGTCACGGCGACAGCGCTTAGCCCTGCAATTCAGACGACGCAACCAATTGAGCTAAGCTGGACAAACCCCAAAAAGGTTGATTGGATAGCACTGATATACGTAATCATCACTGCACGACATCGGTATCGGTTTATTTAACTGATAACAGTACTGTCTTTGTGTACGGGGAGACTTTTTACGGCCGTCACACTGCACAAATAGCGCTAATTTTCGGGAAGACGTTTTCCAGCCGCCACACGGCCCAATCAACGTTACCGTGATATTTAAATAGATGTAAAAGACATAACATAAAATCTCTTTCATATTAGTAAAAACAGATTAGCAACAAGGGATGCACAATTAGTAACCATAGGGATGCGTATTAATCTACCAAATCTAAATCTACGGCCCGTCACACTATGAATATCTGGTCAACGTTCTCTGAACGTTTCAATCGTTCATTTTTTGAGAGTTCTAGAATGAGGATGAAACATCCGACGTGTTGTAAACGTTTAGTAGAACGTAACACTATCGTGTGTCTAACGCACTAGAAGCGTGTAATAGCTACCAAGTCAGAAACCCCTAAAACCATTAGCATGTTCTCACGTGCCACTGGCGCGCGAAGAACGATTTGTCAACGTTAGACGAGCGTGCTGAGGAATGGACGTTTGGGTAACGCTCGAATGACGCTCAGTTGATACCAAAAAGACGTTCGTTTCACTTTAGTCGCACACTGCATGCGCTAGGTGACCGTTCAGCGGTCGTTGACAGGACCTGGTCGCCAGAGAGTCGTTCACAGCAAAGCGAAACGATTTGTAACAACCAAGTAACGCTTTAGTAACGACTGACTCACGATAGCCGAACGCATGCAACGCTCGGCGAACATTAGTAAAACGTTCCACGAACGTTCTTTAACGTTCTTCAGCGTTTAAAATCAAACGTTGAAGAACACTGGTCTCAGTGATGTTAAAAAAAAATTTCCGGACCAGCGTTCTCCGCCGATTCCCGGCAATCACCGGCGTTCACCGACGTTCATACAACGCACTTCTGGCGACATCCCAGCAACTATTGATTGACGACTAACAACGTTTCCTCAAACGTCGTAGAACACTGGCCAGAACGTCATAGTATGAAGGCCCTATAACTTAAATATTATCCAGTACGAAAGTGAACGACTCTTATCAGGTCTTGAAAAGCTCATTAATTATTATTATCAACAATCTCACTAAGTCGAATCTAATAAAATGTTAGATCTAATGACAGTCCGCAAATACCGTTTATAAGAAAATATAATACTCACGCCGGGGGAACTCTGATATGGAACTCGTCTTGCGCTCCCAATAAAATAACATCAGCCGCTTCCGGGGTTCCATATCAGACGGAAAATTGACACCGAAAAAGGTACTAGTAGGTGATCCTAAATTTCCATCGATCACATAAATTAGAGACCATTTACCAGAAAAACTCGAATGCTATTCGACCCGCCTTTCCTTTGAATCACGAACAAAATGATATTTTTCTCTTTTGGATCAGTTCAAAATCGACTGTAAAAAAGATGTTAAATGTTTATCATAACTGTAGCTAGGCCGATCTTCGAACATTTTATGAAATAATGAGTTGTTTAATCCTTTGTAAGGAAGTGGTAACGTGTGTATTCGTAAAATTAGATGATATCTCCCATCAAATGAAACTTCAGTGGCCAGAAATGTACAGATACTGAATTATTCGTTAAAATAATTTTGAGTTCCATATCAGGCTTCCGAGTTCCATATCAGACCAAGTAGTTTCGCATCAAAATGCAATTATACATGTATATGAAAGGATGTTTTACATTAAATTATTTTTCTTTTGCGGTAGAATGGTTTTCAAAATTAAATTTGTCCTTGCTTATAGAGTTTCTTTTCCAATATTCAGGGGATGGATCGCTTGGGTCAGGGCATACTAAAGTCGGATGGAGTTGAGAAACCAAGGACCGTTTCTTAGACACGCCAGTCAGAAGAAAGCAAAAGAAAATATTTAAGTTTCAAGTCTGGTATCAATGAACCACGGCGGGGTGAAATGCATGTTCGAGCACATTATACACATTCAAGGAAACCAAAGTTCTAATGACGAAACATTATGAACTTTACTTTTACAAATGATTTATGGTCTGCCTTATAATGTACGACTTCCAAGTGAAAATCACTTTTTTCGTGAATAATGAATTTAAATGTTATAAAAAATATGCGATATTATTAGTTTGTATAAACATGATAAATACATCTGTAACCTGGCTTACATGCCATTTGTTGCGATTCTTTTAGAAGTGTTAATTTTATAGAAATGCATTTCAGAAAGAAGACATTAATTTATAAAAGCAACACTGATGTAGATTGTGATATTTAACGCTTACCATGCATACATAAATAAAAAACGAAAGCCTTGCATTGGTTACTTGTATGTGAATTTCAAAAAACACACATTTTATATTTATTTATTATTTTATTTTTAAAAAGGAACTTTTAAGTAAAACACACAGAAAATATGTATTTTTCTTTAATTTTAAACGATTTTAAAATAAATCAATAAAAGTTTCAAAATATATCTCCACTGTGTAATTCACGTGGTGCCGTTTGAATGTTTTGTTCTGCAATATTGAAAGGTTTTTCATTCATTATTGTCATCATAGGTCTGCATTTGGGCTATGTAATTCCCTTTAACAATGAATAGTTTGCTGCGTTTATTGCAAGCAGATTTTGTTCCCGGCAATATGATGTCTAAGAGTCCGCTTGTACTCCAATTGTCCACTGCATATGTCACATTTAAATCCTAGAATTCCAACATGAATGACACTGGTGACAGATCAGATTCTTGTAATAATGTTTGGTGCAGATGCTCCATTCAGTGCGCTCCATGTCTTTATCGTCTTTATAACTTAAATAGATTAAAAACAAATCAAAGTTAGGTCATCACAAAAATTCAACAAAACTAGCATACATGTAAATATTCCTACATGACCAATTCTGATATGGAACTCAGCTGTCTAATATGGAGCTCAAAAATATTTTAATAAATAACTAAGAAGTCATAGATTTGCGGCCATCAAAATTATAACAGATTGAACTTATGATCCCAGGTAACACATGTATACAAGTAACTGTCACTTAACAATGAGATAAACACCGTATTATTTCAAAAATATTTCAAGAGCGGCCTACAGTTATGATTAATCGTCGATATTCAAAATCAGTCGATTTTGAACTGATCCAAAAGAGACAAATTTATATCATTTTGTTCGTGATTCAAAGGAGGGTCGAATAGCATTCGAGTTTTCCCGGAAAATGGGCCCTAATTTACATAACTGATGAAAATTCAGGATCACCTACCCGTTTCAGTGACAATATTCCGTCTGATATGGAACCCCGGAAGCGGCTGATATGGTTTTCCATATCAGAGTTCCCCCGGCATGTTACTTCCCACACCGCCTATCCCCGGGTTTAGCGCAACTTAAGGTGGATGTAAACGTTGCTCACCTAGTTTTGACGTCAAAATTAAACATTGTCCAAATCTTTTGAAATTTGGTCAGAATAATGTGTGTGGATCGCTTTATTGAAATATGCAAAATATTTTCACTTTTCCACGACGGTTATTAAAAAAACAACCCATCTATGAGGGCAGGGAACTTCGCCTCGTGTATATAGTTTTAGATGTGTCGTCGGTGTTTATCCGAATGCAAAACCATTATTTGAATTTATGTTCTTTTTATTTTTACGGATTAGTGTATCGTGCTCAACAGCCTTTAAATGACGTAATTGATTATATGCACCGATTGAATGTACGGGGAGATTTTCTACCACCGCCATACGTCACAAACAACGATACTGTGATGTAAAGTAGATTAAAAATGAGCTGACTGCCATCTTTTTGAAAGACAGCAAACACGACAAATAAGGTTGTTGATACAAACATGCTTTAGTGACTATCTTTTTTATCAGTAGATTATGTGGAAGTGAAATGTGAAAAAAAAATAAACAAAGATCATTAGTTGACAAGGTGAATGCCTAATATTATTTTTTAAACCTTCTTTAAAACGTCACCCGAGTTTTTACTAGGCCATATAAGTTTACAGCATTTTAGCAATACCTATAATTATAACTCGCTTTTATGGTTGTAATACAACGGATAATTTATTTGACAATTCTATGGGAAATTCTGTAAGAATTAGCTGAACGAGTCTTTAAAATATGAAAAAAAGACGAATGATGATAGTTTAAGGCAATAATTATTAATTATTAGGTAACTAAAAAAATCTAGTATTAACTGTGGTATTGGTTACATGGGTAGTGCATTGTAATGGTCATAGTTTCACGTGGTAAAATGTTTAAACCTGCTACGAAGGCCTAAGCATTTCTTGGTTTTCATTGTAGTTTGTTGTACTGAATTTTGATTTCCGTAGTTATAAGGGAATGTTTCTGGTGTTAATTCTACCATCTCACCCCACCTGTTATCAAAAATTTTGTAGCCCCGAACCTACTTGGTATGCACATGCGCAAGTTGGAAAATTGAGTTTCCGGTAAAAGAAAAACAAAGCGTTGTAAAAGACTTATTTTTTTGGTTTGTTTGGAACAAAAAATGTTTAAATGCAAAAAGGAACCAGCTTCAGTAAGGAGAGCTACTCATTCCGGCAGCTGGTACACGGACAATGGTAAATAATGCTCCCTGTAAAATACATTTATAATATTTAAGATTGTTTTGCGAGGGGTAATCTCAAACAAATTTGTAGAAAATACGATGTTAGTGAAACTCTCAAGAAAGAAATTACCTGTCAATTGTTTTGTAGTTCTGATACAATTCAATTTCAAACACCTGATACACATCTGAACTATTAACAAAACCAAATGTTACAAGCATTCCAAAATTCTTTCTACTTGCTGTCAAAATAATGAAACACGGTCAGTTTTGAATACAACTTTTGTCACAGATGCACAGTTCAAAGAAAGATACATACTAGGTACCAGATGACAATATTCAGTGTCATTCTCTCCGTCAATTGATGTTTTCCACTGCCTAAAAATACCTAAATAAGGCAAATATCTTTATTTTTACCTTAGTGCAATAATGCGATATCTTGTTCATATTTCAATACTCTTTACTGTACTTGCACTGAGGTGATGAATTATCATATACACTGCAACTCCATTATATCGTGGACCTCGGGGTCCAGGCCCGCCAACGGCGATATAAATGGAGCACGATATAAGTAAATAATCGCGCTAAAACAAGGAGAATTCATTTGTTTTTGCTGTCAGATGCATGTATATCGCGGTGTTGCGTAATTAACACGCCGTGAAATCTACGGGTACATCAGGGATTACGTTACGTTATGTGCTGGAAAATGTTTTAAACAACTTTTTATAATTTATTAATATTTATTTTTTAATAAAAAGAAATACAGTACAGGTCGGGTGTCATTTACATTTTTCACCCATCACCGCGTTTCAGGGTCAACGCGACATCCAATTTTTTTCGGGTGATCACGGGTGATCGTCGATCTTGCCACCGCGATCACTTGACAAGAAAATCACGGTGATTTGCCGCGATCTATCAGCGCGAATCGCGGTGAAGATTTACCTGCGATTTAAAGACATTCTTCCGAATTTATTTATTTACAAATGTAAAAAGAAATATGTTGTTCGTATTTTCGTATCAAAGAAAAGACTTAAACTTGATCAATGCACAAATATATTGTCCATTATTTGAAACACTGGAGTTTTCACACCTTCCGTGTTGACAAAACACCTTTGTGCATGCCCCGAAAATTGCTGCCAATTATGCTTCTAAGTGGTATGTTGTCACGGTCATTGCAAAATAACTAGCTTGCAAACATTACAAAAAAATCTTTTAGAATGAGTAAACTCATTTAAAAAGTGAACAACGGTTATTAAATTGTTAATTATTTTACGGCAAATTATAAGAATTCATCGACAAGTAGAGTATTTATGCCTCAGATCGGAATTCAATGTCATTTAAAATACGAGTATAAATGCGGTTGAAACACACAGTAAACTGGAAATAATAGATCATTATCGAGAGAGAAAAGTGAATAAAAATTGTGTCGTTCTTACCTTATCGTTTCCTTACTTGTAATTTTGATGAAAGATAAATGTATAATATTCTTTTTAATAATTACTCCGAACATGCTGAGAAAATAAATAACAATGAAATATAACAGCCAAGTACATTAGCTACATGTATAAAATCCATCTTGTCAGTATTTTTCCCCAATCCCTTCCTAAAACATCTTTATTTATGAGCTTTCAACACCTGTTTGAACACCTGTGTGATCAGCATTGTATATTTCATCATCACTTCTGTTTATTAACTTCAAAAAGAACGCCGACGAGTAATACTGATTTTCCGAGATCAAAGGTGCCGTGTTGGGTAAAAAAACTTTTGATCAAACGTCGGCGTTCTTTATTCTTAACAGATTGACTCATTTGTCAACTCTCAACAAAAAATTAAGATTGCTCGAAACAAATAAGAGTTGTACATTGTATAATCAAAACATGCTGGAAATTAATAGCATATGCCTGTGACAAATGTTATTTAAATAAACAATGTTTGTGTTCACGACTTACTCATTGCATTCAAAATGTTCGTTGAAGAGTTGATTTGTCGTTGAGTAGTGTGTCACTTTTGTTTGGCAATCAACAAAGCTGTTGATAATTTGTGTTTTATATGGATTAATTAACCCCAAGCTTCTTACGTTGGCAGGTAAGCACTTTAAAATAGTTATTGACTAATTAACGTCAGTTTGCAAAAATCGGGCGTCGGTGATAAAACCAAGCTCTGTTATATTAAAAAGTTATTACATTTATTAAGAAACTGGATATTTTCACAGAAGATATGCAAACAAACACATTTTTTTTGTTTAATGCTGACGAATCGGCACGTCCGATTACGCGACTAAAATTTTTACATTATTTTGATACAATATTACGTTCAAATTGGTTAAAGAAAGAATGTTTTACATTAAAAAAACTACATTTTAATTGTTAATTAACACTCGTTTCTCGAAAGATTTTTCACCGCGATCCCCCGCGATCGACCCTGAAGCTAAACTGCTGACGATGAACACGAGAAGAGCGAGAATGACTGACGAATTATCGCCGCGAATCACGGCAAATCACCCGGAAATCGCCACGTCGGAAGGACATATTCGCGGTGAATTTCCACCCGGACTGATTTATTAACGCGGTGGACGGGTGAAAAATGTAAAAGACACCCGAGCTGTACTGTACAAAACAAAGATCGCCGTCATCAATTTCCAAGAGTGGTATTATTGTTTCCGGTACTTTCAACTGATCGATGATCTATTGGTCGGTCATGGTCGGCGATGTTAGTTTGTCGTCGTTTACCAGCTTGACATGTCGATGAGCAGGTAATGTCAAAACAACAAACTGTTTTTACGTTTCCTGCTCATGTCTGTTATGGTTAGCAACTTGCAGTAATTGTTGCTAATTTGCGGTTTGTCTCATGAATGAAATTCTGCCAGTACCGTATCAGCTTGGTGTTTTTCGCACCTATAGTTCGTCACAAAGGGAGTATAATGTCAAATCAGAAGCAACAGAATTGTAAAAAAAAACCTTTCATATATTTTCTTACATTTGAAGTTAAATTGTATCTGCTGGTGAATGTGTACATCGCCTCTTAAATCCCAGCATACAAAATGTAATAAACAGCCTTTGTCGATAATGACGTAATACGACACGGAAAAAGCGTGCGTTTCGTGAATTTGTCGCAAACGTTGATTTAATCATTTGATCTTTTTTACCACCCACGAAGAATGAAAAAACTTATACATTGTAAATGTACAAAAAATTGGGATCCATGGACCAAGCGCGATATATTGGATAATGCGATATAACGGATCGCGATATAACGGAGTTGCAGTGTATTTGCATTTCCAACTATTAAACACATAAGTCAAATATACCATAACTAAATGAATAACAGGGCTTTTTCAGGGTTTTTTTGGGAAAAAGGCCCCTGCCCAAATTGGGAATTTTTTACGCGGTAAATAGTCAAATTTGGGGAAAAAGTATCAACAAATCAAACCAAATTGGGAAATTTCAACATTCATTTATCTACACTATAGCTTGATTTGCCTTGCTTTAGTGTTCCTGGAAATGTTACAAATATCTTCCAGGGTTTGTTCTGACAGCTTAACAGATGTATCACAGAAGAATGGCCATCATCTGATCCCTATTAGAAACTTGGCAAGTTTCAACTGACTGGGAAAGAACTTTTGCAACATTTTGACGTTTTGTTCCACAGAGAGTTTAGTTTTGGAGTACCCTTGGCATCTTTTTTGTTCGCGGCCTTTTTGCATAGTTTTTACTATTATACGACATTTTTAAATTTTCGTCACTAGTTTTCGCGGGTCAGTATACAAGACGGTACTGCACATACCATTTTTGATTCATCCTTTCTGTTTTGTACGCAGACGAACGATTATCGCGAAAAAAACATTTGTTAACGAAATAAAAATATAATTTCTGTTAATATTCAAACCATAAAATAAGTTATCTGGAATCATGGGCGCCGCGCTCCATCTTCAACTTGCGTTACGGTAAATACCGGTTTGTACACCAGTACATACATTTTTCACGGAAAGAAGTTTTCACAGATCGCCGATAAACAATTGATTCGGGCTTGAAAAGTCTCGATATTATTGTTTCTCGTTTATCATTTTTTAAGAAAATGCGTTTCGGTTCGAAAGGGGAATAAATTTACTAGATCGGGAATTTTTTTCTTGAAATTGGGAAAAATGGTCACTATTTTGGATTGGGAACGGGGCCGAATATCGGCCCCGTGAGATAGGCTGAAAAAGCCCTGAATAAGAATTTCTGTATTGAAAATAATTTCTGAGCGTGATTACTGTTGTTTCAGCAAGTGAACTAAACAGTCAGTTGTCTGGTTGGTTGTCCAAGTGTGAACCAGTGGATGCTTCAGTTAGAGCACTCATTGCCCCGTAAGTGTGTAATATAAGGGGTGCATCACAGGAAAGGTGTCTTAAGACGGTTGATGTCAATCCCTGAAATTACGTTATAAAGTTTAGGCAACAACATTGTTTATTATGTATTACACATTAAAAAACATAATTATATTGTCAAAATTTGTAACAAATCACTTTTTAGTTATGAGAAAATTAAAGGTAACTATTAAGTTCTTTCCAAATATAGTAACAATTAAAATATAAAAAATATTATCTAAGACATCTTCTTCTGTGAAATGCCCCATATCACTCTCATTATTTTAATTGTTTACCCAATAGACATGGCTAGTATCCCATTTGCGTCCAGTATAAGTGGTATCAATAAGAGGTTGTAGGCAGGGATTTCTCACATGGCAATAAGACCAAATGACCCATATATTTACGTAGTATTCTCACTTTTTTATTATAACTTTCTGGCCTATTGCCTTTTTTTTCAAAATAAATACAGATAAAAACTGTTTATCACATTTTTATTTTTTCTTGTTTTTTTAGGGATCTTTTTGCTACATTTTGTAATATTCATATATTCACTGTGTATATACAAATATATCTTATTTAATATATACATCTATGTTTGCAGCCATGCCGGGTACTATTACTGTGGAGCGTGTGGTGCTCATGCATACAGACAGATGAACCCTTCCAAAATGTAAGTACTTCTCAGCCAGGCTAAGGTACTCCTACTTCATCGAGGTAAAGTACTGCTCTACAAATAGTTTCAGGGCTCTCACTAGACTTGCAAATCACAGAGAAGTTTTGTCATAATTTTTCTAAATTATAGAGAAGTTTGCAGTCAAGAGAATTCTTTCTGTATTTAGTCTAAACAAAACTACTTCTCTAATAGCTCAAAAAAGGGAGAAGTCTGGTCTTTTTTAGGAGACCACTTCTCTCAAATCTCCCTCTAGTGAGAGCCCTAAGCTTAAGTACTATCACTTGTCTAAGATACTACTCCACATGGCAAATATACTACTCCACCTGGCTATGGTATTACTCTACCAGACTGATACTACTTCATCTGGCTCAGGTACTACTCCAATTTGCTAAGACACTAGTCCACCACTAATATACTACTCTACTGGCTAGAGTAATACACCTGCTGAATAAGGTACGACTTTACCTGGCTATAATATCTGTTGTACTTTGTTGTTTACCAGTGAAAAGTGGGTAGTTAGTCTAAAACTGTCATGTTGTTAACACTGTAGAATCTCCATCCAGGTGATGCAAGCTTAACCCTTTCCTTCATAGATACACCTTTATTGTCAGGGCGAACAGTTTAGATCCAGGTCAGTCGGCACGTCCGTGCTGTCTGATCAGGATCTAAACTGTTCGTTTTTTGATTCGTTAGGTTATTTCTGACCAAAATGCAGCCAGTGCAGATCCTGATCAGACGGCAATGATGTGCCAGCTGATCTGGATCAGCACAGATGTGCCAGCTGATCTGGATCTACACTGGTCACACATGCGTAAATATGCGTATTTATGGAGGAAATGGTTAACAAATATATACATTCTTTCTTAGGGAACTTTATAACATCCTATCTATGCACACTGAATAATCTTTACATGTAAACCCAGAATGCAAGGTACAGTCGACCTGTCTATAAAGACCACACGGGAAGACCCATAAGTGGTCTCTAAAGGCAGGTGGTCTTTGTTTACATGTCAATTTATTCTTCATGTCAGTCAGTGGGACAAATAAATAGTGTGGCCTTTATCCACAGGTGGTCTTTGTTTACAGGTGGTCTTTAGCATAGGTTTGACTGTAATATAAATTTTGAAAATGGAATTCTGTCTCAGATCTCAAGCTTTCCATTTGTCAGTCTTGAGACTGTGCTCAGTTTAAACCAACCAGATTGCATAGATCCGAGATTGGTCTCCATTCTCTTTTTAAATTTTAGGGACCAGTGTTCACATGCAATGTTTTGATATTTAGTGTTTATTAATTTGTTTTCAGAAAGCGTGTGTTTATTCTTGGTCCATCTCACCATGTGCGCCTCTCCGGCTGTGCCTTAACAGCAACAGAAAAATACCGTACACCATTCTATGATCTGATTGTTGACACTAAAAGTAAGTTTTGATCATGATTACAGATAGAGAAGATCATGTTGTACAGTTCTATACATCAAAATTGTTAAATTAGTGAACACTAAAATTTGAAACTGACTTCAAACTGAATATTAAAATAATGATTATGATAACATCATTCAAAGGGATAGGCTGTGAAAAGAGTGAGAAGTTTTTTCTAAATTTAGGAATTTTTGTAAGTTTTCAGCTTTTGATAAGAAATTTATGGCGAAACACTTCTCCCTTGGCTCAATAGAGGGAGAACTTTAGGAAATGGGAGACTCCAAATACTCCCTCTAAGACATTCCCTGCATACAATATGAAAATATATCGAGGGTTGCACACAAGATTGTCATAACTACATTCAAATAAAGAAGGAGTTACAACAGTCTTGCATGCAACCCTTGATATGCTGGTTGTATTTCATTACTTTGTACAAAATTTTAATGTTCAGTAATTTATTACCAATTATGTTTAAGGTACAACAAATGTTGAGTGATTTTAAGTGCTAGTTATTGGAAGCAGCAAATGATTGTAACACTGCCAGTTTTATGATGGTTTAACCCTTTATTCCATAGAATATGGCTGTTCACCCATGTGCAAAAGTGCAGATCCGTATCAGCTAGCACATCTGTGCCATCTAATCAGGATCTACAATGTTTGCTTTGAAACCTTTATTTAACCAACATGTGAACAGTGTAGATAAGGATCAAACAGTATGGATGTGCTGGCTGATCTGGATCCACACTGGTAGCACGATAAAACCCATAATTATGGAGTAAATGATTAACTGTAGTTATTGAATTGTAGATACTTGGCATATACGCTCATGTAGCAAGAAGACGTACATGTGGACAGAAATTTCAAAACTTTATTTGAATGTTTTCAGTAAATTCTGAACTGAATGCATCGGGGCCGTTTGAAGTGATGAGTATAGATACTGATGAAGATGAACACAGCATAGAAATGCAACTGCCATACATTGCAAAGGCTATGGAAAGGTAAATGCTGTCCTCATATTAACCCTTTCCTCTATATAAGCACCTTTATGGCATGGGCGAACAGTGTAGATCCAGATCAACCGGCACATCTGTGCAGTCTGTTCAGGATCTGCATTGTTTTTTTTATTATTATTATTAGATTATTTTTTTTATCAAAAAGTGACTAGTGTTAATCTACAGATGGCAAGGATTTGCTATCTGATCTGGATCTAAACTGGTCACCCATGTGATAAAAGGGGATATATGGAGAAAAGGGTTAAGACTTCTAACTTGTTAAAGTTTTCTTGACAAAATGGAAATTAAGCTGGTGTTTATATTGAGTGCGAATGCTAATTTTGAGAGTTTGCTGGATTTTAAAATTATATGTTACTCTGGTGTAAGTAATCAAACTATCAATTTAACCCTTTACTTCTTGTATACAGGTTTTATTGCATGAGCAAACAAGGCAGATTCAGATTAAACGGCACAGATGTGCCAGGTGATCTGGGTCTACACTGGTCGCGCATGCGATAAAATACATATATATGGAGTGATGGGTAAAAGTAATGGTCAGGCTATTTGCCATCGTAAAATCTGTAAAATGTAAATCTGTTCTAACCTTGAATCAGTTGATACTAGTTATAAACCACTTAGATATAATATAAAGCCTGCTTATTAAATATGTTTGTTGTATACTCGTCCGGATTATGTATTTCAATGCCAAAAGTCAAATAGTCACGTTTTCGTGATTTTAGGCTCTATTCTAGCGACATGTTGTAATGATGTTGGTCTTACATTTCAAAGTTGTGGTCAGTAGGTACTTTGAGTCAATTATTACTTTTGAGGAAATAATGGTCCTTTCTTACCCAAGTTTCAAGAGTGGTAGAGGTTCTTTAAATTTATATGTGTAATCTTCAACAGGAGATTGTACATATATTAAAAAAACTTGAGTACTAAAAGTTTTTTATTGTAAAAAATTAGTTCATCATATATAAATGCATGTATGATTTTTTTCAGTCGAAAAGGTGATTTTACAGTTGTGCCAGTGTTAGTTGGCTCACTTACCTCAGAAAAGGAACAACTGTATGGTAAAATATTCAGCAAATACCTCGCTGATCCTGATAACTTCTTTGTGATATCTTCCGACTTCTGCCATTGGGGTATGTACTTTTCATGCAGTAAAAACAAAAGTAACATAGTGAGGTAAAATGAAATGTTCGTAAAATTACATGTATAACATTTTCAGGTGAAAAGTGATTGATTCCTACTAGACGAAAACATGTTAACCCTTCAGTCAGTATAAACAGGTTTTATCGCATACTGGCTGATATAGGCTTCTTGCTTTTTGGTAAAAATTAATCTAATGAATCTAAAAGCAAACAGTGCGAATCCAGATCAGAAGGCACATAATCTGCCCTCTGATCTGGATCTAAACTGTTTGGCCATTTATAATAATGAAACTCCCTACATGATTGGTGACATGACATAGAATGTACAAATATACACTACACACATCCTCTTCACTCAGCACTGGATATATTCTCCCATGTATCTTATTGCAAAGTACTTGAAACTTAACCCTTTACTTCATATATACACACATTTTATAGCGTGTGCCATATATACACATTTTATCGCATGTGCAGCCAGTGTAGATCCAGAACAGCCAGACATCCTTGCCATCTGATCAGGATCTGCACTGTTTGTTTTTTGGTCAGAAAAAACAACAGAATGAATTCAAAAAAGAGAACAAATATACATCCTGATCATATGTTACATATGTGCTGGCTGATCGGGATATACAGGGTTTGTTCATGCCATAAAAGCATATGGTGGAAAGGGTTAAACTAACACGAAATATAATGATACCACAGTAGTGTGTTGTTACTTGCTTTCAGGCCAGAGGTTTAACTACACATTTTATGACAAATCTTGTGGTGAGATCTGGCAATCTATAGAGTCCTTGGATAAAATGGTAAGTTTGCTATAACTCTACTAAATGGAATATTGCTTATAACCAATGGGGACAAAGGGGTGAGATCTGCCATCTATAAAGTCTACTGTTTACTCCTATAGATATTGCTTTTATACCATAGATGACCACTGTAAAAAGACCCTAATACAATTTAAAAGATACAGTTGTAGATCTCATCAGACTGCACAGATATGCAGGATATTCTTGATCTACACTGGAATATAAGCCATATTAAAATTAATTGTTAAAAATCATTTTTGGACAGTTCTATGACTGTGTTTGTTCCGAGACAGTTGAACACTTTATCTGGACAGGTGATATTTAACTAGCATTGGTTGATGTCTAACCATAAAGAGCAAAATTATATCATAGGAATAGACCTTATTCAGGAAAAGTCTGTGCACTCTAGTCAGACAATTGTGGACAATAAATAATTCAACTTTTACTGTGTGTTTGGGGCTTTCCATTACAATACTCAATCAACATTAGTGTTTGATTAGTCAGAGAAGTTATACAGTCAAACCTGTTTTTTAGCAACCACTCAAGGGGAGTGACAAAATATGGCTGCTGAACACAGGTGGCTGTTTAAGACTGGTAAAAATAAGAACACAAGACAGGTGAAAATAAGAACATAAGACAGGTGAAAATAAGAACATAAGACAGGTGAAAATAAGAACATAAGACAGATGAAAATAAGGACATCATGGCAATTTAGGACATAATCAAGATGGCTGGTTAAGGCAGGTTTCCTAGTTTAATATAGTATTGCTGGGTAAAATGTTAGTATTAAGAGATTTTAACTGTCATTTTGCAAAAAACTTTTGAAATAAATGGTCAGTAAATTGGTATTTGATAAAAACTGACAACGAAGTAAATTAGTAATCCATGTTTTGCGGAAGATCTGAATTTAAATCTTTACAAGTTTGTGTTGTAGGGTATGGAGAGGATTGAGAACTTGGACTCGAAAGGTTTCACAGAATATCTAAAACAGTATCAGAATACCATCTGTGGAAGATACCCCATTGGTGTTCTCTTGCATGTAAGTACCAGGCATTGGTATCAACTGATTGCCGTTCAGTCAGAGAAGCATTATTATTAACCCTTTACACGATATATACCCTTTTTAATGAGTGTGCAACCAGTGTAGACCCAGATGCACATCCATGCCATCTGATTTGAATCTGCACTGGATGCATATTTGTAAGAAATAGCCTAAGGAATATAAAAGTGAACAGTGCAGATCCTGATCAGACAGCATGGATGTGCTGGCTGATCTGGATCTACTTTATTCGCCTATGTTAGAAAGATGTATCTATGGAGTAAAGGGTTAATGCATCTGGAAATAGTTTAGATCCCTTTCGGACCATTATTTCACTGCTGGAGCAGTACGGCTCCAGACAGCAACTGCCCGACATTGATTCACTAAAAAAACAGTCCTGCGTGGTCGGATATACATAAAGGCAGAATAGCGATTATTCCCATCTACTGTTTGTACACACTTAAGTTGCTTAGCAACAGCTAACAAGATGTACACATCATGTTTATTACAATTAAGCCAGGTGTAAATGGAAGGATTATCTTTATTATATATCTAATAAATGTAACCAATCGACAATCTGCATTTGTACCACGTGACCGTCCAATATATTCCCGTATTGGATCCAAAAAATATATATTAATTTCATATTGGATGATTGGGTACATGTGCACTAAACGATGCTAGTCTGGTTTCCGATTTCAATCTAACGAATTAAAGACTGGGAACCATGCGTGCATAAAGACGCTTGTTAGTATATGTTTAAAACTGCTTGTAAAGCGTCTATCAGTATCAGTCCAATACAAAAACAACTAATGTATGTATACACCAAAATCATTTCTTCTAAAAAAATGACAGAGCTGTTATTGACAATGGTGGTAGTGGTGGTGGTTTTGGTGGTGATGTTGATTGTGGTGGTGGCTTTGTTGGGGATGATGATGATGTATATTTCAAATTAAACGAAAGATATATAATAAAAAGGTTATTATACAATTAACTGTACAATACGGAATATATTATGGACTCGTACACAGCTTGAAAAGTCATATTGGACTCGCCTATCGGCTCGTCCAATATGACTTTTCAAGCTGTGTACTCTTCAAATATATTCCCGTATTGTACAGTAAAATGTATAATAACCTGTAAGTATTAGAGTATGATGTTTTACTGCATTTGAGTGTCGAATTCCGGTCACTTAGAGGGTCCAAAGAATTAGACAGAATATGGTTTATCCAATAATTAATTGGTCAGGGCCAGAGGGGGTAATTAAAGTTTGGCATTTCATATCTACGGCCGATTTCTAAATACGGACATACATCAGCTGCAAGTTACGCAGAACTTTTTTTTGCCATATAATGATTTATATGTTGAATATTTCTTTGCAGACCATAGATGCTATGAGGAAGGTGAGCAATGGATACCGACTGTCTTTCAAATTTCTTCAATATTCTCAATCCAGTAAATGTTCTAACATGCGGGACTCTTCCGTCAGTTATGCTGCTGGCGTGCTTATGCTGCAATGATGAAGGTGATGATTAGGGAGCCTAAACTACATCAACCAATATCACATTTTTATGGGAGGAAATCTGAATCTGCCATCCATCCATATTGTTTATATCTCGGCATTTTGCCATGGAGCTCATGAATTGGCCATCTTGCATGGAACACCGCCTATTTTAGAACTTTCATCCAAGCTATCACAACTTCTTGATATGTCTATGAGATCCTCAGATCTTGACCTTGAATGTAAGCTAAATTATTCAGAAGTTATTGTGAGGTTACAACAATTTTAATCATTTTGTAATTAACACTTCACTCTATAGATACGCCTTTCAATGCTTGTGCAACCAGTGTAGATCCAGATCAGCTGGAATATCTGTGTTGTCAGATCGGGATCTGCAATGCTCTTTGGTCATGAATAACTTATAAATTTAAAAGCAAACAGTGTAGATCCTAATCAGATGGCACAGATGTGCTGTCTGATCTGGATCTACACTGTTTGCCCATAAAGCTGTCTATATGGAGGAAAGGGTTAGGGACATTTTTTTTTTTTTTTTTTTTGCTTTTCAAGAAAGCCAACATATTATTTTCTAAAATACCTATAAAGACCACCATATTTGTTCTTCCCCATACCATGTTCTTGATTATGAGCGAGTTTTTATATGTCTCTGTGTGTCTGCCGTAAACAGTGAAACTACTTTAAAGACCATCTCTGGGACCGGGCAAAAGTGCTCCTGATAGTGGGTAGAAAATAGTGCAAAACTGTAAATGTGAATTACGACTAGATGGTCTTAATTTCAGGGATTTGGTCTTAATTCCAGGGGTTTTTATGAAGGGTTTTACTGAATGTACATGTTTAAGGTTTGATCAAGGATCTCATAGACTTACTGAAAGAATGAACTGTTGTGATAGGTTTTAGAATTTGTTTGCAATATTTAAGAATATTGTATATGAACTTCTTCTTTGTGATTATTTTGTTGATGTCTATGCAGGGTGGAATTTTTAGCTGTTTTATTGTGTTTGTTAACTGCAATTAAGATATTATGGGGCACATATTTGGGGAGGAAATGGCATCTTCAGCAATATTTTTTTTATCTTTTAATTACTGTATTTTGAATGATCTTAAAATTATGTATTATTTTCTCATAACTACAATGTAATATGTGATTTTGTTGCACATTTTGACTATAGAGTGTTATTTTGACTGGGAAATGTATTATTTGTAAGCAGTGTTGTCAGTCCAACTTTTGGAAAGTTGGAAAGGTTGGGTTTTTAAAGAAACCTTTTCTTCTGATGTGCCCCATATTGGAAAATTGTTGTGATGTAACAAGCGTCTTTCAATAATAGAGTACAGAAACTAAACTCTTGTCATTTGCTGCCTTAACCAAGGGGGGGGGGGGGGCCTGTAAAATGTGAAAGTCACATTACAGACTATAAACCCATACCTTTACCTTACATGTACCTTTGAGATAAGAAGACATTAATGAACTCAGTATCTATTAAATTAATATCATGGACTTGCCTTTATTAGAGTTGGTTTGTTTCCAAGATCATAAAACTTGAGACCTGTCTCAAATCTCAAGCATCAGATTGGCTAAAATGGTCACCAATACACCCAATCAGATGCTTGAGATTTTAGAATTGTTAGAATTGTATCCAATCTTTGTTATATGATCATGGCCCCGTTCTTGCATTCAGTGGCATTTTACAGTAATATATAACTGAATTTGTTATCTAAATAAACATTGTACACCCCAATCAGAATGTCAAGTGATTCTTACATAATCTTAGTGGTAAATGACAAGAGTTTATATTATATCATTATAACCAATTACTCCATGCAATATGCTGTTATCCACGGGCAAACAGTGAAGATTCACATTTATGCCATCTAATCAGGATCTACACTGTTTGCTTTTTGGTTCATTAGATTATTTCTGACTAAGAAGCAAACAATGTAGATCCTGATATGATGCTAGCTGATCTGGATAACATGTATAAAACTACCAGTAATATACATGGAGTAAAGGGTTAAATAAATAGTTTTATTTTGAATGAATGTTATATGATGTGATTGTTTCTAGATTTTGTTACCACAAAGATATATGTTATGTTTATTTGTGAAATTGTGAAAAGCAGAATTGTTAATGTAATCACATGTAGGTCTATCGATTAATTTAGTGATGCAAATGTATTGTCTAAAAATATAAAGTAAAAGTATTGATTGAATAACTGAATCTTGCACCTTAAGGTGGCTTTGTATGAGTGCGGTTTGTAAAACCATATGGTTTCAAAAACATAATCTCTGTTTCTGATATAATTAAATGCTGCAATTGTAAATATAAATTGTTTGTGTAGACATGTTAGACTTTTTTCCCTTTAATTTGATTAAAGTTCCAAGAAAGTTGAGTTTCATTATGTATCCAGCAGTTATAGCAGTATAATAGTAGTTATCATAGTTAGTTCCACTGTGTTCCAAATGCCACACTTTGTAATCTGTTGGGGAAGACTGTAAGTTAGGACAATACAGTGAAACCTCTCTATTATGGACACCTGAGGAACCGAGGGAAAGTGCCCTTAATAGCGGGTTGTCCTTAATTGTGGGTTTGAATCAAAAAGAAGAGAACATGTCTGTTCTTTAAAAAATCGTTCGTAATACCAGGGTGGCCGTAATATCGCGTGTCCATAATGAGGGGTTTTACTGTATATACAGTGGCACCTGACATATTGTCCAATACAGTATAGATTATAATCGTCAAAGCTACTGTATGCAAGAAATTAACCAATGTTTCTTAACTGAGCTCCAATAAGACAATGGTGCTTGTTACATTACTAGCAATTACATTAACAAATAAATTATCTAGATGACAGAAATCTTAAGTTTTGTAGAAGGCATTTATCTATTTGACTGGTTGCAACAAAAACTTCATTTTGATGTTAATGTAGAGAAAGTATTGGACCATTTAGATTGATATGCAGATCAACTTCATATTACTTCACAATTATTAAAACTGCATATTAATATTCTCCAGACAAAAAATGCAGGGTAAAGTTTGAAGAAGATTCTAGTTTTCCCCCATTTCATGCTTTCCCCAGGAGACATCGTTTCACAATCCCATTATGATACATGCATTACAGTTCTACATGCAGGTGCTTGTCGATTTTTATTGCTTTTGATCAAGGCTTTACTAAACGCCATACAGTCTCCAGGGGATCCACTAGCTGCTGAATCTCAAGGGTCATTTTGTCCATTTTTAAGGGATTCTCAATTATAAGCCAAAAATACCCCTAAATTATGAAAAATGACCCTTCAGCTAAAATCCTAGGGGTCAAAATAAGGCTTTTTGAAAATTTCAAGGGTCTAATGGAACCCCTTGTCTCTGAATGCACTGTAGGACTGAGATGCTGCCACTTCTTGATCACTTGCTGTGAACTCTCCTGGTAGCTATGTACAAAACTTAGAATCTCATATATAAGAAAATCTATCACATTGATCAAGTCAGTTTAGTGTGTCACATTGATAAACAATATGTGTCACATTAATTACCCAATTCTGTCAATTTTGAGGATTTTTGTTGTGCTACTGCACATCTAACCCATTACTCCACATTTACACGTTAATGAGATGGACATTGTAGATCCAGATCAGCTGTCCGTGCTGTCTGATCAGGGTCTATACTGTTTGCTTTTTGATTCATCAGGTTATTTCTATCTAATGAGCACAGTGATGATCCACATTAGTGCCCAAGGTTATAAAGCTGAGCATGGAAACCAGTCTCAAATCTCAAGCATCTGATTGGCTGAAATGGCGACCAGTCGCCATTTCAGCCAATCAGATGCTTGAGATTTGAGACTGGTTTCCAATCTTAGCTTTATAACCTCCAGTCCAGATGGCATAGATGTGGATCAGGATGTACACTTGTTAAATTAAAATGCAATTTATGGTTGAATGTTCCAGGGCCCTGGACAGAGGTCAATTGTTGAGTGCACGACACAACCACTGTTACAGTTAAACTTGGAAACTTGAAGTCAGTAATTCAGAAAATTATACCACATACATACATTTTACCATGTTGTTGCCCATTGCTGGACGTTGAACAAGGTCATTATTAATACACATGATAAAATACGGGTATATCACATACATGTCCTTGACCCTATATTGATATAACTGACCAGCATTATTACATATATCGATTTCTAGGTCACTAGGTCAAGGACACTCAAATAAAACATAATTTTGTCCGTTCTCTGTTGCCTAATGATTTTTAGGTCACATGACCAACAACATTATTGTAAAACATCACTAAACCTATAGTCAGCAAATTTTACAGTTACTAGATATTTTTGCTTATGATGTGAGGATGAACAACTTTCAGGGTCATCAGGGTTACCATAACAACTGTCCAAATTAATCAGCCTACCTTTGCATAAGTCATTAAACTTAACATCATACTAAACTTACGGAGGTGATGTTTGTGAGCTTGAGTGTTATGTATTATAGAAGGGATTACATGATGAATCAGTATACTAGCTATCATTATGTTGGATCTAAATCTTACATCAGATTTGTCAGTGTTTTTTTTATTAGCATGTGCTTATAAATTGAAATAAACATGGGAGAAAAAAGTGTACGTTGTTATGTATTACGTGTATAAACATAAGTTTGTTGCTTCAGATTCCATTTTATTCTCTACTGAAAATGTACCAGTACTATGAATTTCTACAGTTTAAACATAGGTAACAATCTTCAGAGTTTTGTAAAGATAACAATAAATATACTATATTAAACCAGCAGACATGGCCAACAGTCAGAGGCATAGCCAGCTCTCTATTCATGTGAATTCATAATTGTGCCATGGTCACCCTCCAGGAAAAAATTGGAAAACAATCGCGTAATCTGGTGGAGATTTTTAATATAAAGAGGGGTTCTCAATGACTGTTTTGTGTAGAAATGACAAAGAAAAAATGATTAGATAAGGTGCACTAGTCTAGTACGCATACTGCTGCTTTGCTGAGTTAAATGTTTTTAATGAATATATGTCGTAATCTTGTTGATTCAGCCGCGCACTCGTGTACGCGCCTGACAGTGCATAATATTACACATCTGCTAAACGATGAAAAGGCCATGCTTAAAAACAACTGATGCCCAGCGTTTACTTTTGAAGTCCTTCACTAACATGGTGTCCCAGTTAGCACTCAGTTTACACGGAATAATTTCAAGGTTCGGTATAACATTTTCTTCTGTGAAAAATCCGGCTTTATTCATGGTCACAATTTTCTTTTCATCCTGAACACATACGTAAATTAACGCTTTCGTGCATAGGATACCGGATACAGAACGCGGTACTGGCGTTTTCCATACCAGTTTCCCGCTTTCGTTGATGCAGACGACAGCTTCGCCTGTTCCTAGCACCACGTGTCCGTCGGAAAAGCCACCTATGCCGAAAATTTCTCGAATCTTTTTACCGTCAAACACGAGATTAAGCTCAACAGCATGTACGTCAAAATATGGTGGCCGGCCAGGGCGATGGGTTGCTTTGGCCTGCACTATGTCCAAGCAATTTACGGGTTGTTTGGGAAAGCCCTTGTACAATGCCGCGAACACGTATGATGGGTGATACGGCCCATTGTCGGTATTTCCTATATGGCAGAGGTCAATATACGGTTGTTGGATTTTGATTTTATACATAACTGACAATCCAAAAAGTGTGTCTAACACTGTTATACATTTCTGAAGTTGAAGCACCGCCAGTTGGGTGTTAGACCCACTTATCGCACACATGGTTGAGCAGTTCTTCAATTTCATTTCCACGTTCAATTTCAAAGTGTTCCTATCAAGCTTTTGAACTTTGCTTCCAAGCGATAGAACAACACTGTCTTTCAAAACAATAGCGTCCTCACATCCGTCTAGTTGAAATCTTTCCTTCACCACATATTTCGACGACTTTGTGTGTTTCAAGAACAATTTCTTGATTGGTTTATCGAAAACAACATCATCACCCGGGACAGATTTAGAAGAAAACCTCGTAATTTGGTCCCTCCTATTTTTAACCGGTTGAGGTGTTAGGGAAACTGGTGGTAATTTAAGCCTTTCTTTGGCAGCTGCTATTTGTTTCTCATATTTATTCTGTCGTTTTGCTCCTTTTAAACTATTCTGCGCTGGCCGTGTTGTAGTTCCCGACAATGTGAACGCCGGTGCATTATTTTGCCATTTCAAAACGCCACCGTTCAAAACGGAGTCAGATTTTTCGGTACCAGTGTCGTCAATATACACCGGTTCTGATCGCACAGTGTCCTTGGCCTTATAAGTTAACAGCTTCCTCTTCTTGCCCACAGTCCCATTTGTCTCCGAGTCGTCGCCATCTTGCTCTAAATTTTCACCATTTTCGAATATAATCTCGTCTTCGTCTGCATCATTATACTCTTCATCAGACGACACCTGATCATACCCCATGAATTTCGGTCTTCCTCGGATAACAACGGGGTCACCATTGTAGGACAACATCTTCATGAACTTGGAATCGACCGTCACCTCGATGTAGTTGGGCAAACTGTACAAAAGCTGATTCGCTCCGTGTATTTGCTTTTTGACATTCTTCAGTTGACGAACCATGTCTTTCGGTTGGTCGCTTTTGGAAAACTTACTGGGTGTCGTCCTAGTAACAAAGCTGTGAAGCTGGCCTTTTAAATGTTCGGAGAGTTCGTCTGATGTAAAAGCTTTAATCTTCATTTTCGTTTCTTTCAACTTCTTCTTCATATCCCTATAAAATCGATCTAGATGAGTTTCTTCGTCGCTCACTCTGTACAGTAAATTTCTTTGATACGAGCCATCTAAAATCCGTTTGCTCCGATCATGCAGATTTACTAGATCGTGAATATGTTCTTCCATTTCCAGCTGCAGACGATCGTACACATCGCGCACATGCAGACACTCGCACGGGTGTATCTCGTGCTCTTTGTTCTTACATCGGTGACAACAGTACTTCTCATGATGCAAACAAAAATACTCCAGCTTTTTTCCATGAATGTCGCACATTGTTTTCGACCAGTTAGTGAAAAACAGTTACAAGGTGGCATTAAATGTGAGGTAAACTATAGAACGCCAAAAATACTGAAAAGTATTCGAGCTTTTTTCATGAATGTCTCACTTTTTTTCGACCTGTTTAAAGTCCAGTCGGTGAAAAACAGATACAAGGTGGTTAAATGTATAAGGTAAATGTAGAACGCCAAAATACTTCAAGTATGATATTCGTTTAAATGTGTTTATACCGATTGATCAAAAACAAAGAAAACGGCTTGTTTTAACAGATTCACTTTCAGTTCCGCTGAACCATTGAGTGTAGAACAATGCAAGTTTCAATTGCCGCTTTATATTGTATACTGGTATTTAATCTTTCGGTCGTAAAATGGCAAACAAGCAAAAATCAAGACCGTTGTAGCTAAGGAATGAAAAAAAGGTGTAAACAATATTTATTTGAGAATAGTAATTAAAATGTGTGACCGACACGAACGCAAAATTTTGGATCATTACTGTTTAGAGCATGGTGACATTATGTGCGCGCAATGCGCGACTGAAGAACACTCGCAGACACCGTGCGAAAGCATGCCACTTGTTGAAGCTGCTAAGCACATTGCACCGCAGCTGGACATTGAAATGTCGGAGCTTAGGAAACTTAAAACGGTCAGCCAGTCCATTCTAGACGGCAAGCGCCAGGACGAGACGCTGAGAACAGTCAGTGAGGCGGAGACTCTTCTCGATAATTATGTCGAAGAATTGAAGAAAAAGTTGAAACGAGCAAAGTCTTCTCTCCGACCTTTTTCCGAGTTATCGAGAGAAGAAAGATGGAAGTTGAAAGCAGTTGCGACAAAGAAAATACCAAACGGAACACCCAGTAAGGAAAACCCGGATTATCACGAGGCTCGAGACATGGTTACGAGACTACAAGAAGTTAGAAAGCAATCAAAAATTGCCAAAGAAACACTGAATTCTTTGCCAAATTATGTAGAAGTATCAATTAATCAATATTTTATTAATTCGCTCCGATTCGACGGTCAGCCTATCCTAATAACAAGGAAAGGTCAAGTTGAAGAGAACGGAGACGACTTGGATGACTCAGCCTCATCTATGACCTTGACACAAGAAACAGTGTACTTGATTGAGAAATCTTCTTTTAGTCTAGAACACTGCAATGACATTATAATGATGGACGAATATATTATTGCGTCTGTTGGCGATAGCGTGCAAAAGCGTGATCGAAAACGCATGTCATTTCGGCAAGCCATTCAACTGGAAGGAGCAAGGCAACTCTGTGTCATCGGCGAAACTACAGAGGTGTCCGTACTACAGAAGTCTGGTCATATAACAATTATTGAAACATATCCAGATCTCACGGTTCTGTTCAAGTTAACGTCAGAAAGACATTTCGTAGATATAAGCTATCTAGAATGTACGATGGGTCTTGATGGTTGCCCAGAACAATCGCCTGTTTTTGTCGTCTGTCACGCGGTTAATAGAGAATCATTTGTCACGGAGTACGTTGACCTTATACAAGCAAAACCAACCAAATATCCAGGAAAGCCACCAGTTTTCGCCATCGAGACACAAACTATAGCCGAGAGCGCGTTCAGCAAAAACAAGTCGCGTTTTCGCGGCATTTGGAGCGTCTCGGCGTTTCAACATCGCTACGTGATTGTTGGCGCATCGAAGGGAGTAACGTGTATCAGTAAATCCGGGAATCTCGTCTGGACGATAGATATATACAAGCAGGTTACCCAAGTCATGGCTTACAGAACTCTGATATTTGTAACTGTTAAAGACGAACGGAAAATCATAACTATAGGAAAACAGGGCCACGTGATAGAAGAGAACATCTTGCCGCCGATGGACCTGTATCCTCAAAGAATGAGCGCCCACAATGATACGCTTATGGTAAAACACACAGGCCAGTTTAAATGGATTATCTTTCGAAAAATGTATGAAAATGTTGAATAGTGTCTCAAATGTTAAGACATGGCAAAGTATGATTTTAAATTGATTGAAATGCTTATAATTAACATGGGCCTGGAGCACCCGTCTTATGGAACAAGCGTTAACTTTTTCCAAAGTAAAGGGTTGCTTTTGTTTAAATGACTGGATTTATATGAAAAACTCTCAAATTTTCCAACATATATTTATTAAACCCATACAAGGCAAAGCTTATGTTTTTTTTACAATATAATGTCTCTTAACACAGATTTGACCTTTTACTGGTTATTCATGGAAATAAATGTTAACTTTATAAGCGACTGTTTTGATCATCAGACCTGCGTCCCATTTACCATATATCCCACCTTAAATCTTTCAAAGATTTGTTTCCGACTTCCAGGGCATTTCATCCTTATATAACAGAGGCCTACATTAGGCCACTTCCCAATCCAAAAATATAGACGTTGCGCACAGTGTTCGACTATAAACCGTAAAGTACAGCATTTTTCCCCAACAGTGTCAGAGACTCTTCCCAAAATACTAAGTAAGATTTCCGAAAATTGATCGAAATCATCTGAGGATTTTGAAAATTGATGTCTGAAAAACAATATTTTCCCAAAATAAACAATTATCGTGCATAAATTTTCAATCTGAAAATTTAGGGCCTCATCCCTATTTTATGACGACAAGCCCCGAGTTCGGGCCGCCTCTTATTGGAAATGCTGGCCAGCGTTTAAATACTTCACACTCATCGTTACCACGTACTTTCTGAAATCTTGTAACTAAAGATAACGTTCATGTGGTCCTGTGGGCTCATATTCGTGTGAATTTTTCAGTTTTAAGTGGTAAGATGTAACTTTGTAAGGACAGACTCAAAACAAACATCCCTTGCTATTCATCGATTTATTCTGAACATCCTCAAACTTTTACTTCAAGTTTACGTTATCTGGTATTTTAATCAGTTATAACACACATCACAAGAACCAGTTCATAATAATTCCGACTACAATTTATGCATGACTCGATTGTATAATGATAAACATTTTGCTAGAAGAATATAAATGAAGTATTTTAAAATATATCTTGGTCGTTCAGTTGTACCAGAACATCTATAAGAAAGTCAACAAAGTGTGACCACAGACTTTTTGCCAAAAATACAGGCCGTGATTCTTAGACGTGAAACTTCATTTAGCTGAATACTTCTGGAAAGTTAGGCGAAAATATGCTCCTAACATCTAACATTTGTAAAAACTTTTATCTTAAATTCCAAGTGTTACCTTAACGTTTGGGAGGGTTGGAATTAAGTCACCGAGGCCATCAACAATGTTACTTAATGTACATGTAAATTGTTAAATCCTGCAAAAGTGTTAAGGTTGGTGCACCAAAAACTTGGTTTGAGCCCAGTGTTATGCAAATGTTATATCACTGACCGTCCCCAAGCGGAATATGTTAAGTCGCTAATCAAACCCACTAAGCATATGTATTCCCACTGACCATTACGAGTTGGCAGCAACCCTTAAATTTGGCTGTGCGCGGAAACTGTTTTCTGGGTGTTTACTTTACTCGTATTTAAATTAAGCCTTTTGTGTTATGTCACAGCTCTTTGATAGGGCACTTCTCCTTTTCATAATCTTTCTATTATTCAGATGAACACTTTTTAAAGATAACTAAGGTTTGTTCATTATCGACAAAGCAGTGCCTAATGCTTGAAAAATTCTTTGTTTTAAACCCAAATTATGTGGTTTTTGAAAACGACATTCCGCGTCACTGAGACAAAGTGACATTTCTTGAAGGGTTGCAAACAAGAAATTTCTAAGGGCAGACAAGGCGATCATTATATACATGTATCCGACCCTCCGGGATCAGGGACATAAAATTAGATTCAAACTCTAATTGCAATATAAAGACATAAACATAGTATTTCGTCTAATTGAAGCCCTGTAATAAGCAAATAATTTATCTTCTACAATCTAATACAAAACAGTTACAGACGAATCATTCGTTTCCACTTCTGTTGTCTTTGAAGCATCTGTTCCTACTCAATGTGATTTAGTTGTAGTTATCAGACTATCAGGTCAATAAAGTCACTACATTAGAACTTCCACCGATGAACTTTATTATGCTCCCCGAAGAAATTCGGGGGAGCATATAGTTAAACTTCTGAAGACGTTCAGAGCAGTGCTCAACGTTCACTCATTGAGTAGCATATACTTTCATTCAGTCAAATCTCATCAAATCCTTATTTGCACTAAAGTTCAATGTTTCCTATTTCTTGACAATCCTTGGTCACCTTACTCCAATATCAGCAGCATATATTCGCATCCTGCATGAGCAGTGACTTAACACTCGGTTAGACTCTTTATTTTTGAAGAAATCAGACAAACACTTTGCCAACAAATATCAATACAAAACATCAATACAATAATAACTATATTTTAATGGTCTGTAACCAATAACATTTATTTAACATCCGACACACAGCACATGGCAATACTGTAAATTCAAAGTAATGTACATGTATGTAAATATATTCTTTAAGTATAAGAAAAATCAGATGTTAAAAACTAGAGGACCAAAACTGCATTTTCCGTTATCCAAATATTATAAAGAAAGGTTCTTTTTTTAATACATTTATACTCTATTCCAAAAGAAAGTGTGCACTCTGTTTTCGGTGATTTTTTATTAACTGCTTTTCTTAATGCTTTAAAATATTTGGTATCAAAATTGTGATTAGATCACATATATTTTAACTACAGAATTTAAATGATCTTATCTCGATTTTGATAACAAATATTAAGACAAAGAGGAAAACACTTAATGAAAAATCAACGAAAACAAAGATGACAATTTCGTTTGGAATCGAGTATAATAATTAGGTTAGGCAACAATGAAAGGTTAGAGAACATTTGGGATCTACTATATAATTCTTTTTTTCTTTACATGTCCGAGCGACCTATTGCATACAAGAATAACTTTTCCTTGATTTTTGCTGACGCTAAAAAGTAACCTCACATCCCTCCCCGCTTCCATGATCCTTTTTTTGGTGATAACCAGGTTCTATCTTGAAGTTAAAGACTTCCCCCAGGCCGGATATTCCATCAGAGTCATGCTGACGTGAATGATACTTATTATATTCGAACCAAACTGACCAAGACTTAAAGTTGACCAACATGATGTGCAATTTGATTGATAGTGGCCTTGAGACCTCCTCTTAAACTCTAAATTTACTCGTTTTTGCCACAGATAGTATCAAGATAAAAATCTGAAATTCTTTTTGTGATCATCAAATAAAACCAGTTTTTTTTTCGATTTACCTAAAAGTACCCAGTGAAAGATTCAACAGACATACATCATGAAATAAAATCTCTGATAATGATTATGTCTTGTGATATCAAAAAGCCTTTAAGGTGGTCACTATTAATTCCAAGGTGGTCACTATTAAAACAAAGTATTTCTATAACTTGACCTTACCATACATTTTGAATTAAGTCAATCAAGTTTCAGATAAACGCTTAAACTCATATCAGAATTTTGTTACTACAATCATCAGTTTCTTTTATTTATTAAACAACATAATTATATAAAGTGAAGAATACTTCTGGGGAAAAGTGTTTAAAACGAAAGATTTATTTTAACACTGTAGTTAAGAATTTTAAGTTTTTTGAATGGAAACAAATCTGACAAAAATCATATATTATATAACATGCAAGAATGTCAGGACTTCTTGGATTGTTACTAACAATAAGAAAACAAAATAATCAGTTAATAATCCACCCTTTCCTGGAATTTATTCACGGTCGATTTAATTAATTAAAATCATAACATGCAGAATCACTTTTATTTAAATTTATACCAAACATCCTTCTTTTACAAAAAGATGTTGAATTCAATAATGTAGTCTTCATGTATTTCTAAAAATAACTGTTACTCTAGTAACATATTCATCTATTAAACCTATATCCCAACAAGGCAGAACGCCCGTATGGTTCACCAGAGTACGAATATGAACATAAAAAACAACTGGACAAAGAATATAACATAAAATGCTAACTCTTGCAATTCCGTTTTTGTTGCTCATGATCTCGCAGTCTATAGCTTGCTTCTAACACATATTACATCTGTATTTTCTGTTGACTCCATAATAAGTGCAGAGAAAACATTCATCATCAACACTTCGGATTCAGTTTTTGACTTGTGAAATGAAAACACTATGTAGGAATTCTAAAGACTACAAATTATGTATAACATGCACATTTGACATACACCATAACACTTTTTTTTAACATTCTGCATTAGCAGAAGTAGCAATTTACCAACAGTCATTACAATTTTCTTATAATATTTTTATACCGCACAAAACCACTTTTTCGAATTTCATCACATATTTATAACACCTGTATTTAACACCACATCTTGACCACTTTAAACCACTGCCTCGTGACCTCTTTCAGCTTTCTTCTAAATCCTCACAAACGAACATTTTTTAGCTTTATTGATGCTGCAAACTTCACTTCTTGCCCAGTACCAGAACAGCAACAACAATTTAATTTGTATTTTTATAATGTTCAATCATTTTCTTCATAAAAAAATTCAATTAAACAATCACATTTATAAAACAGTTTCAATGCATTCCGCTTTTACACGTAGTTCATTGATAAAAGCTTATTTCATATTTACAGCACTTCATCTAGCACATCCATATCTTCAATATCGTCGACAATTTCAAAATCACTCCCCATTTCTACACTGCCAAAGCTTTCCAGGCTCAGGTTATCTGAAAACAACACTTGAAGTTGAAAGTACAGCAAAGTATATACTGAATAATAAAGTTTGTCCAAAAAATAGCCCAATGAAAGCAGACCCTAGTCTGGCTGAAGTAAATTCATTACTAGCTAAGTTATGCTCTTAAACTAGACTTTTTTTGTATATTTTTATCTTTTAATTTCAAGTGTGACCTTGAACTTTGAAGTAGGGTCATTGCTTGGACATGACAATCAGCTTTAAGGTCACACATGCACACTGTCTGGATGAAATTCCTTGAGGGCTAACTAAGATTATCCAAAAACCAGATCTGTTTGGGCATGAACAGACACATCTGGATGAATGGACAAGGCTATCACTAATGTACCCAACCCTCGGAATTCAGGAACATAAAAACAACTTCACATGAACATCCAAATTCCAAGTGGAAAAGAGATACAAACAGCAAATGAACAAAGATGTCGAAATAGCAAAATGACACTCGGGACACTGAGCTAAGCCAAATCTAACGTGCAAATCACTGATCATCATTGCCACTAACATAATAATAATACAAAAGCGAAATATGCATATCAGGAATTGCCACACTCACAAAACACAGCCTCCCCACGCAGCAAAAAAGAAAAGAGGAAGAGAGAGCATGTTTGGTATAAGTATGTCAATTCAAATAAGACGCAAAACAATTAACAAAAAAGAGAACCGTTGGGCTTACCACCTTGGAACGGTAAGTGGCAAAAGAAATTGCCACTGGGGGTTTAAACCATGTTCTAGGGTGCATCAACTAATTATCACACTTTATATTCTCAGACACCCTGCAAAAATTCTATTTTATTTAGTTCCGCCCATTGTTTTCTTGTTAAGGGTAGATCCATATTTTTATCTAAGGGACAATAGACTGCCAAAGACAGAATTATATCACTCTGACCCAACAAGTAAGTTCAAGCATAATTTTTATACCAGTGTCAATCTTGACCTAACAGTATTTTCAAAACAAAGTAATGTCCCAAGTGAATTAATAAGATACCAAATGACATGATATAAACCAAAATTCATAAGAAGCATTTGACAGAGATAAATAGAGCTGAGCCATCATAAGCTACATTTAAAAGCAATTTCATTTTGTATTTCTATGCCTAAGGGATAACACCTTTCATGGATTTACTAGGAATTGAACACACAAATGATAAAATAAGGATAAAATAAGGATTCAGTCAATCTTGATAAATTGTGATAATGCAAAAATCTATTTTATATATTTTCTCACATATATTCATTTAAATCAATATTAGTTTTATTCATTCTAATAATTAATGGAAATCTATGACTATTATCTTTAACTTTTTAACTCAGAATAATACTGGAATAATAAAATCAACCTACCATCGTCATCTGAAATGTCTTCAAGATCCTGTTTTGCTCTGTCAGATTTTATAGATGTTTTTCTCACTCTTGGACTAGTAGTTTTCTTTTTACTACCAGTTGGTTTACCAATCTGAACACTAGATTTAACTTCTAAACCTTTATTGTTTTCATCAGAATCAACATTATCAGTATTGCTCTTAACAGTTTCAGAGTCACCAATTTCAACAGACACTTCAACAGCTTTTGATGATCTCAGAGATCTTGACGACTTTTGTGATTTGCCTCTCCCTCTAGCTCCTCTGCCACGTCCTCTGCCTCCCCTTTTACCCCTCCCTCTGCCCCTTCCTTTTTGTACAAGTACTGGTTCTTCTTCCTCTTCTTCTGTTTCTCCTCCATATTCATCTTCTTTGATGTCTTCGTCTGGAGCTGATTTCGGTGTAGTTTCACGAGACCTAGACTTTGATTTTCTAACTGCTACAATTTCTTCAGTTTGTTTCTCTTTTCCATTTGTTACCATCTCTGATACATTGTCACTTGATTCAACATTGACCACTATATCTTTTTCTGATTCACCAGTTCCAAATTCAATTTCAACAACCATTGGTTCTAAACCATTTTTCTCAGATGAAGTTTCTTTTGGTTTCACGTCCTGGGATGCAGAGGAAACTTCCATCTTGTTTTTACTGACAGTTACAGCAACAGAAGTTTCAGTTTCAGTTTCTAATGTAGTTTTCTTATTCAAATTTGAATCAAATTCCAATTCAACTTTTACAACATTTATGTTTTCCCTTGCCTTTGTTTCAGTTTCACAAATATCACTTTTAACACTTAAGTCTTCCTCAGTCTTGCTAACAGAAGGTGTTTTGGACTCATCTTTAACAACAGGTGAGTCGGGTGCAAAAATGTCATCCGGTAACTCAAAATCAGGAAAAGGAATACTCTTCAGGTCTACTATGTCAGTTTTAGGTATTTCCGACTGATTAGAAGAAATATCAGTATTAGGTTTTCCAGCCTCATCAGAAGAATCAGGAAAAGGAATACTTGTCAGGTCTTCTATGTCAGTCTTAGGTTTTTCTGACTCGGTAGAAGCAGGAAAAGGAATACTCTTCAAGTCTACTGAGTCAGTCTTATGTTTTTCCGATTGATCAGTAGAATCAGGAATAGGAATAGCCTTCAGGTCTACTATATCAGTCTTGGGTTTTTCCGACTCATCAGTAGTATCAGCATGAAAAACTTTATGCAGTTCTTTTTCACCCACTGTGGCACTTGGTTTCTGTCCAGGTAATGGCACATTTTGAGACCTAGGCGGTGGTGGTTTCTTTTCTGCTAGTGGAATTTCTGAATCAGGATCGATTCCCATCATTCTTTTCTCATTTTCCTCTTTAATTTCCTTTTCAGATTTCGGTCTACATACAACTACTTCTGTTGAGCTTTCAGTTTTAATTTCTTCTTTAGTGTCTTTTTCAGATGTTGGTCTATCTACAACAACTTCATGCAAGCTTTCAGTTTTATTTTCTTCCTTAGTTTCCTTTTCAGATTTTGGCTTATCAACAACAACTTCTGCTGCATTTTCAGTTTTATTTTCTTCTTCTAAAGTTTCAATTTTTGGTTTATTTTCATCAGTTTTTGTTTCATCAGCATCAGGTTTTGCCCGATTTTCTTCAGATATTTCCATTTTCTCTTCAGCTTCCTTGTCATTTAATGTTGTCTGATCTTCAACTTCTTTAGCAGCTTCTTCTTTTGCTGCCTCTTCTTTTGCTGCTTCTTCTTTAGCTGCCTCTTCTTTCTCCTTGTATTTGCCTTCAAATGCTTCAAGGATCTCTTTAGCACTAATTTTCTTCTTCTCAGTAATTACTGGGATCTTGCCTTCTCCTGAATTAGTTGTCAAAAACGAATCAAGACTTGTAGTTTCTCCTAGTTTCCCTGGAGTTTCTGTCTTTTTGCCAACTGGTTGCCAAGGTGGCAGCAAAGGATTTCTTTTCTGAGCACCACTTTTTCCAATTATATTTTTACCCGAAGTCAAAATGTTAAAGTTTATTTTTCCTTTCTCCTTATCTTGATCAGCATCAGGTGTTTTCTCACCACTTTTCGTGTCCTCATTTTGCTTTTTGTCTTTATTCCATGTGAATTTTCCAAAACCTTTTTCACCAGTTTCTGATTTTTGGTCTTTAAGATTTAACTTTATCTGACTTTTAGTGCTTTCTGGTTTAATAGACCCTGTATTTTCATCTTGTAAGTCTTCCACAGTCTTGTCCCATTTTTTCTCATTTTCACGAACTCTAGCATCTTTTTCAGAGTCGCTTCTTTTTCTTTGTTCTTTGGCTTTGGCTTCATTTTTTACCAGTTCCACTTTCATTTCTGCTTTGATGTTTTTGACACTCTGTTCACGCTCTTCCTTGTATTTCTTCTCGTATATTGGATTATCAGACAGATATTTCTGTAGGAAAAAATTACACCATTTTATCAAACTCATTATTAAACAGTGCAAATATTCAAGAGTTAAGACAGCTGTTATTGAAAAAGATAATTATCACACTTTATATTCTCAGACACCCTGCAAAAATTCTATTTTATTTAGTTCCGCCCATTGTTTTCTTGTTAAGGGTAGATCCATATTTTTATCTAAGGGACAATAGACTGCCAAAGACAGAATTATATCACTCTGAAAATACTTCCACGATCTCTGTCCTATGCACATTGTTGCATTAAATTTTGTACTAGTTAATTGTGTAGATATTGAGTTGCCCTTTCCTCCATGGATACATCTTTATTGCATGGGCAAACATTTTAGATCCAGATCAGCCGGCAAATCGTGCAGTCTGATCAGGATCTAAACTGTTCGCTTTTTTATTCATTAAGTTATTTCTGACCAAAATGTGACCAGTGCAGATCCTGATCAGAAGGCACGGATGTGCCGGCTGATCTGGATCTACACTAGTCGCACATGCCTAACAATGCGTATTTATGGAGGAAAGGGTTAATCAAGCCCTAGGCGGCATGGGAATTTTGCAATTTTGCATGCAAATATGCTTTTTAATAAACTGCCATGAACAGTCTCAATCAGATTAAGCTTGAAATGTTTTCAAATCTGTCCTGTTCAATTGCTTTCAATGTGCCTTTTTTATCTAGGTAAAGTCAAAAAAGGCCTAGATGTTGTTTCACTTATCATTTGAACACTTTAATTTATCTTGGTTTAAACAATATTTATTTAATGTAAATATAATAAATATGCAAAAAATAATACAGATCTATGTATTAATTATTACATAATGGATTGGAAAACAAGCCCTCGTATAGCGCTTATATAGATTCCTTTCCTAATTTATCTTAGTTACATAACAGTAATTAGTAATTGAATATATCAAAACATTTCTTAACAACTATTTACATTGGTCAAGATAAGATTTTTTTTATTAAACTATTTGGGATGGGGAGGAAGGAGAGAATAATTATACTTCTATGAAAAAGAATGAAGTATAAGAACATAGAATACGTTGAATAAAACATGTTAACATTTCAAAATAGATTCATATTATAAAATTGACGTAATCATGAACACGTCTACTTACCATGTTTGTCAACTCGTCTGAGGAACTGGTACTGTTGAAGGTTTACACAACCAGAAGGCCACAAGAAATACTTTCTGTGGGCCATGTTGTGTACAAATTGAAACTTTGGGAAATAATATAATTACCAAGATATCGGGTTCACTAGGTGTGTTTAAATCACATTTTTAAAACTTTACTCAGATGAAAACACCACTAGCTAACATTCATGAAATGATTTCTTTATGATTTCTGTGGTTACTGTGAATTTCAGTATTTCAAGCATCTGTCATAATGGCTTCTCTCAAATTGTACAAACAAGCACAATTCTTTTCTTTAATTGATATCGAACCTTTCCACATCAGCCGTCACTAAATAGATTGTAATGGTCAGCTGTATAAAACTATATGTAGTGACACTGTGATATTCCTTTAGCTCAAATGTCAAGTGTCTTTTTCCAACATCCAATGAGCTTGATATGAAGTTATAGTTAAATGTGTATAAACAATAATGTCAACACTTTTAAACTAGGTAGCTTAATGAATAATAAAGATTTTGATGTTAACAAAAATATATGCATAAGCTGAAATCACAGTGAAAAGGTACGATCTTTTTGTATACTCCCTGAGTTTGTTACCTTGTAGTTGATGTAGTGACTTTCACACTTGAAGTGGTCAGCCCCCATCGACACATCACCTAAGAACACCTTACATAGCTGGCAGTAGTATGCTGTCACTGGCATCAGGAATTCGATACCTAGAAATGAATTTCAGTGTCTTCTCAAACCAATTTCTGTGGCATCAATTTAATGTCACTTGGACTACTCTTTACAGCAGAAGGCAAACAGACGTTTTTGTGTGGGCGTGAATTCTCACTGTTGTACTACTCTTACACAATAAGCTATTATATGGTTTTATTTTGGTGGGACTTGATTTCCAGCGCTTCCCCTAACGTAAATACACGGAAATTAATCCAACATCAAAAATATGATGAAAACCCCAGTATACAGTTTGGGAGTAAAGCCAGTATAGACTTATGCTCAATATTGGGCATTACAAATTAACTGATTACAGTGATTCAAAATGGCAACTGGTCTGAAAATAGACTGCGGCTATTTGTTTATCATATTGTGTTGGGCCTTTTTAACCCTTTTCCAACAAGTTTTGGGGATTTTACATCAGCTTGAATCGCACAATGACGGTAAATGGACAGCTTTTCTTGTGATCACCATGTCTTGAATATTTTTTTTATTGTACAAGACTTTGTTTGAATGAGCTCTATCCCTAGAAATGAATTTCATCATCTTATTAACCCTTATGTTAAAACATAAAGTGGACTAACAGGCATGTCTAATAGGTTTTGAGTATCCTCTCTTTCAGTCATTAACATATGGGGGTCTCAAGTGCTTCAGTACTTGCTCAGCAAAGGATCAAAGAGTACTGTTTTTTGCTACTAATCATCATCCTGAGTTAGTAAATAATTAAACATTTTAACCTTAAATTATACCTGGTAATGCAATCCTTGTTCCCTTCTTGTTAATTATCATTCCGTCATTAGCCTTGTAACCATCCATCCATGGCCTGAAATCACTGGGTAATGTCTGAAATCACAACAATGATTTTTTTGTTATATTAGCCTGAAATCATAAGTTAAAATCTATAGCCACTAGGGATGGGAATGAGTATTCGAGTACTCGGGTACTCGATTAACGTTCGAGTGCCCGAATAGTTCATCAAGTATTCGAGTACTCGATTACAAAATGTAAAATAAAAAATCAACAAATTTTTATAACAGTCGTCTTTATAGATCTTAAAGATCACCTACTGACAGTGGATTGTACACACCTCGCACCTGGTTTCCAATAAAAAAGATGACAGTTAGGGACACAGATATCCGATACTTGGCGCCTAATTGACGCTAATCTTGAGTAATCGATTATGACAGGCAGTCTGGCATGTTCATACCCAGTATAATCGTAAGAAACTGATGTTTCCTCTTACGTTAAAGGATCGAGTACCCTAGTACTCAATCGGTACTCGATCGGTACAAGATCCGAGTACCCGAGTACCTATTTTGCTACTCGTTCCCATCCCTAATAGCTACAATAGTGATTCTCATGTTGAGCCTGAAATCACTAGGTTATGTCTGAAATCACAACAACGATTCCCATGTTTAGCCTGAAATCACTGGGTTATGTCTGAAATCACAACAATGATTCCCATGTTTAGCCTGAAATCACTGGGTTATGTCTGAAATCACAACAATGATTCCCATGTTTAGCCTGAAATCACTGGGTTATGTCTGAAATCACAACAATGATTCCCATGTTTAGCCTGAAATCACTGGGTTATGTCTGAAATCACAACAATGATTCCCATGTTTAGCCTGAAATCACTGGGTTATGTCTGATATCAAAACAATGATTCCCATGTTTAGCCTGAAAACACTGGGTAATGTCTGAAATCACAACAATGATTCCCATGTTTAGCCTGAAATCACAAGGTTATGTCTGAAATCACAACAATGATTCCCATGTTTAGCCTGAAATCACTAGGTTATGTCTGAAATCACAACAATGATTCCCATGTTTAGCCTGAAATCACTGGGTTATGTCTGAAATCACAACAATGATTCCCATGTTTAGCCTGAAATCACTGGGTTATGTCTGAAATCACAACAATGGTTCATGTGTATAGTCTGAAATCACTGGGTTATGTCTGAAATCACAACAATGATTCCCATGTTTAGCCTGAAATCACTGGGTTATGTCTGAAATCGAAACAATTATTGTCATGATAGCTTGAAATCACTTGAAATTGCATTATTCTTGTGTTTTGATAGCCCGAATCACAGGGTTATGTTTTAAATTGCAAAAATAATTCTTGTACTTAGACAGTCTGAAATCAATGCATAATATTTGAAATCACCACAATGATTTTTATATTTAATTCAGACAGCCTGAAATCTCTGGTTAATGTCTGTGTTTTTTTGTTTGTTTTTAAAAAGCAATTTAAATTTTAAATACATTAAACACTTTTTTAAATGGGACATGGCTTATAAATATCTGATGGGCTACCAGTGTAGATCCAGAACAGCCTACACATCTAAGCAGTCAGATCAGCATTTCTACATTGTTATATCTTCATTACAATTTCAGAGTAAGTGATGCATTAATTCCTGTATGTTAGAATGAACATAGCACCAGTGTTCCTACCTGTTTGTGCTTGTAGCTAGCCAGATGATGCATGAAATCCTGTATGTTAGAATGAACGCTGTTGCAGGGTTTGCACCAATGGTCACCACTGTCATAGAAATGATGTCTCATCAACTTGCCCTTCTCAACCTTGAACTGGAATAAAGTTCAATGGCGTCTCTGATCAAATAGAATCAAGAGAGGGGTACCGGTAAGTTCATAAAACCTAAAAATTCTGACCTTGAATTAGCAGTTTATTTCTATTTCAAATCCATCAATTTCACATGCAAATGCACATATATATTCGGAAATGGTTGATCTCAAAGTGACTGATGTCAATGTATTTATTTTAGAATGGCATTAAGTGTTTTGGTTTTAGTATAATGACATTTTCACATTAATTTATGGCTTAGAATTTTTTTTTCACATTTCCGAATTCATTTAAATTTTAAATTCTTGGATCATATTGATATGCCCACAATACCAAGAAAAGTTAGCACCCCACAAATACCGGTACTATAAATGATTTCAGTTTATTACTGCTTCAAGTCTTGCATTACCTCCTACCACTGAAGATGTAGTAGTGGACTTAAGATTTTTTATGGTGGATGAAGACTTGGCATGCACCTCACCTAGCTTCCTCTGCCCCCATACCCCCAAAAGTTTGATCATGCTCTACACTTTTTGCTACAAAAGAAAATTATGTATACCTCCTCTTTTTTCTCTCCAGTTTTGCTTTTGTCATCTTTAGCAGGTGTCTTCTTTGCCGAAATCTTTATTTCCCTCTTTGTACTAATTTCTTGCTTTAAAAGTTCAGCATGCTTTACTTCAAAGTCTTTCTTCCGTTTTGTAAGTTTCACAATTTCTTTTTTAATCTCTTCCAGGAGTTTCTTGTTCTCCGCAAGGATTGGATCAGGTTTGCCATCTTGAACATTTCTACTTTGAAGATCAAATTCTTGCTTTTTCAGGTTATGGAATTCCATTTCTAAAGCTTTGATCTTAGCAACCATAGATTCCTTTTCTTTCATTATTTTAGATTTCTCTTTCTCTGTATCCACCTTTTTTTCTCTTTTCTCTTCTTTAGGTGACTTTGATGATGACATTTTTGTCGCTTTTCCACCAATTACTACCACTCGCTCATTTGATTTTGTACTTGCAACAATTTCAATGTCTTCAGCTTTTGGCCTTGGAGGTAAAACAGTTCTGTGGGAGCTACTGGACTTTTCTCGACTTCTGGCTGTAACACTCCTGTCCTTTTCTCTACTTCGAGACCTTGAATGTCTTCTTTCAGTCTTATTTTCTCTTTCCTTAGGACTCTCAGTTTCTCTTCTTGACAATTCAGGCTCAACAGCTTGAAGATTGGGTCTAGGGGGCAAGTTTAATGGCATGTCCATTGTTCCAGGAGGTCCGTCTTCAGGATTCATAGGGACATTTGAAGGAGGGCCCATAGGGGGACCAGGCATACCATACATACCAGGAGGACCTGGAAGGGGGAAGGGATAACCTGGTGGAGGACCCATCATTGGAGGGGGTCCCATTCCAGGTGGTGGCATTCCGAATGGAGGAGCACCAGGGGGCATGGAAAACATTCCTGGGGGAGGGCCCACTGGATAACCACTTGGGTCAGTAGCATACATCGGTGGAGGAGGGGCACTGAAATCAGGGGGAGGACCTTGTGAGTGAGGAGGGGGATTGTCATAGAATCTTGGGATTTCTCGCCTTTGATGCGAAGACAACCTTAAAGGAGATGAGAAGTACATTTTATTGGCGGGACCATCTACATCAGAGTCTGAGGAGAGTGAAACACTTCTTTTACTTCTTGGAGATCGACTGCCTCTTCCACGATCCCTACCCCTGCTTCTACTTCTACTTTTACTACGTCTTCTGCTTCTGTCTCTGCTGCTGCTCCTACGTCGTTTTTCTCGACTAAGACTTCTCCTCATCTTTCTTTCTCTGCTTCTGCTTCGACTATGACCTCTTTTCCTTCCTCTTGGACTAATACTTCGCCTCCTTGGGCTGTAATGTCTGGGACTTCTGCTTCTTCTGCTCACAGGGCTCCTACTTCTTCTTCGTCCTGGGCTTCGACTCTGTCTGTATCCTGGGCTTTTACTCCTTCTTCTGTTACTTGGACTCCACCGGCCTGGGCTTGTGCTTCTCCTCCTTTTTCCTTCAGGGCTTACATTTCTTAGAGCTGGACTAGAACTTCTTTGTCTTGCACCTGGACTAAATTTTCTCCTTATTGCAGGACTGAGCCCTTCAAGGTTAAATGTTCGCTTTATAACTGGACTGGCTGCTCTTTCGGGCGGACTTCTTGTTCGACTGCGATTACGAGGCAGACTGGGAGATCGTTTTCTACCAGGACTTCTACTTGATCTCCTACCATAACTTGATATACTCCTGTTCCAGCTTGGACTTTTACTGCTTCTTTTTCTATTTCTATCAGATTCTCTTGTTGGACTTCGACTCCTACTTTTCTTCTTATCCCAATCTGGACTTCGTCTGTCCAGAACGGACCTCCTTTTAATGGTAATTGGTGGTAAATTGAACATTGGTGGTGGTGGTGATGGTGAACCTTCTGCACTCACAGGGGAGCACCCCCTTTGCAGTTGTTCTGGTGACTGGCCCCTAGGTGGGCTTCTCATTCTACCTCTAGATGTCTCACTCCCTTCTCTTCTTGATCTTTCAGAATAAGAATCTTGCCTTCTTTCATCATCCCTTCTTTGTGGTTCTCTTTCAGGCGTCACGGGTTCAAGGTCATGAGATGGGCGGAGCTGCGATACCATTTCTTCATGTGAAAACTGACTTCCAATAAATGAAGCACTTTGATTAATAAACTCGGGCTCCCCTGGTTTGGCAGTGGGTACAGTCATTTCGCCACTGCCTTGTTTAGCTTTCTCTTGCATGCGTTTAGACATTTCAAAGTCAAAGCCAATGGATTTCAATATATTTTCAATAGTGGGATCATGTGACACAGCTTGCACGGGATTTTCTTGAACAGGAAATGCTGGCTGTGCAGGTGGAACATTGAAGCTCTGTGGAAAACTAACAGGCAGACTTTGAGGAATCTGCTGCTGCTGTTGTACAGTCTGCACACTTTTAGCTAACATGCTCCATAGGTCATTTCCTCCACCGTCATTGGTACTCACTGAAGCTTGAGCTGGTTGGGACTGGTATAGATCAGGTTGATTGTACAATGGTTGTTGCTGGACCATGGTACTGCTTGCATACTCACGCTGAGCACTGACGAATTCTGCCACAACACCCGACACAGTTCTCTCCAGTGGAGCAGATGGCTTCCAAGACTGGGCTGCTGACCTTATGTTGGTGGCTCTCATGTCTTCAATTGGCACACCTCGAGTTTGATGACCATACTGACCAGCATCTCTTGAACCTTGATCAATGTTTCTTCTCTCATCGTCCCCACCATAAAGAAACTTATCTTCATCTTCAATGTCATCCATATAGCTGGCTATACCAGGAAGCCCGGCCGGCTTCTCAGGCTTTTGTTCTTCAACCGGATCATATTTTTTCTTCAGAATGGATTTTAAAGGCCTTGAACCCCCTCCACTTGACTGTGAAAGGGATGATGCAGGCTGTGTTTCTTCTTTGTAACTTCTTGGTGGTGATCTTGATGCTGCTGGGAATAACGGTGCCTTATTTGGTGGTAAACTAGAATAGCTTTGTGCAGGTTTATCATACATGCTAGCCCCGATGCCTCTTCTGTCACCATAATCTCTTTCTTCTGGTCTAGAATAAGGATCTCTATCGTAAGAGCCTCTTCTATCAAAATCTCTGCTTCTATCTAGTCTATCCCTTTCGGTATGGGCATAAACTTCAGCTTCTCTTCGATAGATGTCATCATCTCTGCTATTGCTTTGGGGTCTGTCCTGTTCATAGCTTTCTCTGTCTCTAGGAGGTCCCAGTCTACCGCTAGAGATGTTATCTCCCCTATCCCTGAACTGGTCATTTCCAACAGTGATGCGCAAAGATTCTGCAGGTGGTCCCTACAATACAGAAAATATGTTTTTAAATCAGCAAGCATATTAAGACGACTGACGTGTTTAGTATCACTTTTCATGACTAAAATGCACATTTAAGTCAATGCAGAACTCTCCTGTCATTATGAAGCAGTTCAAATGACTTACACAGATTTAATTAAGTTTAAAAACAACATGTAACAGCTACGTAACATATTTAGGCTATAAAAAACTTTAAAGGGCTCTAGTCCAAAGTCACTTCACCAACTTTTGGAATGATGAAAATAACACTTTTGCATAATTGATAAAACAATCTTGCATCCTTCCAACACATGCATTTTAACTTCTTTTTATAGGCCAACATGATGGACACTTTGGCACCACTGTTTATCGAGTACCAAATAAACAAAGATGGGGGAAGAAGCAGAATTAGTAAAAAAATTCACTGGAATCAACATGGATGAATGATCACCAATGACCAGGGATTTCAATAGATGCAGATTCTTTCATTTTGATGCAAGCAAATTTGAATTTTTCCACTTGATTCTAAGCTTGGGGTCATTTTGATGCAGCAGAATTTAGTAAAAGTGGTCACATTTTGTAAGAAGAAAGAAAAATATTATGTATGTTGCATTTTAATAATGAATTAATTACTTATTTGAAACTTGAAAATATATTATAATGAAGTTAAAACATTTTTATAAAGGATTATTATCCCTGAATGACAAGATGGCAAATATTGATCTATCAATATTAAAATTATTTATATCTTTCATAAAATATCATTAAACAGAGTTTATTCCAGTTCATATATATGGGTTTGACCAGTGCAGAGGTGTAGAAATTTTTTTGGACCCACTCGCCCTGCAGGTCGAGTGAATGAGGAAGTGCACTCCCCCTTACATTTTAAATAAAATTTCCAAGTGTCTACTTGTGTAAAAAACGATATCTTCATTTGTTTCGACATTTCGACATTTAGCGGGACAATACGTGCACTTGCAGCCACATTCTGATTTGGGAAACCCAGTGAGGATAAAAATAAATCGCTGCTGTTACCTTTACACCAGAAACATTCCGAATACACCAGAAATCGACTGAAATACCGGAAATCGATTTGTATTTTGTAAACAAAGTGAAAATATTTCATTTTCCGAAAAAAAAACATGTTCATTGCTGAAAAATTTACTCGACCCAATGGATCATTTACTCGCCATGGCGAGCGGTCGAGTGGAATTCTACACCTCTGCAGTGTAGATCCAAATCAGCCATTACATATGATCAATCTAATCTGGATCTAACATTTGTCACTTTTTGGTTAGAAAGAATGTAATGAACAGGTCTTCGAAATAATGTTTTAACCGAATATTTGCAAGGAAAATTAGAGACTGCCAGTTTATTTATAGACAAAAGAGTCTGTGAATCTGTGGACAAAAGATCTATGAGAGGGCCATCTATGAGCAGCTAATGCACCATTTTAATGACATCTTTAACCCCTTTCTTAGTGCTTTTAGACCAGGTTATGGCTGTAATACAACTCTTCTTAAAATTACTGAAGATTGGAAAGGTTTCTAAGACAAAAATATGAATGTGGCTGCAATACTGATGGACCTCTCAAAGACCTTTGACTGTTTACCACATGATCTACAGTAACTGTTACTGAAACTCAAACACTATAATTTGTCAGAAGGAGCCCTGTCACTTATTAAAAGTTATTTATCAAACAGACAACAGTGTGTAAAAATTGGTAAGGTTCACAGTGGCTTTAGAGAACTAATCAAAGGAGTGCCTCAAGGTTCCATTTTAGGCCCCGTTTTCTTTAATATATTTATTAATGATATATTTGATTTTATTAATAAAGGAACCTTGTAAAATTATGCAGATGATAATACTCTGTCTTTTGCTAGTAATTCAAAGGAAGATCTTGTTAAAACTTTAGAGGAAGAAAGCTTAGTACTTATTGACTGGTTCTCTAAAAACCACATGAAGGCCAACCCGGAAAAATTCCAGGCCATTGCTTTGGGTAAAAAAACTAATGACTTGGGTATTGTTTTTAAGATACAGGATATTGAAATCAGGTGTGAAGATGAAGTGAAACTCCTAGGAGTTACCTTTGACTTCATGCTTGGTTTCAACAGCCATATTGCTAATATCTGTAGGAAGGCATCAAGACAACTGAATGTTATGAAAAGATTAGGTAAATATTTAAACAAATTAGGACAATTAACAATGTATCACTCTTTTGTAATGTCAAATTTTAACTACTGTCCGCTTACTTGGCACTTCACTAGTGAAACAAACACTAAAAAGATAGAGAAAATACAGGAGCGTGCTTTAAGATTTATTTATAATGATTATACTTGTTCTTATGATGACCTTTTACATGTATCTGGTTTACCATCACTCAGAATTAGAAGAATGAGAAATATTTCACTAGAAACATATAAAATACTTCATTGTCAAAGACCTAGGTATTTACATGATCTTGTTAATAATTACAAAAACTCTTCATATAATTTTAGATACAAGAACCTTGTATAAACTCCCCATCCACGAACCGAAAGGTATGGCAAAAAATCATTCAAATATACAGCTGGAAAAATGTGGAATTCCCTACCAGATGAATACCGACGGGCATCGTCTTTCAGCCAGCTCAGAGCTTTTATGTCCAGCTGGAATGGCGAAAGATGTTCGTGCTCGTCATGCGGTTAGTGGTGGGATTTTCTGTATTTTTGCAGCTGCTGTTTGAATGACTGTATCTGTCTTTGTTACCCATGTAGCCACACGTTACCATTTCTACACTTAGTTTAGTTGCCACGTACCAGTACTTTTGGTTTGCTTTCCTGTGATACATGTCTTTGGCTTTGTTTTATTCAGTATTTTAACTTGCTTACTTGTGACACCTGTTTTAGGCTTATCTTAGTTACTATGCACCATTATTTTTTATCAGCTTGCTTGTGATACCTGTTTTAGGATGTTTTAATTTTGCATGTTAGTATGTCAGCTAAATTTGTGATCGCTTGATAAAATATTCTTAACTTTAATATGCATCTTAACTTATTGCCATACTTGCACTTGTATTTTGTTTCCTATGTGTTTCTGTGTGTTGTTAATATTGTGTATGTCTATAAATACTTTTATGTGCTAATATGTTCTTATATACCATAATGTGCTATGTGGTGCTTAATGCTTTATATGTCTTATGAATGCTTTTATGTATATGCTCATATGTGCTAATAATCCTTTTTATCACAGTAATTTTGTTGTAAGTCGGTTTTAAAAGCTCCTAAGAGCTTATGTTATAATGTTATATGCACCGACTTTGGTAAATAAAATTTACTTGACTTGACTTGATACAAAAGGTGTCAAAAATTTAAATCTTGGCATTGACCAATTTATAGGTAAAAAAGGGGGAGGACCTTGTGACGTATATGAATCACGAGCGAACAGTCCAGATCCTGATTAGATGTGCTGACTGGCCTGGATCTATACTGTTACCCATGGGATGAAAGCCTTATTCCATGGCCCATGGGCTACAGGGCATAAAAGGTTAACATCAAACAAGTTTTTTGTTTCAGAAATCCCAACATTAGGCTGTTATATTTCAAAGCATCTTTATAGCAGCATGCCATCATTGGCTGGAAAAGGCCATATATTCTATCCTAGATACTATCTAACAAGGACGAAGGTATTCATGACTGGTTACACTGAACCAGAGATGTTTCCCTTGATTGCTGACCTGATCATGATGGGAGTCTCTTGCATTCGATCCTTGAGAATGTGAGGATCTTGGCTCGAATGCAACCTCGCCAACACCTCTACCACGACCTCTTGTCGCACCTCGTCCACGTCCTCGGCTATAAAAGACCATTCTTTATGGACATAAAACCATTTTTCAGGAGAAATTTATAAAAAAGATAATTTTTTGACGTTTTCCGGCAATTTCCGGTAGCATGCAATAATGTCGCAAACTTTTTGAAAATGTTGTTATTTTTAAGTTTTATTTAAATAAATCGTAAGAACTGTATATAAACATAAAAGTAATTAGTTTTAACCTATTTTCTTGGCTTTATTTTTCTGAGTGGTTTTACGACAAATATGCAAATTTCGTGCATAACGGAGGAGGGGCTAAATACGGAAGCTCCACCGTGACTCAGACTACAATTTGAGTTGAGTCGGTGGTTGTTTAATCAAGTATTTATCAGCATTCACAATGGAATTTTATTATGTTTTTATATAAAATGTTACAGGAATAACAGACAAAATGTCAGCAGTTATGAGAAGGCCAGAGTTGGCTTCAAGAGGTAAGATAATTTTATTTTTTATTGACAAGCCTTTGTCCGCCTGTATTGTGTATATTGTTCTGGTTGAGTAGACGCTTGTATGGTATTTTTTGACAGCAAGCACGTGTAATTTGTGTTAAAAAATCTAAGAATGATAACTGTACATATACTGAACATTTACTTGCTAACTTGAATGTTTGGAGAAATTATTGACCCAAGCATTAGAGCGAAAAAATGCAGCAGTACAAGGCAATCCTTAAAAGAAGTTAATTATGGTGTTCAATTTGATTCATACCACAAAATAAAACATGATATCTACAGATTTTAGTCATACCACAAAATTAAATATACAGTATATCTACAAATTAAGTATGTTGTAGATCAGCAATTTCTGATTATTTCTTCAGTCATTACAAAGCAGAACTTGATAATTTATTTCCTTTATAAATTCACTAAGAAAATTTAAATGGAGTGATGTTACTGGCATAACATGTATAATGACTGGCATAATACTAATATGTGTATTCAGAAGTCATACCATGACTGTCTTGATTATTTGGAAAATTCCATGTAAAAGAATTTTTTTTCAGATTTAACAAAATTTGTAACTTGGTTAACAAACCAAAATCAGCATCATCAGTAATACCTCCAGCTTTTTGTTAAAACCTTTAGTCTGTCAATGTAATAATTATGTGTAACATTTTCTGTTCATTATGAAAGAATCAACATTATCATGCTTGCTCTTGAAACTATTATACACAGCTAGAAAGGCAGAGGAGATTTGGAACCTACTGCATTTAGTTTATTTTCTGTCCAAGTAGAAAAGGAGATTTGAAAATAGATAAGGGTTCTAGATTGAAAAAAAGCAAAGGATGGCTCCTTTAACCCTTTGCTTCATGGATGTGACTTATGTCCTATGTGTAACCAACTTGTGTAGATCCAGATTAGGCTGCATGACCATGCAGTCTGATCTGGGTCTACACTTTTTTTTTGTAATATATAATGTAATGAATAAAAAAGAGCACTGTTTATATCCTGATCAGTCTGCACAGATATGTAGCCTAATCTATACTGGTTACACATTGAATATTAATCAAGTGTTAATACCAAACATTAGATCCATTATGAGAAAAATTTTGTTGTTTCAGGCTGTCGACCGGAGGATGGGGTTCGGGATATGATAGTCATCAGTGATATAGATGAAAATGGTATCAATGAGAACCTCAAGACAAGATACAAGAATGACATCATCTATGTATCCTTTACCAGAAGTTCAGATTTCAGAAAGCAGGATCAACTTGTCAAGGATCTATAAATTCAATGAAATAACTTGCTGTTGTTGATTTTATACATGTAGCTTAACTCAGAAAAATACTTTAACTTCCAGGATGTATGCAATGTAAATTATTCATTTAATCCATAAATACACCTTCATTGCAAGGGCAAACAGTTAAATCACATTTTAATTTATTAGGTTATTTGAACTTATTTCTGACCATGAGGTGAACAATGTAGATCTAGATCAGACAACACAGATGGATCTTTACTGGTCATCCAGTGGCATGTGATAAAAGCTGTTCAGTTTATGTATGAGTAAAGGGTTCCAGGGCTTTTTTTCAGTTGATTTTATAGCCGTTATTCGGTCATGTTCCCAATGGCAAAACATATACTTTTTTCCCAATTTGAGAAGAAAAATTCCCAATTGAATCAAAACAAACATTTCTGATGAAAAACAACAGCATCAGCACTGCATCTTTTGCTCTTTAAGCCAGGAATTATTGACAATATTAAATATGGATGGCAATGATTAAAAAAACAGCAGATAACAGTAACACTTCTTATTCCCCAATGATGCTAAAAAAATACAAATTTCTGGCAAAACGACGATAAATTTCCCAATTCCAGGGGTATGGGTCATATTCCCAAAATGGTGAAAAAAAACCCTGGGTTAGCACCACAGTTTTGTGTATTTCCTATACTGTATAGTGGTAGGCCAATACACAAACTCACTGAAGTCAGATCTAACAAAATGTTAGATCTGATGACGGCCCGCAGACACTGTACATAAGCTATAACGGTTTTCCCCGATTAAAATTTTTAGAAATTGTCAACACAGGAAGCATGGTTTAAAACACACGCAAAATGATCTGAAGATGTCATTACATTAGAAATGAATGCAATAGTACATAAACACATACATCTTCAATAAAATTTGTCTTACGTAGGCTGTCATCACTTTCGATCCATGGTTTAAAATACAATATTTACTTTCACTTTCGCGATTTTATAGTCGACAATCTGATTGGTTCAAAGGGTTTGTGATAAAAGCATGTTTTAGTTACTCGTCGTCAGATCCTGATATGTAGCGGTTTTCAGGAGATGATTTTAATCAGATTGGCCAATACACTAATAAAATTAAATTCAAGCAGCAAATGAATTAACCCATCTTGCTTTGCCTTCTCTGTTTTCTGTAGATCACCAAAATGGAACACTTACATAAAAATAGAAAGGTCAGACAGAAATTAGTGTTAATTATTGTTTTTATGACCACTGCATTCTTCGATAGATCGGTTAGCAGGATTTAATTATGCACAATGATTGACAGTGAAGATTCCCCATAAGAAATATTAATCAGAAGCAATGAGATGTTCAATTTTTATTTTTCTCCACTCCAAATATTCAGGGCTGAACGTTATAAAGCTGAGATTGGAAACCATTCTCAAATCTCAAGCATCTGATTGGCTGAAATGGCGAATCAGATGCTTGAGATTTGAGACTGGTTACCATGCTCAGTTTTATAACCTTGGGGACTGTTTTCTTCCTCTGAAAGATTCATATTTTGATTGAGTCTAGTCACTTGTATTATTCTACATGTATTTCAATGTCCAGTGGTTTGACAGGCTGATTTTATCACTGGTAATGGGCTATACATCTAATTGAAAAAGTACATCTTTATTTTCCAAATTTGAGAATGAAAAAAACCCTGGGCTAATGATTAAAAATCTAAAACTGGAGACCAGTCTCAAATCTCAAGCTCATGCTGGTCTCTATTTCAGCCAATCAGATGCTTGATATTTGAGACTTGTCTCCAATCTCAGTTTTATGATCCTACTTCTTAGGCCCAGATTGTATTACAAGCGGGTTTCCCCCCTTACAAGAGCCAGGCAGTGTTGCAGAAAACCATATGTCAACAAAAGTTTGTTAAAATTGTTTAATTCTTGTTAGCAGGTGCACATTTTTACATTTCAGAGTGCAGGTGTTATATGTACATGTATTTGAATAGAAGAGAAACTGTTTAATTAAAGAAGATGGGATTTTTTTAGAATGTCCAATACCACCTCTAGTCTTGGGTAGGTGGTTGGAGGGGGTTGGTGGTTGCACCGCTCACTGGTGTCATTGAGAAGTCTTAAGTTTTTCCCACCAGTTATCTATCACTAAAACTTCAAATCAGCTTAATTATTTAAAGATTATAATATTGTCTGTGTTTGAACTTTCAACTTACAGATTATAGGGTTCAGTGACCAGCTTATTTAACCCCTTACTCTAGCGGTTGTGGCCCTTAAAAATCACATGGGTGACCACTGTATATTCTGAACTGCCTGCATAATTTTATCTGTGCAGTCTGATCAGGATCTACACTGCTTACTTTTAGATTCACTAGATTATTTTCTGACCAAGGAGAAAACAGTGTAGATTTTGATCTGACAGACTTGACAAAATGTTAATTAAAATATCCCAGTTTCTCAATGGATAATTCAGTCTGGTTAAGGTCTGCTGTTCATTGTAGCTGCCAACATCACAGCAGGATTATTGTTTTGAACTTTCTAAAGTATTGGTGCCTGTTGCAGACTATGCTTATTGTATTATCATTATATTTAGCAGTGGTTTTATTTTCGTGAATTTTGCTGTAAGGAAAGAGTGCCAAATGAAACCCTAGCAAAATCAAACTATTAAACATCTTAGATGTTTAATAGTTTGATTTTGCTAGGGTTTCATGATCTAGTCTTATCAGAATAACATAAATGCACAAATTTAAGTCTACTGAAAATGTGATATATGCTTTTGCACAAATTTTAAACCTCACGAAATTAAATGATACCACAGTAATTCTTTTCTTCCAAATTGTGAATCCATATAGTGTTCTTGACAGGCTCCACACTGTCTTAATCTTTACTCTTGTTGAAAAACTCAGTTCACTGAAAGATATACATTCTTAGAAGCAGTGTTCATTTTGATGGAATTGAGTATTCAAACAATGATGATGATAAAATATCTTCTGTTGAATAATACAAGTACAGTTTTGAAATTACGAATGCCCAAGGCTGAACAAATTTCCATTTTACTACAATTTTTCCATCTATTAGTATTTCTAGTTAAACTAGAAACTGTTTACATGAGAATTATTTATCCCTAAGTATGGACTTACTTACATGTACAAGCAACTCCATGTCAATTAAAAAATTTTAATAAAAGATAACATTTACAAAGCTAGCACTGCCTCATCTGTATGCTCAAAAAATGACTCGTTAAATTGTGGACTTTTTTTATCAGTTGAGAAAAATAATTCTAGGACCCTGAAGGGTTTTGCTGTATAGTGCAATGTTTTTGTGTAACCTTGAACAAACTGAAACTTAAATCGGCGTGTCTAACCAACAGCAGACGAAAATTAATCTGCCTTTAATCTGCCTCGTTGAAGCAGCTTTCATGCTAACAAGGAGTGATCAATATCAGCAAGAAGCACAATAATTTTTGCATAATGATGAATGTGATATTTCGGAATATTCATATATCCATTAAGTATCCCGTACCAGGAACTATTTTACTCATCGGTCCCAAAGGAGGGTTTATATCATACATAATGCTGGTCCAGCAAACAATTGGTCGCATTAGTGCAAAAAATTATAAGTACCATTGCAAATATAAAGGAGATACATCATTAAGTCAACAAATTGCTCTTAGCCTAATGTGCTGTCACCTTAGTGCAAAAACGATATAAGTACCATTAAAATATGAAGATGATACACCGTTATTGCACTAAGGCAACAGATTGCGATAATTCTACTATGTTGTAGGGTATCCACTGCGGCAGCTGGGAGAGCCCATTTCTAATTTAGTGGATAAAAACATAATGTTATTGAACTGCAAGGGTCTCCGTGAGTAAAGAACCGCTATTGAATGACATCTCCATTTTGAGGTACTTGTTGCATTTTTGGAAATGCCGAAATCAGTTATGGTTGATCAATAATATGTCCCATTAATTTTGGTCTGCGAGGCTAATGCATCGTGGGATTTATGTTTCATGCCAAGATGTATTCATAAATGTACTTTGAATAATACATTGTAGCAGGAAGATTTATGTGCATTGATTCTCTTATGGTTTTGTCCCACCCATTTGGAGATGTTCAACATGTTTTTTCTCATTAATTCTAAGTTTCAGTATTTAGAAATTGAATTGTTGCAATGAGTTTCACCAAACCAACCGATTAAGGGTTTTTTATTCTTTTATATAAAAGGAAGTTTTGTCATTTATAAAATAAACTTCCATGGTATAAATCATATATGGAAACTATATAAAGCTTGTATTCAATGAGGGAACTAAAATGACAACTTTTCCTAGGCTAAGTATTGTTTTGGTTCCGTTCGAAGATACAGTCATGTGATAACCATGATAGTGGTTGCTTTCAGGTTTTTTTCATTCCCCTTTAGAAAAAAAATGATGCTGTTTTCCCCCAAATTATAGGACATGGGCCCCTTCTCCTGGCAATGAAAAAAGCCCCGAGATCACACGGAAATGATAGCTGATCTGGATCTGAACTTGTTGCACACATGGTAAAATGCATATACTTGTAAATGGAGTAAAGGGTTTCTACTTCCAATAAGCTGACTTTGATAGTGTGTTATTTGGACAGCATTTGTTACTCTCTGCCCCACATAGTGTGTTATTTGGACAGCATTTGTTACTCTCTGCCCCACATAGTGTGTTATTTGGACAGCATTTGTTACTCTCTGCCCCACATAGTGTGTTATTTGGACAGCATTTGTTACTCTCTGCCCCACATAGTGTGTTATTTGGACAGCATTTGTTACTCTCTGCCCCACATAGTGTGTTATTTGGACAGCATTTGTTACTCTCTGCCCCACATAGTGTGTTATTTGGACAGCATTTGTTACTCTCTGCCCCACATAGTGTGTTATTTGGACAGCATTTGTTACTCTCTGCCCCACATAGTGTGTTATTTGGACAGCATTTGTTACTCTCTGCCCCACATAGTGTGTTATTTGGACAGCATTTGTTACTCTCTGCCCCACATAGTGTGTTATTTGGACAGCATTTGTTACTCTCTGCCCCACATAGTGTGTTATTTGGACAGCATTTGTTACTCTCTGCCCCACATAGTGTGTTATTTGGACAGCATTTGTTACTCTCTGCCCCACATAGTGTGTTATTTGGACAGCATTTGTTACTCTCTGCCCCACATAGTGTGTTATTTGGACAGCATTTGTTACTCTCTGCCCCACATAGTGTGTTATTTGGACAGCATTTGTTACTCTCTGCCCCACATAATATAGCAGCCTCAACACTTGTACAAATATCAGCATTTATTTTACCTCTGCATTATTACTCCTGTAAATTATGTCTTTTCAAAATAATGCTGTCATTATCTTAATTTGAGCATATTTCAACAATCTCATAGAATTTTATTGCTCAGTATCATTAGGCTTTTTCAAAATGATGCTGTATTCAATTTAACTGATGTAAGAATAATTTATAACTTTAAGATGAAGGAGAAACAACCCCTTAATAAAGATGTTTCTTTTTGCCGTAAATTGGACCGTTTACTCCATATAATTATACAGGTTTTTTGCATGCGCAAATACTGTAGATCTAGATCAGCCAGCATATCCACACCATCTAATCAGGATCAAAACTGTTTGCTTCTTTGTCAGAAATTACCAAATGAAAAAAAAGTGAACAGTGTAGATCCTGATCAGACAGCAAAAATGTGCCAGCCGATCTAAGTCTACACTGTTCGCCCATGCATAACAGCCATATCCTGTGAAGTAAATGGTTATTTTGAAATTTTTCAATAACCCTGGTGACAGCTTTGGAATAAATCAGAGTTTGCCAGGCTTCCTATGTTGAGTCATAGACTCCCTCTCCCTCTCAATGTTGGATATATTTGATATTTCAATTCCAACCTTATTTCTGCAGTATCCTGTTCAGTAGGATGTTGAAAATTTTTTACGGAAGACTGTCTTAACTATATTAAAGTAAAAACGGAGTTATGACAGCGTTGCATGCTTCCATTGGTTGTCATAATTTCCTCCGCAAACAAGTTGTTCCGAACAATTCTGTAATATTCATCATTCAGATCAATGGCTCAATTGCATAAATGGGGGAAATGGAGGGTAAATGCAGCAGGACGGTTAGCTGCAAGCATAATTGCACAAGATATTGAAAAACTTAGGACAGATGGCCGGCTGTCGTATTGTGGATAGTGCTATTAAATTCAGCTGATTAGCAATTTATTAATTCCTTTGCAAGGGCTTAGTGATTGAATAATAAACTTGAAAAGTTTTCAGCTAGTTGAAGTGAATTCACTTGGAAGACATTATTTTCCCACATTAACGGCTGAGAATGAAAACAAGAACAAAAAAAGAAACATTACATTTAAATTTTATTTTGAAGAACAAATTTTTGTGCTAAAATATCCTATTAAAAGTCACTTTTAATAATATATGAGCCTCCATATGCAAAAACATATCTTTGACAATATTTTTGACATGTTTTAGTTGTTGGAAATAACTTAAACAATTCCCTTTCATATTCCTGTTATTATTATAAGGTGATATTGAGAGCAGCGGTAGGCCAGTGGTAGAGTGCTCACTTAGGGATTGAGGATTCCTCGGTTTCAGCCCCTGAGTCTGGCCGCTATTTTCCTTGAGCAAAAAATTAAGCCTTCCTTGCTTTTCTCCGACAAATCTAAGCTTTTGGATTTTAGAAAGCTCCAAATTCTGATCATGCAGCTTTAAGTGACATTTAAACCCCTTTATTTTAAAACCTTTTATGGACTTGTCGATAAAAACAAAAATATTTTTATTCAGAAAAGATTGTATTTTGTTGTAAAGTTCACAAATATAAGGCATTTTTGGCTTCCAATCGGTGTATCATATTCCTTTACAATGCATGTAATTGATTCAATTAGTTTTTGATTTGCAATACTCCCAGTATACTTTGAATACAGGTGTTCATTTCAATCCAATATTTGTCGTTTTGAGCTCAACCGAAATGACAAGATTAAGGTTTTGTAAAAAGATTGTAAGAGTGACAGTTACAAATTATCAGTTTTGTCAACAAATATTAAACACTTGACCAACCAACTTTAGAATTGCTCTATCTTTATTATGTATTTTCATTTCCTCTACAAATTTAGTGAAACCTCTAAAATGATTTAAGTTTTAGCAAATATGGTGAATGTTTTAGTTTTCGTTGGCATAAAGTTTTGTGGTTTCAGTAAAAAAGCATTTTCATAATATTATGTTCTTAAATTCGTAGTTTTGATTGTCTAAAAATACATGTTTAACCCTTTCCTCCATATATATGCCTGTATGGCCTTAGCGAACAGCACATCGGTGCCATCTGATCTGGATCTGCACTGTTCGCTTTTTGATTTATAATTTTTTTTTTCCAAAAGCGAACAGTGCAGATCCTGATCAGACGGCATGAATCTTGATCTTACACTGGTTACACATGTGATAAAATGTGTATATATGGAGGATAAGGAGTCCGTTTTATATTTTGTTGAAATTTTATCATTCATGGATCAACCTGCACATAAATCCACGAAATTGAGTACCCCATTAATTAATTAATTTTTCACAGTATGGACACAGTTACACTCAGTAGAACTAGATCAGCTTGCGCTTTAGTGTAATCTAAATTTCTACGGACTATATTTAAATATCCCTTAAAGTGTAAAAATTATGTCATTGCATTATGCCAGGTTTGATAAGGAGCTGGATAATAAAATGGACCTGTAGCATCAAAAAGAAAAATTATTGAAATTTGTGATTTCTGCTTGTTTAAAAAATTTCTATAAACTGACAATTTTTATGTCAGTTACTTTCATCTAATGTCAAATTCACACATTTATGGGCTCCATATTACCATTTTGTGAGTTAATCTCAAATTTCTGATGTCATATAAATCCATATAAGACCAAAGCAATATGCCTTCAACTTTTATAGGGGAATCGAAAGGGTAACTTTTTCCACCTGTGTTCCAGATGGGTAAAAGCACCTTAGTGGAATGTTTTGAAACTTAGCACTCTATGTACTGACATTTAGGATGAAAAATATTGTCAAAAGATATTACTATTATTTTTTTTTAAAGTTTAATTTTAAAATTAATTGAAGTTGTACTTTTAATAATGTGTTATCATTTAATTTCTCAGGAACAAACTAAATGTGCATATGAAATTAATGATATTTTCACAAGGACATAATATTATTTGCGCTGTTGTGTTATTCTCATAGAATATGTCATACCATGTGGTTTTAATACTTGCTTGGGATTGATATCGCGCACACTTCCATGCACAAAATGTGTGAAAATCAAATCCATCCAAATTGCATAATGCCAATTAAGTCAATCAAATATACCGGTGGGTTTCTTTTGACATTTTGCTGTTGAACATTTTGAACTTTGAATTTATATTTTTCCTTGACAATTTCTCAGACATTTACAGGGTCTATTCTGGTGGCTGTGAACCCTTACAAAAACATCAACATATATGAACAGGTAGGAACAAAATTTTACATTACTAGAGATCTGTTTGGTCTGATTTAGTCATTTGAGTGCCATCTGATCAGGATCTACACTGTTTACTTAAATCAGATATAACCTAATGAATGAAAAAGTGAAAGGTGTAGATCCTGGTGATCAGATGGTAACTCAGATGTGCCATATGATCTGGATGTACACTGTTTACCCATGGATAACAGCCAGATACAGTGGAGTTATGTGGATTAAGACCCATGGGCTCATTGATAATCAAGACTTTTAAACAAGACTTTTTTGTGGCACATGGTTTAAAAATTAAAAACAATTTAAAAACCCTAATTTCGAAATAAATATTAACATTTATTTACTATAAATTATTGTAAAAGATGTCTTTTGGCTACAGTGGGTTAATTACCAACGGTTGAGCAGGATTCACCTTCCACAATTAATCTCAAAATAAAAGAAACAGTTAATTCATTGCTAAGCATAACAAAATTACCAAGCAGATTCACATAGAAAACTTATCAGGTGAATATAAAGGAATACCTTGCCCTAGGGCATTGCACTAATTTTTAAATATTTAAGATTTATTGATACAAGAAACTACACTAATACTAAACCACATGGCAGGTGAAGGACACCATCAGAAAATCACGATCTTAAAGGTGGATATTCATATTTTTTCATTTATTGAAATATGTTTTTTGTATTTCAAAATTATTTTAACCCTTTACTCAATGGGATATGGCTGTTTAATTCATTGGCGATCTAGATCAGCCAGTACATTACTGCCATCCAATTAGGATTTACACAGCTTTTTGATTCATTAAGTTATTTCTGGCCAGAAAGCTCTAATTGTATATAATTTGTAGATCCTTTATGCCTAGATTTGTGGTCTGGATCTTAGTAACACTAATTCTTATCAGTGTTCATATTAAATTCTTTTGTATTTATACATTAAATTTCAGTCTTTAGAGTTTTACTTAACCTGGTTGAACAACTGGGTAATCTGTTTTTTACACTCTTGTGAAAATTGCCACCAGATCATCAGGCCCTATGCACCTGTATGCAATTAAGAGATTGAAAAAATGGGGATACCATTTTAACTGTGTTTTGGATCACATTTCAGTACATGTAATGTTGTTAACTATCATGGGTATTTTTCACTGAGAAGTGATCATCCACCTTTAATCATGAGAAACATTTTAAGTTAGCGATGTTTTACTTGTAAAAATTTTTAAATGGTAAATTATCATGCAATGTTAACTTTACTTGATGTTGACTTTTCTTTACAAAAGAGTTAGTAGAATGTCATTTTAGTGCTGTAACCTAATAACATAGTAACTCTTAGTTTTCCCTCTCAATGACTAATTATATTATTTTATTGTGCTATTTTATACCAGTGTAAAAATGAGCGAAGTCATTAAATTTGACAATAGGACAAGTGTGTATTGTAAACATTAACTTTTTTCCAGTTGAGCTATGATAAAAACCTGCTTCAGTCTTGATATAATAGTCAAACATCATCCATTGGAAAACTCAGTTATGTCCCTTCTTTGTTTACCTTTTTTATAAATTTTTTTTTTTAAACATTAATCTCAATTGCTTAATATAGTTGTTGACATTCGTCATTTCTTAACACTTCAAAATTATAATCATAAAAAATGGAAAATGATTCACTGTTACCAATACCCCTACTCCCCTCCCCCTTTCTCTGTCCCATCTAACCCTGTTAGGTTAATTGCTCATCTCTCATTCTCAGGGTGAAATGGTTAACACTATAATCAATTGAACGGACATGTAATAAGGGAAAATTAATAATCATGTTTTAAAACTAAAACCATCACAAAGTCTTTTACTGATCGGAAATTAATTAGCGTAGTTTCAAAACCACATTGTAAGTGGAGATCTGGAATTCTAATGCAGAAATAGCTTATTCATATCCTGTTTGTCAAAACCAGAAGTTTTGTATTCTGCCGTAATGGGGGTTAACAGTTCTATTAGCATATATGGCAGTACGGGATTATCGTTGCCTTAAACGGAATATGATCCCGAGCCAATAATGGTAATAGCTTTCGCTAATTTTCAAGACCCATCTCCGTTATGAATATTGCTTGTGAAATTTGCATTCTCAAGCATTTCTGATGATCCTGCAATTCAAGGGGCTTAGCGAAAGATGGCTAGCTAGAGGCAAGCACATTTCAGGGGCTATCATAACTTAAAGGCTAGCACAGCTCAGGGGCTTGCACAGATCAGGTCCCTTAGTATAACCAACAGAGACAAAAATAGATGTATTGAATACACAATACACAATTATTTTCCTCATTTATTGCCAAACAGAAAGCTTTTATTCATGAAACATGTTAAGCAATCAAGGTTTATTTTGATTATGCTGCTTTAACTTTTTACTCCATAGGTAAATCATTTTTGCATGGGTGAACAGTGTAGATCCAGATCAGCTGGCACATTTATGCTGTCTGATCAGGATCGACACTGTTGGCTTTATGATTTAGTAGGTTATTTCTGACCAGAAAGCAAACAGTGCAGATCCAGACAGCTTGGATGTGCCAGCTGATCTAGATCTACACTGGTCGCACATGCATAATAATCCCTATATATCAAGGAAAGGGATAATATAGTATTTACAAGATGAAGACCTTTTCTCTAGCAAATGACCTGTGCCCATTGTGCAAAATCCAGTGACACAGATAACAATATTTAAAGATGACAGGGCTTTTTTTATTTCCTTCTTTCGTAGGGGCCATTTATAGGTGCCATACCCTCTGAAAATTTATTAAAAATCAAACAATTTTCCCCAAAAAGTAACTTTACATCAGGTTTTTCATGCCACTTTAGACAAGAAATTGTGATATTTTTTCCAAAATTAATAGCGACGGGCCCATTCCCCCTGGCGTTGAAAAAAAAAGTCCTGACCAATAGTCATTCTATTTTAATAACCTTGACTTATCGTTAGTATTTCTATTTATGATATTGTTAGTCACAATATTAACAATAGATGCTGATTTCTCAGACTATCTGTTTCCAATAATAATGATTCATCACTCTTGAGTGACATCCATTTATTGTCCTTCTTCGGGCCTTCACGAATCAGCTATTGAACTTTTCTCGGAAATCATGATTTTGTAGCAAATTATTTTCCTGGCTGGCAAGCTGACTTTGAACCAGTATTGCTTTTGATACAATTCATTCATAACTGAAGTGAATCATTCATTTCATTTAGTTCTGCGATTGTTTATTTATCACTTTTACTCCATAAGATATGGCTGTTATCCATGGGTGAACATTGTAGATCCAGATCAACAGGTTTATCCTTTTCTGTTAGATCATGATCTGCACTGTTTTCTTTATTTTTTATAAGGTTATTTTATACCAAAAAGTGAACAGTGCAGATCCTGATCAGATGGTACAGATCTACACTGATTTGATCTACACGAAAAAATTCATAATTATATATGTATTAAAGGGTTATAAATATTATTTATTGGTGTAATTATACCCCCACAAACGAAGTTTGAGGGGGTATATAGGAGTGAGCTTGTCGGTCGGTCGGTCTGTCGGTTGGTCGGTCGGTCAGATTATTCGTTTCCGGATGATAACTCATGAAAGGCTTGACAGAATTAAATAATTTTTGGTACACAGGTATATCGTCAAAAGATACAGGTCAGGTTCGATTTTTTTGCTGGGGTTTAAATTTGTGCTTTTACCCTTGCTTGAAATACACAAAATTTAAACCCACTCAAAATACAATGGTACCACAGTATTGCATTTGATCCAATTCATTCATAACTAGAGTGAATCATTCATTTCATTTAGTTCTGTAAATGTTGATTTATCTTGTAAATTGTTTGAAATAGCAACTGGTTTTCTCTGTATTTCTGCCATCAATATTTCTGGCAGTCTGCAGAATCACAGTGGAGTACATCGCTCATCAGCAGAAGAAGTCAATCGGTGCCATTACTTTGAACCATAAAGCCTTGCAATATTTCCTTTACCAAGGTTACAACAATGGAACATGTTTTCCTCAGTATTGACCAGGGTTTCTAAAATTATCGGCAGGCCAGTCATTGACCGATTTTCGGTAAAAATGTCCGATTGAAATTTCAAAATTGGTAAAAAAATCGGTCATGAAAATTTCAAAGTCAGTATATTAGTTTTTCCTTAGTGACCCATAACTTGTAAAGGAAATTACCTACATGTACAATTTTTCACGCTTAATCCACTATAAACCTGTCAATTACCGACTGCACAACTCTGCTACCATGACTACAGTCACTACACGTTGTGTGAATAGCCTGCAGCATAGATAAAACGGAAATGGTCGGTCTCATTTTAACAACGGACGAGTTCATTTTGTTTGCAATCAAACTACGGCTAGTCAAAGGCTGGTAATTAATGAACTATATGTTTGATGACCGAATTCAAAGGCCCAATATTTGTGATTGTCGTAATTTACCCAAACAATATAACAGTTCGCAATTTAAAGACAGAGGTGTTTGTTAGGTGACGGAATAAAATATAATGGACTTTTAAAATTGCTGTTCCTCAAATTTTAATTTTAAATAGACGTATATTTAAGTTAAGCGAATACTTGCCTCCCATTATTCCAAGAGTTAATACATGTTCAATGAACTAAAAAATCCACTTCACAATCGCTATGAACACTGCTGTAGATTACTATTTTGAACTGTTACGTCACGTTTTAAATGCATGTGATGCTAATGTGTATTACAACAAAGAAGCTGATCGCCGTAAGCTTCAAACGTCGCGTGCCACTCTAATAAATCGATTAAAGAATTTTTCCGTCTACAGCCCGAAAATCATGAAATAAATCTGTTGGAAGGTTGAAGGATATCGCCGACGAGAAAATATGTTGTAAGGGAGGAATGGACTGGGGGTCGGGAGAGTTAAATGCGCTGAACGTGGGGACCGGAAGTCGCAGTTCATGCGGACCGGAAGTCGCTGTTCGTGCGAACCGGAAGTCGGGGAATAGTCGATTTTGGCGCCAATGTCCGATTGGGATTTTGAAATTTTAGAAACACTGGTATTGACCCATTACTCCATATATATGAGTTTGAACGCATGTGCGACCAGTTAAGATCCAGATCAGCAAGCACATCAGTGCTGTCTGATAAAGATCTACTCGGGTTGCACCTTGGCCAGAAAATAACATTTTAAATCTAAAGCAAACAGTGTAGATCCAGATCTGATAGTGCAAATGTGCCAGCTGATCTAGATCTACACTTTTCTCCCACACAATAAAGGTGTATCTATGGAATAAAGGATTAAAGATGCCTCATCACTTATTAGGACAAAACACAGCGTTAGTAACACAGTAAAATTCACTCACAGCAAGTCCTAAAATGTACTAGTCAAAAATTTCAGCAAACTTCACTCCTATTCAGTCATTTATAGGCATTATACAGCCGCAGTACAACTAATATTAACCATTTCTGAGACATTGAAGTATTCAACCTTAAATTGTGAAAATGCAGCTTTAAGACTATCATCTTTGTTATTTTGAAAAATGAAGCTGGGTAACAACAACCATCACATCCCGGGTACCAACATAATAAATACAGCCCAAGTAACAACAAATCATTGATAGACAGACAATTTTATTTCTATTAGACAGACAATTTTATTTCTATTAGGCTTAACCCTTTCCTCTATATATACACATTTTTACGCATGTGTGACCAGTGTAGATCCAGATCAGCCGGCACATCTGTGCCGTCTAATCAGGATCTGCACTGGTCGCATTTTGGTCAGAAATAACCTAATGAATCAAAAAGCGAACATTTTAGATTCTGATCAGATGGCACGGATGTGCCGGCTGATCTGGATCTAAACTGTTTGTCCATGCAATAAAGGTGTGTTTATGGAGGAAAGGGTTAAAAGCCCAGCATCTGAGCCTGTGCTAACAACAGGCAGCAGGAAGCTTTGATTTCCTATGGCTGAGACAGATGCATACAGTATCTGTCTTTTGCATTTTGTAAACAATCCATTATTTGATACTTAGTGTCTAAATTTCAGCCTGTATTTAAAATTGATTTCCGTCTGCAGTGATACCAGCAGAAGGCTTTTTCTGTGTTATAAATAGTCCCTTGGGGTTATAATTACTTTCTTCGTTACCATAAATGCATACATGCATACTATGATAATTACAAGTGATTTTCCTTAGCAAATCAGGTGTAAGACATGATAGCAGGCATAACTACTGGGTTGTAAATGTCATGTCAGTGTGTTTATGTTATATAATAGCAACAGAGCAAGTAGCAGGTGACCCCTTTAGGGCAGATTCTGCAGAATTATAAGAAACTGTTATACTTCATATATTTTGTTAAAGGAAATCTTTTTTAAATATTTTTTATTATTTTAACCCTTTACTCCATAAATATGAATTTTATTGCATGTGCCACCAGTGTAAATCCAGATCAGCTGGCACATCTGCACTGGTTGCATCTTGGTCAGAAATAACCTAAATTATCTAAAGAGAACAGTACAGATCCTGATCAGATGGAATGGATATGACAGCTGATCTGGATCTATACTGTTCATCCATAGGACAAAAGCCATATCCCAATTGATAAAGGTTAAAGGTATAGCCTATTCAGTTTATACTGTATAAATAATACACTCTTTCCTTATAACAGTACATCTAGCTATCATACACTAGGTTATTTTTATGAGGCCTGTCTGATTGTTTAAAATGCATGTGTGTATAAACACAGTAAAATTATATTTTAACCATCACTGTTAACAAATTATCAACTGAGCATAATGCTCATTTCCATCACTGATTAAATGTGTCTATAAAGTTTTGACAATGGATTATTATTGTTTCAAATTAACTCATGGTTCGCTCCAAGCTAGAGGCACTATCATTTGAAATTCACAGTAGGGCTATTTGTGCAGTGTGGCGGCCGTAAAACGTCTCCCCGTACATATAGTCAGTACTGTTATCAGTAAAAAAAAAAAACGGTACCGATGTCATGCAGTGATTGTAACGTATATCAGGGGTATCCGATCAACCTTTTTTGGGGTTGTCCTGGTTAGCTCAATTGGTTGCGTCGCAGGAATTGCAGGGCTAGGCGCTGTCGCTTTGACGGTGCAGGTTCGCTCCCAGCTAGAGGCACTATCATAATCTATTACACTTACATATTTAGCAGTTGGGCCTTATTTACAATACTTCAGTGAAAAGTGTAATAGTAACTGTTGTTCTTGCTTTCCTCACACCTATTCAATCATTTCCATTAAAGCCACCAGCTGAACCCAACCACCCGAATTCCATTGACCATCAACAAAAATTACCTATGTCTTTAAAACCACCCTCCTCCCAAGTTCCCAACCACCCATATTCCATTGACTGTCAACAAAAATTACCTATGTCTTTAACCCTTTCCTGTATAGATACACCTTTATTGCTAGGGCGAACAGTTTAGATTCAGATCAGCAGGCACATCTGTGCCATCTGATCAGGATCTAAACTGTTCGCTTTTTGATTCATTAGGTTATTTCTGACCAAAATGCAACCAGTGCAGATCCTGATTGCACAGATGTCCCGGCTGATCTGGATCTACACTGGTCGCACATGCATAAAAATGTGTATATATCAAGGAAAGGGTTAAAGCCACCCTCCTCCCATCCTCTTTCCACCCACCCACTCTCACAGAGAAGAATGTAACCATAGGAGAAATAACCATGGTTGAGGTGTCTGCAACTATTTTGCAATTCCAGATTATTACATAAAGATCATCATATGCACAGAATCAGCAATATAGAATTTCAAGAAAATAGGATATAAATCTGTTTTAGGAGTGCTTTTTATTGAACATTATTCATATTTCATTGATCTTGTCTAACATCATCAAACATTTGGTTTGTTGCTTTCATTTTCTCTCAGAAAATATAGAATGCAGAGAAAACAATTGAATGGATAGGGTATCTATACTCATTATCCAGTTGCAGAACTGGGACATTAGGAAGGCATAGTAAAAAGTATGGAGTGGAGTCTTGGAGTGGAGTCTGGAGTCTGACCTTGGAGCCGAATTTTTTTAGCTGAATTTTTGGAGTGAGAATTTATAGTCTAACCTTGGAGTTTGTTTTTATCTTCGTTTTGAAGTAATTCAGTCTGGCATCTGATAATGTTTAGAAAAGTGTAACCTGGTTACATCTCTGAGCAATACTTAAATTCAACATTCAGATATTATGTACCTCATTTGCAAAATTACCATGGCATTGTTGAGGTTTTAGTTTTATGTTTATTTGTGCGATTTCTAAAAAACACACCCAAAATTAAAGGATACTCATTTTCAAGGCCACTCCAAAATCTTGCTCCAAATTATCAGCTCAAAATTTGAGCTTAAAGGTCAGACTCCAGACTCCACTCCAACTCTCCATAGCAACTCTCCACTCCATACTTCACACTATGCCTCATCCTGTTGCAAACTTGGGACATTAGAAATGGGGAATATGCAGGCAATTATAGCAAACATTGGCCTTCATGAATCAATGTCAGAAATGTCACAGCAACCAATTGTTCATGTAATTAATATGGTAAGCTTTCTGGGTCTTTCTGGGAGTTTGTACTGCTACTGTCTGGTTAATAGGGGATTCAGTGTCTTTGTTTTAGATAACAGGTTCACATTATTTTAGGAACAGAGCAGAAAACTTTTTATTGCCAACATACATGGCATGCAACGAGGGTCACTGTATTAATATGGCTATGTTAACTCTACTCCATGGATATTTCTTTTCATCACATGGGAGAGCACATAAGATCCATTTTAGCTGACACATCTGTGCCATCTGATCAGAATCTACACTGTTCGCTTTCATATTCATTAGGTTGTATCTGATCAGTTAGCTAACTGTTTAGATCTGGATCAGATGGCAGCGATGTGGAGGATGATCAGGATTCACACTAGTCATCCATGCAATAAGTCACATACATGGAGTAAAGTGTAGCATCATGGAACATAGAAAGGTTCAGCATTTTTCATGTTAATGTTAACTATGTAACTTCCAGTTTTGAATAATCAATATTTAAATTTAAGGATGAGAATTTCATGCAAATCTGTGCTTCTGTTGGGACACATGTAGCTACAACAACAACTGTATCATATTTCATATAAATTCATTAACCACCTGCCCTTGGGTACATTCCATACATCAAGTTTTCCCAAAACTTTGTCACCCAATGATATTGATCGGTCTTTGTTCAAATGACCAAAGATGAAATCTATTGATAATCTATACCCCCTTTCAAAAGATATCGGAAGTCCATTTGATTTAATTAGAGGGTAATTGCAAATTAGAAATTAAATTATTGATTAAAAATGATAACCTTAGTTGGGAAATGCAAGTTATTGTATGAAGTTCACTGAATTGAAAGAATTAAGAATATTTAATTGTTGCAAACAATTGGGTTTTGTTACAAATACAAATCATCAGGTCGTGTACCCATTTTTTTTAGAAAAACTTCCAACGTTAGGCCTTGATTGTGGTATTTGATTATTATATACAGAATTCAAGTTTTGTGTTAATGCCTTATGACAATTAGGTAATTTAATCACATCAATATCTTTAAAATGATTAAGTTATTATGACACAGTACCTGTTTATTTGTTAAGTCAAGCAGCAAAATCAGTAATTGGATTAAAGTTGTTCAAACACTTGATAAATGTACTTGTTGGTTCTGGCTTATCCCTTTAAATGTTAACTCCAAGGGATACGGTGGTTATCCAATTTGTGTGAACAGTGTGTAGATCTAGATCAGCCGGAGAATCATGCTGTCTGATTATGATCTATAATGTTCGCTTTTAGATTCGTTGGATTATTCGTAACCAAGTAGCAAACAGTGTAGACAAAGATCAGATGACACTTTTGTAGTGCCTGCTGATCTGGATCTGTATACACTTGTCGCATGTGTGATTGAACTGGAAAATATGACGTAAAGAGTTAAGCGATGTGAATAAATGTCATAAATGACCTTATATTCTATCTATTTTGACATGTTCAGCCATTGTTCATAATGGACGTTTTACAGAAATCTTTTAAACTCCATAATAACTATATACCTTTTTTATGGCATGGGCAAACAGTGTAGATCCAGATCAGCTGGCACATCTGTGCCATCTGATCAGGATCTGCACTGTTCGCTTTTTGATTTATTAGGTTCATTCTGACCAAGATATGACCAGTGCAGATCCTGATTAGATGGCACAGATCACAACCAGTACTTTTGTAAATATGACAAAATTTTTAATGCTGTAGTTAGCACTTAGAGGTTTAATGCAATATTCCATTGCACTTGATGGATTTGTACTCATGGCTTAACACAACTTAAACATCTGCAAGACTGGTGCCAAATGTTTTCCTATCATTTATGTGGATATGCAACCAGTTTAGATCCGTGCATTCATAATGGATCAAAACTAGATTCATAAGTTATTTCTAATGAAGACGTGATCTTTGTAGATCCAGATCAGATTTTTTTTATTCATTAGGTTATTTCTTACCTAGAATTGAACAGTGTAGATCCTGTTCAGAATGCAGTGTTTTTTTTTATGCCAAATATTTGGAGAAATAGGGCCCCATTCCCCCCTCAAAATAGTATATATTTTTCCCCCACATCCGTAAAAAATTCCCCCTTTGCCTGAGTCTGTGAAGCACCGTTCGATAGTGAAGATGATAAATCTGAATTTTGGATATGTTTAATGGATACCCCACTGATGGACAATACAGTGCCAAGAATAATTGATAAATTTGCAGACAGAAAAAGACATTTCACTGTAGACCACTGACTTTCTTTGAATTAAAAGATCAGTGAATACTTTGTTATGTTGTGTTTGACAGGCTGCAAGTATCTTCCAAATATTCCCCCTTTCCTTTGTTTGCGTCGCAATTTTCCCCCTTCAAAGGGCTGCGACCCCCTTCCCCCAAAAGAAGAAAAAAACACTGGAAGGCATGGGTGTTCCAGCTGATCTGGATCAACACTGTTCATGCGATAAAGAAGGTGTGTGTGATTGTGTGTGAAATATACCAAGTAAATACAATAAGCTGTGTTCCAGGTTTGCTCCTGTTTATTATCTGTTCAACGAAAATCTCTACAAAACAACTATAATAATGACGTCGACGTAAAAGTACGTCAACCCGGATGTGGAGCCAAGACGTCACACAAATAAAAGCATACTTTCACTGACAGAGTTATTTAAGGGTTAAGCAAAACAGCATGATATGATAGAAGATAAGCCAACTAATTAGAGATCTTCTGAGGTCAATGAGTTAAGCCATATAGCATTGTTTATTTCAAGAACTTGCTGTCTGTAAATGAAGTGCATCCAAGCTGTTATCACTTACAACTTGCTATTGTAGTAGAATTCAGTGGTCAGAAGTTGAGAGCTTGCTGCCTTTGGACTTCAAGGCACAATAACTGATAGAACTTTAATCAAGTACCATAATTAAAGATGGAGCCAAACATATTGATGTGGCTGCAAATGCAAATAATGAGTGTTGACTTGATGTTTTCAGTACAATCGGTTCAGATAACAACAGTTGTGGTATTTAATTTTAAAGGGACAAATTTAAATTTGGCACAAAACCAGAAGATTACAAATTCACATAATCATGTATTTGTACAACTGTATTATTCTATTAAGACACACAGTTAAATTTTGCTTAGGTTAAATTTCGTGCAATTGCCCTAGTGCAAAAGATGTGAAAAATAAAATCGTGCAAAATTAAATGATAAAACAGTAGCATGTCCTGCCACGTGCTTGAATCTGTGTTCTCTGGTTAAGTTCACCTAAGCCTGTTTCCTGTTTCCAGTTGGTAAAAGCTCTCTGTTATGGCCAGGTTTGAGAAATAATAGAACAACACCAGCATTTATTTGCAAAAGTTTTAAAATTTGCTTAGAACAATATTTCTGGTGACAAAAAGTTAAAAGTATTAATATAAATAAAATAACTATGAAGAACAAAAACAACACTGTTTTCATAACAATAAAAAACAACAACAAAATAGAAGAAAACAAATATTTGTCTTATTTCAGGATAATGTTCTAGATTACAACGGTCAGAAGTTGGCATCTGTAGAACCTCACATATTTGCGATTGCCGAAGCTGCCTTTCAAAGATTGAACGACAACAATAATGGTGCCGATGGGAAGACAAACCAGTCGTGTATCATCAGTGGGGAGAGTGGCGCTGGCAAGGTTGGTTCCATTCACTTGTCACTTTTCTTCCCCCATGAATAATAATCTGTGTACAGTATTTGACAAACAGTATCTGTCTGTATCAGATATATTTACAGTGCATTTATAAACATTTAAGAAACTTAACACAAAGAACTTCATTAAGTTTCCAAAAGCATTGTTTTAATTGTATCTACCATAGTGCAGCTGAATTGGAACACCTCCAAAGTTGTATATTGCTATTGCATTTTTTAACCCTTTCCTGGATATATACGCATTTTTACGCATGTGCGATCAGTGTAGATCCTGATCAGACGGCACATCCATGCCGTCTGATCAGGATCTGCACTGGTCGCATTTTGGTCAGAAATAACCTAATGAATCTAAAAGCGAACAGTTTAGATCCTGATCAGACGGCACGGATGTGCCGGCTGATCTGGATCTAAACTGTTCGCCCTAGCAATAAAGATGTATCTGTACAGGAAAGGGTTAATTGGTATGTGCTGGGCCTAACGAAAAGAAAATCAATTCAAATTTAACCTTCTACTCCAAATATATGCCATTATGGGATGGGCAAGCACGGTTGTGCCAGCTGATCAGGATCAACACTTTTTTTGCTTTTTTTATTTCTTGGGTATATTTTGACCAAAAAGCAAACATAGCATATCCTGATTAAATGGAAGGGATGTGCTGGCTGATCTGGAACTACACTGTGCATACATGCAATAACATTGGGTAAAGGAATAACTATATTTGGTATAAATGATAGAATTTAGTTGTGACTTTGCATATATGATTTTTCAGACAGAGAACACAAAATTTATCATGCAGTATTTATGTTCCGTGACCAACCATACGTCTTTCTGGGTGGAGCAACAGATCCTCGAAGCCAATACTGTACTGGAGGCTTTTGGTAAGACTTGTAATTAATGCTTTACTCCAAGGACATATTCACATGGATGTGGCTTATATCACACATGGGACTAGTGCAGATCCAGATCAGCTTGCAAATATGTGCAGTCTTGTCAGGATAAACACTGTTGCCTGGTTACAAATAAGTTAATAAATCTAAAAGTGTCCATAGTAGATCCAGATCAGCCTGCACATTCCTGCATTCTGATCTGGACCTACACTGTTCGCTTCATGGTTAGAAGTCATCAAATGAACCTAATAGCCCCCCAGGCAGATCCTGATTAGACTGCATGGATGTGCAGGATGATCTGGATCTACACTGGTTTCCTATAGGATAAATCCCATGGAGCAAAAAGTTAAAATATTCATTCTGTTAGTTATAAATGTAACCTGCGTGGAGTTTTAAGCTGATCAGGGCCCGACATCATAATACTATAACTGTTGCCATTCTAGAAGAGCTAAATGACTGAAATTGAATAAGCAATGAAAAACAAAGAAACAACTTGAATAAGTAGAGCTTTCTATATTTTAGATAAAATATTGATAAAATTCCTAATTATGTGGGTATGAGTTACATTTCCCCGAATATAAGAGAGAAAAAACTCAAAAGTTCATTCTGCATATTGATGATGCTGTCACAAGCCTGATTTTTGAGACTGATCTTCAAAGAAATTAACATTAAGAGCCCAAGATAAAAAACCAGTCTCAGATCTCATGCATCTGATTCGCTGAATTAAAAAACATTTAGTCTCGGATCACAATCATCTGATTGGCTGAATTGGAGACATGTAATCTTAAACCTCAAGAATCTGAATAACAGAAATAAAGACTGGTGTCTATTACAGCCAATCAGAGACGTGAGATTTAAGACTGATCTCCAAACTTAGTTTTATGATATTAGTACCTGATGGGCAGTAGATGCTTCAAGTTTGAGACTGGTCTCCATTCTTAGTTTTATGATATTGGGCCAGATAAAAAGCTGTGTGCACACTTATGTCTTATAAACATTATAAATGTAAAAGAATTTATATGTTGTTGTTGTACATTGTTGCAACAGTTTTTGAAGTGCAGAAAGTGAACACTTAACCTAGTAGGAGTTTTTTACATAGCTATTTGTGACCTCAACAAATGTTCAGTTACGTTTATGGCATGTATTTGTATGGTGTGATTTGTATTACTTCCTAATTCCCTGACGTGCTTCCCTCAACGACTCCCTTCCGCATCTAGAGTTTTTGAGTCTTGAGTGAAATTTCCTGTTGCCACTTTGCAAAGTACACCAACTTCCGAAATTCATTGGTTTTTTCTCGACTGCAACATGTAAATGAAAATATAGTAAGTAAAAATTGTGATTAAGCAACACTTAAATACAGTGTAAAAAATGATTGATTATTTCAAAACAACACTAGAATAAAATTCAGTGTTACTATTTGTGCAGAATTGTATGAAACATTAAATACTTCATGTGATAATGGCTGTTATCCATGGGCAAAAAAGTGTAGATCCAGATCTGCCAGCAAATTGGTGCCTTCTGATCAATATCTTCATTGTTTGCTTTTTGATTCATTTGGTTATCTCTGAACAAGAACCAAACAAACAGTTTGGTTAATCAATAAATAAATGTATATGAAAATATAATCAATCAATAAATGAATTAATCATTCAATTAGTCAATCAATCAAGTTATCAGCTAATCAACCAAATTTATTAAACCAAACCTTGTACCAACCAACCGATGTATTAACCAACCAAGCAATAAATCAACAAACCAGTCAATAAACCCTCCCTCCCTCCCTCCCCATTTGCATTAGCTTGTTGTAGCTTTGCAACTTGTTGAAGCTTTGTAATACAATTATAAGCTGCATTTATATAGAAGTAACAAAAATCACCATACCTTCTGATTACATGTCTAGATCTTAGAAAAATGAGGGATTTTATTCTGAAAATTGTGATTTTTTGACAGTATGTCAGTCTGAATCCAGAAAGCTGTCTATTTTCTGATAGTTAAAGATTTTGAACACACTGTATTACATATCAGAGGCCATGGTTTGTGTGTATCAAGGAAGAATTAAGCTTTTCTTGCAATGAATTACATTTCGATTCTTAACTTTTCACATCATATACACACCTTTTATCACCTAGTTGACCAGTTTAGATCTAGATCAGTTGTCACAGCCATTTTTTCTGATCTGGACCTACAATGCTCACCTGTTGGTCAGAAATAACGAAAACAGTTTAGATCCCTATCAGATGGCACAGATGTGCTGGCTGATCTAGATCTAAACTGTTCGCCCTTGCAATAAAAGCTGTATCTATGGAGTAAAGGGTTAAGAATACCTTTCTTTCAAAAATATCTAAAACTAACTTTAAAAATAAAATTCACCTGAAAGACTTGAACCTGTCATTAATGCAAGCACCCACAGACACTGACATTCTTCAGACTGCAAGACACACAGATGTTTTGCATTGGAACCAGTTCATGCACTGGTTTTCATAAAAATAATGTAAGATAACAGTTTTCTTCCAAAGTTCTTATTGCCATGTGTTATGCTCTATTTATTTTTTAAGTTTTAAAATGAAGGATGTTTAAATGAAAACAATATAAGCACCCTGTACTTTTAGTGCTTGTATGAAAGGACTTGTATTTAAGTATAAGGTCACAATCAGTGTATTAACCCTTTCCTGTATAGATATGCATTTTTACGCATGTGCGACCAGTGTAGATCCAGATCAGCCGGCACATCTGTGCCGTCTGATCAGGATCTGCACTGGTCGCATTTTGGTCATAAATAACCTAATGAATCAAGAAGCGAACAGTTTAGATCCTGATAAGACGGCACGGATGTGCTGGCTGATCTGGATCTAAACTGTTCGCCCTAGCAATAAAGGTGTGTCTGTACAGGAATGGGTTAAACCTTTTCCTCCCTTGATATGACTTATATCTCCTGCACCACCATTATAGAACCACATCAGCCAGCACCTCTGTTCAGTTTGATCTGGATCTACACTGTTCATTTTAGATTCAATTAATTATTTCCTGCCAAGAAGCAAAAAGTGTAGATCCAGATCAAATTGCACTGATGTGCAGGCCGATCTAGATCTACTGTTGTTTAAATGGGATACAAGCCCTGTTTTTGAAGGAAATGGTTAAAACTGTGTCTGCCGTTGAATTCCTTTCATGTAAAAAGTAGCATTGTTATTTTACCCATTCTTAAATTTACTCTAAGCTTACTGCAAATTACATCAGGCCTGGAACAGTTATTTGGTTTATGGAACTGTGGAAACATTCAAGATTAATTATTTCATCAATGTTTACAATATCTTGAACAAACTCTTAAGTTATTTAGGCTACAGATGCGCTCCTCATCATGGGACTGCTTGTAAGATACCTGTAAACAATTTACAGCCAGACTCAGGCTTATCAGCAGCACTTCTCAGCTACCTCCGGCTATAAAGAAGTTTTGTTTATAGATCTCACACTGTATATTCAATTTGTAAACATGTTCACAATTTATTTTACTGGATGACACAGAATGTTGAAAGAAATCATCAATCTTTAAATTATTTTTAAAAGTTGGCTGTAAAAAAAGCTAATTAGATGCTTATGGCAAAATCAGTTTAGTCACAATTAGTGATTGTCATTTAGCATCAGTTTATAATATAATGTCAAAAGACACCTCCGGTAATGAACAAAAATGATAACCTTGGGGTTGTGCCTTAGAATGATCAGTTACAAAGCTCTTATAGCATTCCCATCAAATAATGCTATAAACTATGACAAATTATTTCATGAGAAGTGAGCACATTACTCTATAATGATGACTTATGAAATGGATGAACAGTGTACATTTAGATTAGATCTGCCAGTACATCCATGGCATCTGATCAAGATCTAGACTGTTTGCTTCTTGGTTAGAAATAAACTAATGAATCTTTAGCGAACAGTGTTGGGTCATGGGTCATATCCCATGGCTGATTGGTGAAGATCCAGATCAGCCACTACATCCCTGCCATCTGATCAGGATCTTCACTGGTCAGCCATGGGACTTGACCCCATATACCATGGATTGAAGTGCTAAATACAATATCATCTGTACTCTTTCTTGAAGAAAAACACCAAACAATATATTTCTGGAAGTTTTATTAACCAGGAAGCAATAAAGTCTTATCTCTTCTGCTAGCCCAGTTTCACCTTACACAAAATCTGGATTGTTTTTCACCAATGGAAATGAGAGGTATTTCAACCCAATTTCAATGATAACAATCAATTTTATTTTTGCCAGCTGTTGGTATAGCTCTCTATCAGTTTTGTATCAAATAATAAATGTAAAAAAGTAGAAGTTTGTACCTTTTGCATAACCCATTACTAGATAGATGCAACATTTATTGCATGTGCGAACAGTGTAGATCAAGATCAGCTGGCACATCTGTGCTATCTGATCAGGATCTACACTGTTTGCTTTTAGATTTATTGGTTTATATCCAAACAAGAAGTTACCATTATAAATCCAGATAGATTAGATGGCATGGATGTGCCAACTGATCTGGATCTATATTGTTCACAAGGAAACATTAGTATACAATAAAATCTTTATATAAGTGATAGGACAGCATGGCTAGCTAACCATTCCTGGTGATTCCTGACTGTTTGTTACATACTGTGTGTTGTTATGACAGCCAAGGATCAGATGACCCCTAAATAGTTAACCTCCTCTATTATAAAAGCTTCTGAAAATCCACTCCATTTTATAGTTTTATTTTACTTTGACAGTCTGCAGTCATTAAATTAGTTGCAAGCCTGATATATGGTGAAGGTTTTAGGAACACCCTGCAGTTTTAGTGCATGCAGCAGTTGCCAGACAATTCTGTCTCTTTCTTGCACTAAATTGCGATAATGACTTGAAAATTCTACCTGCAGAGTCCAAGTTTACATTTTCAAGTATTTTAATTCACTTATCACCATCAAAGTGCAGTAACAATTATCCACCCATGATCAGGTTACAACAGGGCTGAATATTATAAAACTAAGAATGGAAACCAGTCTCAAATCTCAAGCATCTGATTGGCTGAAATGGTGACTGGTCAGCCAGTCAGATGCTTGAGATTTGATCTAAGTTATTTAATCTTGGTGCTAGTATTCCAGGAGAATTGAATTATTATTTTCTTTTATCTCTTTATTTATAGATACACCATTTATTTATACACCTTTACTGCGTAGACTAACAGTGTAGATCCAGATCAGCTGGCATATCTTTGCCATCTTATCAGAATCTGCACTGTTTGCTTATTGATTTATCAAGTTTTTGCTCACCAAATAGTGAACAGTGGAGATACAATCAGATGGCATGAATGTGCCAGCTGATCTGGATCTACACTGTTCGCACATATGATACAGAGTGAAAGGTTTAGTCTGCTTAAGCTTTCTAATAGTTGCAAGGTCAAGGTCACAAGAAAATCCTAATGTTTCTGCAGAGTGCACTAATGATTTGAATAAAATATATAGAAGCTGTAAGTTGTTTACTTCAGGGAATAACAGAACAAAATTTAAGAGGTCTTAACATACATAAAAGTAAAAAAAAAATGTCAAGAAGGTCTCACAAGTAGTCTCCTAGGCTGTAAATGGATAAGAATATTACTGCCCACATTGTTGTATTATTTTATGTATCATGGATATGTTATTTGTGTTGCCCTTTGAAGAAAAGGCCATATATAGGAATCACATTGTCAATCTGTCCGTCCGTTCATCAGTCCATCACAAAAACTTAACGTTGGCTATAACTTAGCCATTTCTTAATATTTCTTCATCAAATTTTTAAATTACATGTATATTGTTTATGACAACACGCTCGTCAAGCTCATATTTCACGGACTTAGATAATTCGTGTTTCTTTATTTAACCCTTTACTCCATATTATATATCTGATATACCATCGGCAAACAGTGTAGATCCAGATCAGCTGGTACATCCATGCTATCTGATCAGGATCTAACCTGTTTGCATTTAGATTCATAAGGTTATTTTTGATTAGGAAGAGATCATTGTAGATCCAGATTAGATAACACAGATGTTCAGACTGATCAGAATCTAGTGTTCACATGTGATAAACCCATAAATATGGAGTAAATGTTAAACATACAGGTTACAGTGACCAAAAACAGCTGTAATCTAATTGCAGATGATCTATCTCTAAACTTAACCGTGCCGTATCAGTAATCTCATAACATGTTTCTATTTTAGGAAATGCTAAGACAGTACGTAATGACAACTCAAGCAGGTTCGGAAAGTTTGTCCAGGTTTGTTTTGATGAATCCTGCCAGATCAAAGGCTGTATAGTACAAGACTATCTTCTAGAACAATCTCGCATCACGTTCCAGTCTGCAAACGAACGGAACTACCATGTATTTTACCAGTTCATTGCCGGCGCCCAGGCGGCGCCGGAGATTAAGGACCAATACAATGTGGGACCAGTGCAATCGTACGCATATCTCAATCAAAGTGGATGTTATACATTAGACGGAGTCAATGATTCAACCATGTTTGATAAGTTGCGTTTGGCGTTAAACGTTCTAAATGTTTCTGAAGAAATGGTGGATGGTATATTTAGGATATTGTCTTCCGTATTGTGGTTAGGTAATTTAAATTTTGCAGACGTTGAAGGAGAAAAGAGTGAATTGACGGAGAGTGATTTAAATATAGTTGGATTAGTGTGTCAACTTCTTGGATTTAATCTGGAAGGATTTGTTGAGGCCTTACTTTTCCGCCAAATTCAAGTTCGAGGGACAGTCACGAGTATACCTTTCAAACACCAAGAGGTAAGCACAAAATATTGACATTTGTTCTACAGATGAGGCTTTCAGAATGATCACGTGGCCATGCAATTTTTCACAACATAAGACTTGGACTACTGGTTGCATCCCCAAGAGACAATAACGTTTAGAAAATAAGTTGGTACTGTAACTGTTTGTATCAGCCATAGGTGGAACTGTCACTGTTATATCTGCCTGAGGTGGTACTGTCACTGTTTGTATCCGCCTAAGGTGGTACTGTCATTGTGCCAGCCTTAAGTGGTACTGTCAGTGTTTGTAGCAGCCAAAGGTGGTACTGTCACTATTTGTATTAGCATGAGGTACTGTCAGTGTTTGTTTCAGCCAGAGGCGGCACTGTCACTTTTTGTGTCAGGCTAAGGTGGTACTGTCACTGATTGCACTAGCCTAAGGTGGTACTGTCACTGTTTGTATCAGCTCAAGGTGGAACTGTCACTGTTGTCAGTGTTGGTATGAGCCCAATGTGGTACTGTCACTGTTTGTCTCAGCCCAATGTGGTACTATCACTGTAACTATCAGCCCAATGTGTTACTGTCACTGTAAGGTGGTACTTTAGGTGTCAGCCTAAGGAAGTATTTTATTGTCAGAGTTCTTCTACTGTCAGTAGGGTGAGCCTGCTAATTAAATTTAATACAAATGTCATTCAAACAAATATGCACAAACTTAAATTCTTGCAAATAAAGTATAATAAAAACAGTGCATAAATTGTGTACAAACTATGTTTCATAGAAATTGAATGATACAGTATTGAAGAGATTTAATAAGCTTAAACTGGAGCCATTATATTCATTTCTATGATTGCTCTGCAAGCCCTGGAGTCCTAGATATTATGATTTGGCCACTTGGCTTTGATAAGGATTGATAAGGGATGGAGAAGAGATTAAGTTGGATTTTTCTGCGCAAGATAAAAACAGACAGCAAATATAAGGCATTTGTGAAAGTAGCATAATGTGCCATTGATATTCATAGCCAGTACCTGTTTTGTTGCAAGAACCAGAATTGTAGATCCAGATAGGGTATGCAGAAACTAAATCCCTTATTTGGGTATGCAGAAACTAAATCCCTTTATTTGCAGTTGGAACCTCAATCTATGATCTTTAACAGATAAAGGTGTCTGGTCATATATCAGGACAGAAATATGTTTTCATAATAAGTGTTTTCAAATATCAAAATTTAGTGTATACTTATGGAAATAAGAAAAGCAACTTCTTTCAACACGAAATATATGTTATGTTGAAATAAGTTGCTGTTCTAATTTCATTAAGGTATTGCGCCCTTCGCCATTGCTTTGCCATAGACAAAAATGTAAAAATTAATATAAAAATCTCGCAAATGGCACAAAGCAGTTCCATCAAACTTTGCACAAACAAATGTTTTCCATCAAACTTTGCACAAACCAATGTTATTAATATATGTTTAATTTTTATACGCTAAGAAAAGTTAGAACAGTAAAGAAAAATAGTAAGACCCCCCAAAAAAAAATTTTATTTGCAATTTATCACAAAAACAAAGCAACACTAAACATCAATTTTAATGTCTTGATGAGTAATGAGTTACTTACATTAAAGATAATTAAGGCCCTTTGGTCTAACAAATGTATACAGTGTGGGTTATTTGTAAAAGTGTGTTTGACCTTCAATTTCCTGGTCCCGAAAATGGATGACATAAAAATAAAAATATTCATTTCTCTCTTCACAATTGAAAAGTTCTTTTCAAGGACCTTAGATAATATGTCAGTATCATTTCACACATGTTGACATTTGAATTTTTGTTTTGTGTTGCTTCCTTTTTGTGATAAATTGCAAATAGAAATTTAGGAAATTGTTAGGTCTAACCATTTTTCTCTACTGTTCTAACTTTACATCATTAACATCATACTACATTTATAGCATTTATTTGTGCAAAATTTGATGGAAGTGCATTGTGCCGTTCAAGAGATTTTTATATTTTTCTTTTTTGTCTATGGCAAAGCAATGGCAAAGGGCGCAATACCTTAAGTATATATAATATGAATGAAGAAATAAGAAACCCAACTTCTTTAAGCTAGAAATACATTTCCTGTTTAAAGAAATTGAGTTTCTAATGAAGTATGTAAACTCTAGAAGACCTATAAACAAGTAAATGTTATATATTATTTTTGCAAAGTCAACATATGAGTGAATATATTTAACTTACTCCATAGGAACACCTTTATTGCGGGCAAACAGAGATCCAGATCAGACTGTACATCTATGTCCGTTTTTTAGGATATACACTGCTTGCTTTTATGTTCATAAGGTTATTTCTTAGCAGTATGCAATTGAGCAGATCCAGATCAGATGGTATGGATGTGCCGGCTGATCTGGATCTACACTGGAGGCACATAAGTGAAAACATTTATATATGGAGGAAATGGTTAAAAGTGGTAGTGGTACAGTTTTCATCTGAAACATTGAAGTATTCTTGCACACAGAGCTCCAGATTAGAGGAGTATTTGCTGGAATACCCTTTTTTTTGACAAATACCCTTTAAATATTATATGGGGGGGGGGGTCATTAAAAAAATATGGTAAAGTGCTCATTTAGTTTCTCCACTTACTTAAGAAAAGAAGTGCTTAAGAAAACGATCAAACTTTTGATTTTTTAGAGAAATTTGGCACAGATTCTGACACCTACTAAAAAATGAAAAAAACCTGATGCATAATTTAAATATCTGTAATATCTATATTTTTTCTTGGCAGTGTCTGAAAAGTGACCTTCAGATCATAATGTGGTTCTGATCAACAACTGAAGGCAGGATTGGTTGCATGATTTCCAGAAAGGGTTTTGTTTGGAGCAGCCTTAGGGTAGTTATTATAATATCAAACTTACTGGCCAAACTTCCCATGAAATTAAATAATGCTACCCGTAAAGGATAATGTGACTCCTGTTGTTTGCATTGGTCAGAACATGACACCATTTATTTTGTATATGCCTTGTGCCACCCTTCATTCTTCAACAATAACCTAACTATTTTAAAATCTGTTTTCTTCTCTTTCCACAGGCCTGTGAGAATCGCCATGCAATGGCAAAGTGCCTTTACTCAAGAACATTCGCCTGGTTGGTGGATGCCGTCAACAAGTGCACGAACCCCGGCCAACACCAGATGAGATTTATAGGAATACTGGATATATTTGGATTTGAAAACTTCCAGGTAATTAATAAAATTGGAATAAAATGAAATCTACTGAACATAATTATGTTAAAGTTTATTTCACAGTTGTTTAAGACATCATTCGGTAACTAATATGCAAAGTTGCAAAGAATATTCTTTTAAAATAAAAAATAACATACAGTTTATAAACCCTTTCCTGTACAGACACACCTTTATTGCTAGGGCAAACAATTTAGATCCAGATCAGCTGGCACATCCGTGCCGTCTGATCAGGATCTAAACTGTTCGCTTTTTGATTCATTAGGTTATTTCTGACCAAAATGCGACCAGTGCAGATCCTGATCAGACGGCACGGATGTGCCAGCTGATCTGGATCTACACTGGTCGCACACACGTAAAAATGTGTATATATCCAGGAAAGGGTTAACCCTTTACTCCATATTTATGCCTTTTATCGCATGGGCCAACAGTGTAGATGAGCAGGCACATATAGATGTATATATGGGGTAAAGGGTTAAACCGTGGAAGTTAGCGGAGGTGCACATGAAAGAATAAGTATATACTCATTTTATCGCATGTGCGACCAGTGTAGATCTAGATCAGTCAGCACATCTGTGCCTTCCGATCAGGATCTGCACTGTTGCTCTTTTGGTCAGAAATAAACTAATCCATCAAAACGTGAACAGTGCAAATCCTAATAAGATGACACCGATGTGCCAGCTGTTCTGGATCAACACTGTTCACTCATGTAATTTTGTCATATTGAGGAAAGGGTTAAATGATGTTTTAAAATGTGTCACTGGTTGGTACGTTGCCTTGTTAAATTGTTTGCAATTTCTTTATGATAAATGATATATATTGTAGCTTCGCATACAACTTTCCAAATAATGTCTTAAACAACTGTTAAATTTGCATAAACTTGGTGAAATTTGCATAAACATGTATTCAGTAGTTTTCTTTTTATTCAGATTGTCAAAGATTTATTGGGGCAACCCTCGTACATGACTGAAAAATGGTCCTATAGGAATTAAAATAGATGCAGATTCCTGATTTTAATTATTTGCACTTTTGACTCCACCAAATTCTGAGCTTTGATCATGTTGATGAATAGAATCGTAGCTGAAAAAAGCAACATGACAGAATTGGCCTCAAGGTTGCCAAGAAACACTTTCAATATGTGTTTCATCATGAGAAACTTGTATGAAACTTTTATGAAACCTGTACATTTATGAGAAATTCTATTCAAGGAAATGATTAGAACACTCTCAGCTAGTCTGTTAGGCAACAGTTTTGTATTGGTTTCCAATGAACAACAATGGCTCGAGATCACGATAAACTTTGATCCTTTCCCCATTGTGTGGAAGAAATATGAGCAATAATCAGTAATATAAAAACACATAGTCATGAATTTTCTTTTAAAAAAGCTGATGTCTTTGTGTACATATTTGGTAACCGGATAAAAAAAATTAAACAACTTTGATGTGATAAGCATTTGAAGTTCAAGAACACTATTTAAATGATCAAACTTAAGGTTTATTTTCCTGCTGAATACTGTAAACCAAATAAATATTGGTGCATATAAAATTTTGAATTTTTTACAAGGTCAGACATATTCATGAACACTTATTTTTGCATCTTTCTAATTTCTGAAAAATAATTTCATAATCCTGCAGAAATATTTGTGCAATTTAATTTTTGCACTGCACTGTCATCCATGATTATAGCAAAAATTAATTGGTTGCAAATATTTGTTGTACAGTAGTTGTTATACACTAAATTTTGTGGTACATTATTTCTGTTTGTGGTGGTAATTTATGTCTGTTTAACCCTATTCAGCATATATAAGCCTTTATGGCATGAGTGACCAGTGTAGATCCAGATCTTTGTCCTCTGATCAGGTATTGCACTGTTCACTTTTTGATTTATTAGGTTATTTCTGAATAAAAACCAAACAGTGCAGATCCTGATCAGATGGCATGGATGCACCAACTGATCTGGATCTACACTGTTCACACATGCAGTAAAAGGCATATATATGGCGGAAAGGGTTAAAGAACACAATTTCCAGACCAATAGGTTAATTTTCTTGATGAATAGTTCCCAAACAGTACTAAGTTTAGTTTCTGGTGTGGTAATTTGTGTCTGTTTAAAATAATGAAAGATCAGAGAAAAAACTAAAGTACACACATTGTAATCTCTTGTCCCCATCTTTCCAGTCCTGTGGCTGTAATTCTGGTTAGCAGGTGGGTCTGCCATCTTGGAGCATTTCTTAACTCTTTACTCCACTAAATAGGGATGTTATCCATGGACGAACAGTGTATATCCAGATCAGCTTGCACATCCATGCTTTCTGATCTTGCTTCTGCACTGTTCAAGAATAGATTCATTTAGGCAATTTCTGACCAAACAGTGAACATTCCCAATTCTGCAGGTATGGGTCATGCTTCTAAGTTTGAGAGAAGAAAATAAGACTAACAACATCCGTTATTACATGAACTATAAATAGACGCAACGCGATTGGTCACATCCCCAAAATAACCGAGTCAATAAATCTAGATATTGACCCGCTTTCGCTCATATTGACCTGTCTATAAATAGAATCCGAAAGTTTCCGTCTTTTATATTATTTATAGTTCATGTAATAAAACAGTTATTTACTTATTAGCTGGGAAATATGCTGTTGATATTGACCGCAAAAATCGTTATTGACCGAGGCCAATATCACAGCATATTTCGCAGCTAATAAGTAAATAATTGTATAATACAATGTTCGTTGAGTGAATTTGAAAAGATTTTATGTGATATTAACCCTTTCCTCCATAGAACAGTCCTTTATTGCATGGGCGAACACTGTAGATCTAGATCAGCCGGCACATCCGTGCTGTCTGATTAGGATCTGCACTGTTTGCTTTTTGATTTGTTATGTTATTTCTGACCAAAATGCGACCAGTGCAGATCCTAATCAGATGGCACGGATGTGCCAGCTGATCTGGATCTACTCTGGTCGCACATGCATTAAAATGCGTATTTATGGAGGAAAGGGTTAAATAAAGAAACAATAAGAAACATTTTACACTTTAAAATAAATAGGATACATTCATACAAAATGAATTGATAATAATGTACACCGAAGCTTCTTTAAGTAACTGTAACACCAAGAGTTGCATAGTACTTGTATTTCAAGAGAAATTTTAAGTGTTGTATATAAAACAACACTTGACCTAGACAATCAGTCAGTATAGATATGCAGATTGTATAGATTGTTGTTTGTGTTTGATGATCAGCCCTATTCTCTTTGTTGCTGACTGAAAGATGATAACCCCAAATCAATTAACCCTTTCCTCCATATATATGCCTTTTTACGCATGTGCGACAAGTACCGGCACGGATGTGCCGTCTGATCAGATTCTGCACTGGTCGCTTTTTGGTCAGAAATAACCTAATAAATCAAATAGCGAACAGTGCAGATCCTAATCAGACGGCACGGATGTGCTGGCTGATCTGGATCTACAATGTTAGCCCATGCCATAAAGGTGTGTATAGGGAGGAAAAGGTTAACTGCAACTTGACTCATGAGATATCCAACTAGTGACCAGAGTAGATCCAGATCAGAGTTTTATTTAAGCTGTTTGGTTATAAACTCATGAGATTATTTTTATTCTTAATCCGATCAGTCTGGATGTGTAAGGTGATCTGGATCTACACAGAACGCCTATGTGATTTATGTGTATCCATGATTTTAAGGCTTGAAAGATCCACACCTTTATTTATTTTTGTTCGCTACAATAACAATTGAAACCATGTCAATGACCCATAGGAAGTTATAATTTAAGTTCAAGTATGACCAAGTTTGGCTGAGATTTCTGAGAAGTCACCATTTTTGTTTTCATACTGTGTCTAATAAACTTGAGTTGTTGAATATTCCCTATTTTCACTTGCTGTTGTTGGAACATTTCCCAGGTTATTTAATTTATTTTTCTGACAGTTGATCTTCCATTTTGACAAACTGATTAACACCAGTGCTGGGGGTATCTGGATGATCTATTTTGCAGACATTTCCACAAGTTTTAAAGCAGAATATACAATTCTTTGTTATGTGATAAATATTGTTGTTGTTGTTGTTGCTGTTGGCATCATCAGCACAGTCTGTAAATGTAGCTGGTGTCAGCTTAGTTGAGAAAGTGCTTTAAAGTTCCATTGCCCAAGATCATAAAACTAGGTTTGGAGACCAGTTGCCATTTCAGCCAGTCAGATGCTTGAGATTTGAGGCTGGTCTTCTGTTTAAGTTTTATGAACTTGGGATCAGCAAGTAGAAAGTGTTCCACTCAGCCAGTAGAAAGTGGTTTAGAGTTCCCGAGTTCCACTCAGCCAGTAGAAAGTGCTTTAGAGTTCCCGAGTTCCACTCAGCCAGTAGAAAGTGCTTTAGAGTTCCCGAGTTCCACTCAGCCAGTAGAAAGTGCTTTAGAGTTCCCGAGTTCCACTCAGCCAGTAGAAAGTGCTTTAGAGTTCCCGAGTTCCACTCAGCCAGTAGAAAGTGCTTTAGAGTTCCCGAGTTCCACTCAGCCAGTAGAAAGTGCTTTAGAGTTCCCGAGTTCCACTCAGCCAGTAGAAAGTGCTTTAGAGTTCCCGAGTTCCACTCAGCCAGTAGAAAGTGGTTTAGAGTTCCCGAGTTCCACTCAGCCAGTAGAAAGTGCTTTAGAGTTCCCGAGTTGCACTCAGCCAGTAGAAAGTGCTTTAGAGTTCCTGAGTTCCACTCAGCAAGTAGAAAGTGCTTTAGAGCTCCCGAGTTCCACTCAGCCAGTAGAAAGTGCTTTAGAGTTCCCGAGTTCCACTCAGCCTTAGAAAGTGTTTTAGAGTTCCTGAGTTCCACTCAGCTAGTAAAAACTGCTTTAGAGTTCCATTCCCAGCCAGTTCTGCAGAGAGAGCTAAAGACTTTCATTTGGTGTCAGTTCACTATAGATAGTTTTAGACTATGACAGATGTGAAAAAACAACATACAAAACTTATCTATATTGAGTGCTTCCACTGTTATTCCCATATCTTAGGAGATTGTTAAAATCATGCAAAAGCAACATTTTTTTCACATCATAGAATATCAGAACTTCATCAAACTCCTGTTTTCATATCTCTCACTGCATACTCTGTACAAAATGAGTTTTGCAGGGACTTTTGTTATGAAACTTTTGACCTTACTTTAATATTTGAGCACAGAGATCATCTGTTTATGCTATACAGTATGTTTGTACATAAATCATAGTGTTGTTATAGGTATGATCTATTAATGTTTGCTTGTTTGTATGTCAGAGGATAAAGGTAATTGGTTTCACCACCAGGTGGATCCTATCGAGATATTTGAAGAATTTCCTGCAGGTTTCCTAGTTTATCGGAAGTCTAAAATTTCGGAAGTTTTGTCTATTAAAAATTAATGGTTTTTATGTATATATTTAGAACTTGAATACTGTCTCTGATCTAATCAGATGTAAAACCTGCAAATAAATGGTTATATTTTTGCAAGTTAAAATATTTTTACTGTTGCAGAAATAAACAAATAATTTTGTCTGATAAAACATTAATAATAATATACATTTTTGTTTCTAAAAATATACTAGTGTCCGAAAGAAACGATACCACTTGTTTGCAAGGACCTACAATAAACCAAACGGCTTTAGAACATTTGGATTGGTCTAATTCATTCAAGAGACCTTTTAACAGCATAATGCATATGTACACACAATAAATTTTATCAATCTTGTACAAGCATAAAAATAATTTAAAGATGGGTCAGGTCTAAAACATTTTATTGAAAGTTTGGTTTCGTTTCTTTTGGACACTAAGCATATATATAGTTTTTTCCTCCAAAACAGGTGTCAGTCTTGCTCTTTCATTATTCGATAACATACGATTTGCTGGTCACTCATTCTTTTTCTTACATAGTTATTATGCCCCCGCCATGAAATGGCGACGGGCATTAAGAGTTGCTCCTGTCCATCCGTCCGTCCGTCCGTCCATCCGTCCGTCCGTGGGAATTTAATGAAACTTGACCACAATGCTTGGCCTATATGTTGTTGTGCATGAAGGTGGGGTTTTGCTCTTACATGTACCTTTCAGAAGTTATGGCCCTTTGATACTTCCATTTACATTAGTTTTAATAGGAGTATATCTAGTGAACGCAACTCCTCCTACACTACTGGTGGGAATTTAATGAAACTTGACCACAATGCTTGGCCTGATATGTTGTTGTGCATAAAGGTGGGGTTTCGCTCTTACATGTTCTGTTCAGAAGTTATGGCCCTTTGATACTTCCATTTACATTAGTTTTAATAGGAGTATATCTCGTGAACGCAACTCCTCCTACACTACTGGTGGGAATTCAATGAAACTTGACCACAATGCTGAGCCTGATATGTTGTTGTGCATGAAGGTGGGGTTTCGCTCTTACATGTTCCGTTCAGAAGTTATGGCCCTTTGATACTTCCATTTACATTAGTTTTAATAGGAGTATATCTCTTGAACGAAACTCCTCCTACACCTCTGCTGGGAATTTGATGAAACTTTACCACAATGCTTGGCCTGATATGTTGTTGTGCATAAAGGTGGGGTTTTGCTCTTACATGTTCCGTTCAGAAGTTATGGCCTTTGATACTTCCATTTACATTAGTTTAAATAGGAATATATCTTGTTTCTTATATTTTGTGTTAAGCAAAATATGCATTTTGCCCATAACTTTAAAACTACTTGAGATACTGCCTTGAAACTTGAAATATAACATCATAACCAACAAGACCCATAACCCTGCTTCCAATATTTTTCAAATTATGCCCCTTTTTCACTTACATTTTGTGTTAAGAAAAATATACACTTTGCCCTTAACTTTGTGTGGAATGGAGGGATTTCAAAATAACTTGGCACAAATGTTCACCATAACAAGGCGGTGTGTCGTGACAATACCCATGCCTGTAGGTCCAAGGTCAAGGTCACTTACTAAAAATAGAATTTTCTTGCAAAATCTTGCCGCTCTGTAACTTTGTTATTTCTTATTGGATTTTAGAATAACTTGGTATAATTGTTCACCATATCAAGATGGTATGTCACGTACATGCCCAAGCCTTTAGGTGGAAGGTCAAGGTCACTGTTACTAAAAATAGAATTTTCTTGTCCGGGATGTTACTTTGTTATGAATGGAGGGATTTCAAAATAACTTGGCACAAATGTTTACCATGACAGGGCGATGTGTCGCGTACCATGCCCATGCCTGTCGGTCAAAGGTCAAGGTCACTGTTACTAAAAATAGAATTCTCTTGTCCTGGCTGTTACTTTGTTATGAATGGAGGGATTTCAAAATAACTTTGCACAAATGTTCACTATGACAAGGCAGTGTGTCCGCACAATACCCAAGCCTGAAGGTCCAAGGTCAGATAGATAGATAGATTTATTTCGGCATAGGAAACATACAATGGTTTACATAATTTTTTACACATGTGAACAATAAAAATAAATATTACCAACAAAAAACAATCATATAAAATGTTTAGAAGCAGAGATAACCATGGAATGCTTCAAATACCAAGGATAACGCAATAAAGTGCAAGCACTTATTTCCATTGCGGTCCTTTGTATTGGTTGCATGACCCAGAGAGGCAAACTAGTAAGAAGTTAAATAATAATAAATAAGTATCACATTGTTATTATCAAACTATCACAGTGGGTATTGTTAACAATATAAAGTAAAACGATAATCTACTTTGTAAATTTAAAAACTTTCTGTCACAGCAGAATTCGCCTACGCCGAAATAGATAAGTAAAACAAAAAATAAGTTCATAAGTATGCGTGCTAAAAAGTTAAAATAATTATTATAAGTTTTTCATTAGGAAATCTTTAATGGAGACTTTAAAATTGTTAAGATGCTTTATTGTTGTTAAAAATGAGGGTAAACTGTTCCAAAGTTTGGACGCTAAAAAACAAAATGATTTTGAGCCGGAGCCTTTTACCTTAGGGAGACCATATCCACCTTTATTGCTGAACCTGGTATTGTGGCTATGAACAGAGTCTTGAGATACAAAAAAATTCACCCATGTAACTAGGAGCCAAATTGTTCCTAACCTTAAAAACATGACATAACATCAAATGATGAACCCTTTTCTCAACAGGTAACCAAGAAAGATGATTAAAATGTTCTTTACGAATGCTGGCTCGGGCATCCAGATTAAGTACAAATCTTATCATTTTATTCTGAGTGGTTTGTAGCTTGTTTTTAAAATTTTGGGATAAACCATTATACCATACTGAGCAGGCATAATCAAAGTGACATTGTACCAAAGACATAATAAGCAGCTTTTTCGTAAATTCTGTTAGAAACTCTTTTTTGCGGTAAAGGAATTTAAGACGTGAATTTGCTTTCTTAAGAACAGCATCGGCCATAACGGCAAATGATAAATGCTGATCTAGAGTAACCCCAAGATATTTAACTGACTTTGTAGGTTGAATGGAGGTGCCGTTACAATTAATGTCAAGAACGGACTTAGACTTAAGTTTGTGCTTTGACCCGAAAACAATGGACTCGGTTTTACCGAGATGTAATGATAACTTATTGTCAATAAGCCACTGACTAACTAAGTGCAAATCTTCAGTCAGAGCTTGTTCCACTCTGGACAAACATTTGTGAGACACCAAAATAGCTGAATCATCAGCGTAAAGTAGCAATTTGTTTTTTATCACTGCTGACATATCATTAACGTAAATCAGAAAAAGCAGTGGCCCAAGAATAGAGCCTTGTGGCACACCACAGGTTACAGTGGCTGTAGATGAAAAAGTACCAGATATATCAACGAGTTGTTGTCTATCTGAAAGATATGAGCTGAACCACCTAACAATGTTCTTACCCAGGCCAGAGGCTGACAGCTTCATGATAAGGATTGAGTGATCCACTGTATCAAAGGCCTTCTGTAAATCCAGTAGCAGCATACCTACATAGTTACCTTGGTCAGTTTCTTTTCTAATAAAATCTGTCAGGTAAATAAGACAGGTGTCAGTGGAAAATCCACCTCTAAAGCCAGATTGAAATTTATACAACAGATCTTTATCCTTGAAATAAGATTCAACCTGATCATAGACCACCTTTTCAAGAACTTTAGACACTATGTTTAAAATTGAGACTGGTCTGTAGTTACCAAGGTCACTGTTACTAAAAATAGAATTTTCTTGTCTTGGCTGTAACTTCATTATAAATGGAGGGATTTCAAAATAACTTGACACAAATGTTCACCATGACAGGGCGGTGTATCGCGTACCATGCCCATGCCTGTAGGTCAAGGTCACTTGTCCGGGCTGTAACTTTGTTAGGAATAGATTGATTTCAAAATAACTTGACATAAATGTTCATCATGACAAGATGGTGTGTCCCGTACCATGCCCATGCCTGTAGGTCCAAGGTCAAGGTCACTGTTACTAAAATAGAATTTTCTTGTCAGGGTTGTAATTAAGTTAGGAATAGAGTAATTTCAAAATAACTTGGCAGAAATGTTCACCATGACAAGTGGTGAGTCGTGTACCATGTCAATGCCTGTAGGTCCAAGGTCAAGGTCACTGTTACTAAAAATAGAATTTCCTTGTCCGGTCTATAACTGTTTTGAATGGAGGGTTTTCAAAATAACTTGGCACAAATGTTCACCATGAGAAGGTGGTGTGTTGCATACATTACCCATGCCTGTAAGTCCAAGGTCAAGGTCACAGTTACTAAAACTTGAATTTACTTGTTCGGGCTATAACTTCTTTATGAAGGAAGGGATTTCAAAATAACTTGGCACAAATGTTCACTATGACATTGCATTGCATTACCACCAACTTCTTCACAGACATTTCCGTAATGAGAAGACAACAGTGCCACATATACAAATAATTTACTTGATCATCAAGTTTATGCATATTCTTATAATTACTCGAACATCACTGTCTTTGAAATGCTATTATTCCCATCATTGCACTTTAGTATCTGAAAACGATGCATAGCGGGGGCATCCGTCCCTATGAACACATTTCTAGTTAATAATATATTACTTGGATCAGGGGTGGGGGACAATTTGCTGGTCAATTATTTTATTTGCTGGTCACTCTTTTGTTGTTGTTTTTCATAGATCAGGAGTGGGGGGCTCAGTTTTGTCTTTCCATACTCAAAAATAATGACAAAATTTTGTGATTATATGAAGGGATACAGATGTGATGGTTTCAGTTTTTCAACAAACCTCACTATATCCCAGTAGACCGTCTTGGCACTCAGAAGTAAATACAACCTAATTAGTCCTAAGTCTATACAGCTATTATTAAAGCTCTTGAGAATCAGGAGCATTTCAGTGCAGAAAATCTTCCAACAGGTCATTGAAAACATATTTATATATCTGCCGTTACAAATTACTGTGAACACGCGCATATTTATGGGCATAAAGTGTCTTTTTCCGTTGGGTACCATTTTCATGTTTACTAAATTTCATGATTCTCAATTTTCTATTTTGACAAATTTGTTGATCTCAATATTCTAAACTATTTTTAGGTTCACTTCTTATTTTGTGGTTGCTTAAAACTCCTGATTTGATTTGCACATTTTCATGAAAATTAATACCAAAAGAATATTTAATGATTTCACAGTATGTATAATTGTATAATTCCCCTGCTCCTTAGATTTGAAATAGACCATTCAGTTACTCTAACATAGACTCCTTTAGTAACTCCAAGGGATATGGCGGTTGTACCGTAAGCGAACAGAGTAGAACTTGATCAGCCGGCACGTTTGTGCTGCCTATTCACGATCTTCACCGTTTGCTTGAAGATTCATTAAGTTATTTCTGACCAAGAGGTGACCAGTGTAGATCCAAATCAGACAGCACAGATGTACATTGTTCAAATATGTGATAAGAAGCATTGGTTAAATATGATTTACAACGGAAACTATTTTCACATGAAGTTTTAAAACTTGAATGACATAGCAACTTGTGGCTTGTTTTGTTTTTTCAGAGTGTCTAATTGGTTGTGACATTATCTGGAAGCATATCTTTCATGATTTATGTCTCATCAGACTCATTATATGTATATTCTGAAATTGTTCTCTTGAAAACAAGTGCAACCTTTGAAATATTTCTGCAACAAGTGCAACTTTTAAAATATTTCTGCAACAAGTGCAATTTTTGAATTATTTCTGCAACAAGTATTAAGTGCAGGATCTGAGTTCTAATGTTTCTAGGTACTCTGAATGCACTTTAAATTGAGGGCATGAAATTTTGTGTTTATCTGTTTTTTTTTAAAATGATGTTCTTTGGGGTTTTTTTAATTTGGTTTTGAAATTTCTCGAATCAGATTTACTTAGATCTATATGTTCTGTTGATTTTTAACCCTTTATTCCATATATATGCCTTTTTACGCATGTGTGACCAGTGTAGATCCAGATCACTCAACACATCTGTGCCATCTGATCAGGATCTAAACTGTTCGCTTTTTGAATCAGTAGATTATTTCTGACCAAAATGCGACCAGTGCAGATCCTGATCAGATGGCACGAATGTGCCAGCTGATCTGGATCTACAATGGTGGCACATGAGTAAAAATGCGTATTTATGGAGAAAAGGGTAAAGTATGACTTGAATTAGTTTGTTCTCTACATAATGTGTGCGAATCATGGCTCCACAGTTGTAAAACTGGGCATTGGAACCTGCAAAAAGCAGGTGCCGGCTTTTCTGGATCTTCACTGGTCGCACATGTGAAAAAAATGTGTATAAATGGAGGAAAGGATTTTAACAGACCCACTATTTCCAAAAATACAGTGTCATGTATTTAGGTGTTCAAGATCATTGCTGTATACTAGTAAGTAAGTCAGACAAGGTCAGACTGCAATTGATTCCATGAATAAGTGATAGCTCTTAGCCATGTGGAAGTTTTTTAGCATGCCCGTGTGATATGTGGTCGGACCATTTAAAGTAAGGTCTCCATCTTCATAAAAACTTTCAGGTGATTTGGACAGTCATTTATGAGGTAGGAGAAAATGTTGACATTGCTCAGGGGAAATACTTGAAGGAGTTGCTGTCCATCTGTTATGGGGGTGTGTTTATTGTTGTGGAGCCATTCAAGGGTTCTTTAGGATGTGGAGACATTGAATTATTAGGGCGACCAAGATTATATGGCGACCAGTTGTCATTTCAGCCAATCAGATGCTTGAGATTTGAGACTTGTCTCCAATCTTAGTTTAGACCCCTGTCATTTGATGCTCAGTTCTGATTGAAATGATGTGTACATTAATTTCCTCCATGTAATTTGACCTTAGCTTAAAAGTGGCACTGGATGCACGTGTGATAAAACATGTATATAATTATATTCAGTAAAGGGTTAAAATATGACAATGGGTTAGAAATTATAAATTTCTGTCAATTCATTCAGTATTGTTTGAACCAAGATAATTGTTCTATACTGACTTTCCACCTAAATATTAGAGTCATTTGATGTAATGGCAGCTCTATTTTAATGAAATGATTGCAATTTATTTCATTGGCAAACAGTGTAGATCCAGATCAGCAGCCTGGTCAGGATCTACACTGGTCAGCACATCTTTTCGCTTTTTATTCAGAAATAACCTAATAAAATCAAAAAACGAACAGTGCAGATTTTGTTCAGATGGCATAGATCTACACTGTTTTCCTATGCCATAAAGGCATATTTATGGAGAAAATGGTTATAGGGTTAAACCTGAACAGGGTTAGTTTGGAAAATCACTTGTGAAAATTAAATTCTGTTAAATGTGACAGCTTGTTAGAAAATATTGAACCAAAATAATTGTCCTGTATTGAATTTCCACCTTAACCCTTATAGAGTCATTTTACTGATGGCGAGGCTGCTCTGAAGTGATGGCAATTTGAGATAATACCGTGATTGGCTCGGTGCATAGACAGGGTTCTTATCTGCTGGGTGCTACAGTCTGTGAACAGAAATATCGACAAGCTGATTGTAATCTTGGAGCTGTCGGAATGCTTTTTTTTTAACATACATTAATGTCATTTGAAGAAAATATTGATGTAGTCTGAGCTTTCATTCAAGTAGAATTATGAAATCATTTTGGTAAAATAGGCTGGTGGTGAGAATGGGGCGGGGAGGGTTGGCAGTGGGGAAATTGATCGATTGAACACGGGGTGGAGGTATACAGTTTGTCTTATTTTTGTTTTATTAGTTTCTTGTTAATCATTATTGTCAGACCACTTTGAACATGTGTGAAGAAATCTGCAAATTATGATAGCTTAATATTTCAATTATGAAACTTTAATTGTTAATAATGAAAATGAAATGGGTAAACTTCATTTTAAAAAGTCTTGAAAGCTCTTTATATTTTTATTTTGAGCATAAAACAGAGTTGGGCATGGATATTGTTTGCCAAACATGGCCAGATTGCCTGATTTGATTATTGTTTACTGACTTTATGGCAGCCTTTATTGTCTCATCTGACCTGCAAATTGATTTATGGTGTCCTCTGACAATAAGGGAAATAACTACAGAGAGTTTAGGTCTTCTGTTAGGAAGATTTGTCTCCCTTATATCTTAATCCTAATTTTAATTAAAATTAGATTTGTGATCTCTGCTATTGTATAAATTTGCCTGTATCTTTGGGAAGAAATCTTATCTCCTATCCTTTGAGAAACTGGAAAAATTTTCACATGACAAAAGGACGTAAAATAACAAGTCAAAATACCACATCAGTCCAAAGATGTGTATACAGTTTTAACCCTTTACTCCATATATACGAATTTCATTCTATGTACGACCAGTGTAGATCCTTATCAGATGGCCTTCTGATCTGGATTTGTGCTATTCGCTTCTTGGTCAGAAATATCCTATTGAATTTAAATCAAACATTGTAGATCCTGATCAGACAGCACAGATGTGCTAGCTGATCTGGATCTGCACTGTTCACACATGCCAAGAAAGTTAATCTATGGAGTAAAGGGTTAATACGTAAGTAAATATAAATCTACAGTTGTACCTGGCTACAATTCATGAACAAAGAAGTTTGTTTTAAAGAGCAGTCAGTATTCTGTACTTGGTTAATTATGTTTATCTATCCAGAATGCCAAAACTGACACATTAAAAATGACAAAAGGTTTTAACAGTCTTGTGGAAGACTGAAGAAACAATGGCGTAATGTTATCTTATGATGGGTTTAAGACCACCCCACTGTCAAGACCACTTTTGTTGAGTCCCAGATGTGGTCTTTATAGACGGGTTGCACTGTACACATAAACAGTCATAAACCATCTTCATATGATTGCCACCAAAATTTTAAATAATTCTGTTTGTATATATTTTAGGTGAACAGTTTTGAGCAGCTGTGTATCATATAGGTGAACAGTTTTGAGCAGCTGTGTATCATATATATTTCAGGTGAACAGTTTTGAGCAGCTGTATCATATATATTTCAGGTGAACAGTTTTGAGCAGCTGTGTATCATATATATTTCAGGTGAACAGTTTTGAGCAGCTGTGTATCAACTACACTAATGAGAAACTTCACCGGTTCTTCAACCACTATGTGTTTGCCTTAGAACAAGAAACTGTAAGTCACACTTTGTATTCAGACTGTAGCTATGTGTTTTTTTTATAAAGAAGGATTAAACCCTTTCCATTGTTTAAGACGTTTCTTGAAGTATGTGTGACTGTCTTTGCAGACTGATCTGGATCTACACCTTTCACTTCCTGGTTCATTAGGTTAATCTAAACAGGAAGCAGACAGTGTAGATCCTGATCAGAGTACTTGAATGTGTAGATTACATCTGAACAAGAAGTGAATAGTGTAGATCGAGATCAGACTTCTTAATTTGTAGATCCGCATTAGACTGCTTGATTGTGCAATCTGTTCTGGATCTACACTAGTCACTTTCAGGTTCATGAGGTTAAATCTGCACAGCAAGCAGAAAGTGTAGATCCTGATCAGATTACTTGAATATGAATTAGATGTTATTTGATTATTAAGAGGTATTTTTCATTAAGTGATCTGATAGCTGTTCCCTTTTCTCCATACTTGGCAATTGTTTGAAGATTAATGCATCACATGGAATCATGCGAGTTAAGCTTTAAAAGGGAGGTCACTGTTGTTTGTAGCAGTGCAAACTTCACTGCAGTGACTTCCCTATGATACTTTTCTAGGAAAATCACCGCCACTACAAACATAACAATGATATCACAAAAGACATTATGGGATTGCTATGATAAAACATTTTCATTCCAGTCGAAACTGCCTTTTGTTTTATTTCTTTGCTAGCATACCATATCAGTATATGTTAGACCAATGTTTAGCCTAACTTTTGGGAATCTTGTGTCTTGGGTTCACTTTTCAGCGTTTTTGTACTACAAGGTGAAGGAGCTTGTATCCTGTATTTTTTGGGAGAAATAGCATGATTTTGCCTTTAAAGGTAATGAAAACTGGAGTTAATGTTAGATTTGGAGGGAAACTGCATAAAGTTAAAGAAATTTTGAGAGGGGAAGGCACCTAAATGAGAAAAAGAATCCCAGATTTTGAGTTTGACCACATTACCATCTGGTATTTCCCCCTTGTAAGATCTCAATGGGCAGGGATAGGGGACAATCTTTCTAAGATCAAACCTTTTGAATGGTAAATAACTTGGGGTGGTTCATTTACTTGCTTTATGAGATGTTTCAGTGAATGCTGTGTTTTTATTGCAGTATCGCTCAGAAGAGATTGCGTTTGAGCATATAACTTTCACAGATAACTCCAAGTGTGTGGAACTTATAGAAAAGGTAAGTGCAAGATTGAATATATATTATCATAGCTCATGTAGAGGCCGCGCTTTTTTACCCAATTTTGTTGTTTATGGTTTGGAGGTGTAGATAATAGTTAGGTGTAAGGGCTTGGGATTCAAAAAGATTTTGCTAATGTTCAATGTGAAATTAGTTGGTAATATTGTTATATGTTAAGAACTTAGAATCACACTGTATGGTAAGTTTGAACATGACTGTGTTGTTAATTAAGAAATAATAAACAGCTTCCGGTGATATATCACGGGAGTTCAGATGTGTAAGGATATATTACTAGGGGTGTAGCCCCAAGTGATATGTATGTACATATCTTAACTACAGCCTGTGATATATCGTGACATAACTTAGTGAACAATCAAAACTATTTTAACCCAATTTCAGCTGCTTTGCTATAAACGCAAATGGTTTATAAGGTCGGCTGTTAGCGTTTACTCCCTAAACATCTCTATTATTCAAAAATTCATAATAATTCAACATAAAAAAAAACAAAATGACGTGACGTGCCGTTGTCACCTTAACTTTGCCACAAAATAGCGGCAAATAATTATAGTATTTTATTTAGATATATAAAATAAATGTTATTCTATTACTGTGGTATCATCATATTACGCGCGGATAAAATTTTCACGTATTATGTCCTATCTTAAATGCGCGTAATTAAATCCCAGCGAAAAATACAATTGTCACGTGGAAATTTTTTAGCGACCAGTATTTACAGAATTTCCTTGCCCACGTACGGTGATTTATCGTGTGATAAATCACTGTAGATTCAATGGGAAAAATGTCGAGTCGTGTTAGAATTGCCAATATTTGACACATTATTGTCACTTGCCTGCCAGCAGCGAAGAAGATGGTGACATGTTGAAGAGGTGTTGAAATCTTTGAGATGGTGTTTTAGGTAAACGATAATGATTGCTTTTTATGTATTTCAGCCACCAAGATGTGTTCTGAAAATGTTAGATGAAGAATGTAGATTTCCTCAGGTAAATACAATAGTATTGTAAGAACTAACAACTAGTGAAAATAATAACTTGAAGGGTTTCACTATAAATTTTTGAAATGTTTTTCATATCCTGATAGACAAAAAATTTGATTCAGTTTTAATAGTTGACCCTTTACTCCATGCATATTGCTTTTACCACATAGGTGAATAGTTTAGAATCAGATCAAACTGCACATCCTTGTCTGAATTTGATCTGGATCTACACTGGTCACTGGAATGGTTGTTGGAACAAAAGCTTTAAAAACAGTAAAATGATAACATGCTTTTTTACACCAACTTTTGACAAAATGTAAATGAATGTCAATGTAACTAGTCCAAATGTTACTCATTGTTCGATAACTTATGAGTGACTTTTCATAACCTTACTTTACAGCTTCATCAAATGAAAATGGTATAATAAAATAATTTTTTCATCACTGCAAGATGTTATAGGAAAAGCATCAGATCAAATTCTCAAACACACAGGTCCAAATGGGGCAGCACATTTGTATTGAATAAGAAAATTTTGTTTACTTTTAGTCTAGATTTCATGTATTTTATTGTGCTATTTACTTGAAATTCTTATAAGAATTTTGAGATAAATGCTTAAAATTTGTGATATTACTTGTTGCAGGGAACAGACAAATCTTACCTGCTGAAACAGCATCAGGAACTTGAGGACCATGAGTATTACATCAAAGGGAACGATCGCCGTACCTGGGAGATCGAGTTTGGCATCATGCACTATGCAGGGAAGGTGACGTACACAGCTGCAGGATTCCTGGATAAAAATAAAGACGTACAGCAAGATCAACTGTTTGAACTCATGCACAACTCCACCAATGTTTTTGTTAAAGATCTCACTAGATTTCAGGTCGGTGCTTGTCATTTTTGGATGTTATGGCAGAAACAAAGAAACAGTGTACTTGAAGCTATGCATTAATTTAAGGTGCAAAATCAACTGAATTTTGTAGACTACACCCAGACTGATATACAGAGAATACCAGCAAGACCGGGAATGCCAGAAAATTGTTCAACAAAAATGTTCAACCAAAAAGAACAGATGGCATTTGAATGTTAATAAAAAAATTAACAAAACAAGCCAAAACTTTGGTAAAACACTTTGAAGGACTTTATTTTTCTAATATGGGGCACATCACCGAAAAATGTCTTTAGGCATCTTGTGTGTCAATATCCTTCAAATGACGTCCATAAAGTTTAGCAGACAATATAACTAATTATTCATTTTGTTGTAAATATAACATTATACTTTCAAAATATGTTACTACATGTATTTCACCTATAAGTTTTAATGTTATAAAATAATTGAAATTATTTTCCAAATATAGGTAGGTATCACTGAATACAAATTTCCCGTTGATGCACCCCAGAAGATTGTGTTTGAAATGCATCATTTGAAATGTTTAAAACTCATTTCTTATCTATAGGATTTGTTGGGCGTGCGACTGGAGGACCTAAGTGGACGAGCAACAATATCAAGAACTACGCGGGGAAAACCAACTGTCGGCGACACATTTAAGCACCAGTTGTCTGCCCTTGTTGATATACTGTCCACAACAAATCCATGGTAAATTTATTAGAAATAACATAAAACTGAAATAACTATTTCTATTTGCTATTTCAGTTTCAGTTATAGCGTGTAGAATTGCTAATGTACAGTCAGTGAAGATTGTATATCTAGATAGATATGTTTGCTGGAAATTTAATTTCACATCATACTTTCCTCTGTTAATCCTTTACTCTGTAAATACAGGTTAAATTGCATGTGCAACCAGTGTGGATCCAGATAAGCTGGCACATCAGTGACATCTGATCAGGATCTATACTGTTTGCTTTTTAGATTCATTAGGTCATTTCTGACCAAGATGTGACCAGTACAGAACCAGATCAGATGACATGGATTTTCCAGCTGATCTGTATTGATCACACATGCATTATTAAACCTAAATATGGAATAAGGATTTAAAGAACTTGAAATAATGTTTTTAACACATTTGCGATCAGTGTAGATCCAGATCAGCTGACACATCCATGGCATCTGATCTGGATCTACACTGGTGGCACATGTATGTTTAAAATCCAATTTATGGAATAAAGAGTTAAGGTACCGGGTACTTGTTTCACAGTATATGTATTTAACTTCTGATATTCAGAGGTGTTTTAGATTGATTTGATTGCTTACATAGGTATGTGCGATGTATCAAGCCCAACAGCACAAAGAAGCCCAACAGTTATGTTGACAATGATGTGATTGTACAGCTGAGTTACTCTGGGATGTTGGACATCATCAGGATCAAAAGAGAGGTAATATCATTTAGTTTTTATTAACCAGGTTTCCTGTGGAAAGATAAGATAATAGGCTAGTTCTTCTGACCTGAAGTCTTGAATGTTCTTAGGAGAAGTAGGGCTTAAATGTTGAATGTTGTTTGGAAGCAAACTTTGTGCACACATGGAAAATTATAAACTTACTGTAAAGAACTTTAATCTAGCATTTATAAAATTTATTGATTACTTTTCAGGGTTATCCAGTACATGTGTCCTTGGAGACATTTCTGGAGAAGTACTCCTGCCTTTTGGGTCAAAGGTCAACTGGTGCAGACCCAAGGTCAGAGGTCAAGGCCATTCTAGATGCACTGAATTTACCCAGTATTGACTGGCAAGTTGGAAAGTCAAAGGTAAGTTTTTATTTTCTTGAAAACTTTTCATTCATAAGTTGTACAAATGACAAGCTTCGTGTTTTTGATAAATCCTAGAGAAGTTTTAACTTTCCACCAATTACACATATTTTTGTGGGCACAGTTACTTAAATACCTTTAATCATCTTTCAAATCTGGCCAGAGGAAACTGAGTTTGGTCAGTAACAATATTCCACCAAGTAACTGCCAAAAACGTTTAGAAAATATCTTCTGATTAAAAAAAAAACAAACAAACACCTGGCTTGTTTAAATTAAATATGAGTCAATCTTTGCATGCTTGAAGCTTTTTACATGTTTTTTCATAGCCTGATGAATGCAATATGTTATCAGTTCAATTCTTAAATTTATAGTGTTGTTATATAAGAAAGACAGTTAATGTTGATACAGAAATGTTGTGGGTTTTGGGTTACAGTATATAAGTGCTTGTCTGATATCTTTGACCCAGAATTGCGATTTATTGTTTTTACTCATAAAAAGATAGAATAAATAATTTGTTTTTGCCAGAATCACTAAGTGAAAATCCATCTGCTTGCAAATAAAAAACAAAACATAACGTCACTTAATGCAAAAATATTTTAAGAACAATTGAAGTCAGAATGAGTTATACAGTTTTTGCACTAAGGTTTAGATAAATCATATCCCAGAAGAATTATCTCAGACAGCCCATACCAGACGTTGGTAGTGTTACAAAAAATTGCTATATCTAATTACATTACTATGACAGTTTTCTATAGAAAAAAAGCTGTTTGATTTAATATGCTGTTCAGTTTCATTTAGTTGATTGTTCACTTGCACGATATGTTTTTGATATACACTCAATCCTATTCGTGACATGTAAAAAAGAAACATTTTAAGACTGAACTGAACCTATGATCCATGTGAGAAACTCTAAATCTAAAACTGAATTTTATTATTTATTTGAGAAACTCTAAATCTGAGACTGAATTGAACCTATGATTCATTTGAGAAACTCTAAATTCGAGATTGAATTGAACCTATGATCTATTTGAGAAACTCGGTTAATTTGAGATTGAAATGGTCCTATGATCTATTTGAGAAACTCTGTAAATTTGAGATTGAATTGAACCTATGATCTATTTGAGAAAATCTGTAAATTTGAGATTGAATTGAACCTATGATCTATTTGAGAAACTCTGTAAATTTGAAATTTGTTTTTGATAAAGTAGTTTTAATGCCTCTGAAGGGCAGCATATAGTAAATGTATTGTCCATTAAACTGTTGCACACACTTTATCTCCAAAACTGCTTGTGGGATTTCATTGAAACTTCAGTGGAATGTTTGTTACCAAGCTTACCTTCATGAGTTTCTGTTTGGTTTATTGGTAACAGAGTTATGGGCCTTTATTGGTAATTTTTTGTTATAACTTCTTGAGGAGATTTACTCGAAACTTAAATATATTTTTTATTTATCATCCACCACATCATTTCTTATCTCCACCCACATCATTTCTTTATGATGTGTCATAACTCTATTAATCATATTTCCGGAATTATTTCCCCATTATAAGATTTAACATAAAAAAATTTTACCATTGAATTTTTTACTGGTTTACTTTAGTTCGGGCTCAATTTTGTTTTATCTCTTTTCCACAGGCATATTCGATTATTTATTCACACCAATTTGATTTCGAAGTATACTAATTTGATTTCAAAGCCACATTTTAGAGGCATATGTCAATTTCCAGTGACAGCACTTGTTTCATATCAAATTCCGTTGAGAGACAACAGCTACTGCAGTCTACAGCTAAGCGATAATTATATGATCATAGAAGGAAATCTGAATGAGGTCTTTGAATTAAAAAAGATCAAAAAGGGATGAAACCATACATGTATTTGATATATTGTTGACAGTTCGAGAAAAACAACACTTTCGGGGATTTCAGAATAAGAAGAGACTTCTTCATCATAGGTATATGCTAAAGTATGGAGTGGAGTCTGGAATAAGATTATGTAGTCATATTGGAGTCAAAAATTAGAGTGAGAATTTGGAGCGGATAATAATAGTTAAAAATGACTCAAAAATTGAACTCCAAAATTTGGCTCCAAAATCTGACTGCAATTTTTGACTCCGAGGATACTCCAAAATCTCAATCCAAACTACACTCCAGATTCCACTCAAACACACCACTCCAATACTCCACTCCATATTATAGCAAATGGCAAATCTAACAGTAGACTTTGAATTAAAAAGTTCAAAAAGGGATGAAACCTTACATGTATTTGATATATTGTTGACAGTTTGAGAAAAACAACACTGTCCAGGATTTCAGCATTAGAAGAGAGATTTTCCATGATATAATTCTGGATAATGTTTCTTGATGTTACCATGACACTGAAAGTCTTCAGGGAACAATTTGGGGATGGTTTCTTAATTGCTGATGGAGAAAGATTATAGCAGAACATGAACATTTTTGTGACACGTTAAGATGTGAGATCATGGACATTTCTTGTAGGACAGAATGTACTTCATATATTAGTTCTTTTCTCCATATATTTATGGGGTTTTACACGTGCAACCAGAGTAGATCCCAATCATCTGGCCTATCTGTGCCATCTGATCTGGATCTACACTGGTTGCTTCTTGGTCAGAAAAATTCTAATGAATCTAAAAGTGAACAGTGTAGGTACTGATTAGACTGCAGGTATCCGTTGGCTGATCTAGATATACACTGTTTACCCATGGAATAACTGCCATATTCAATGGTGTAATCAGTTAAGCTAGTTAACCCTTTCCTCCATATATACGCCTTTTTACGCATGTGCGTCCAGTGTAGATCCAGATCAGCCGGCACATCTGTGCCGTCTGATCGGGATCTGCACTGGTCACATTTTGGTCAGAAATAACCTAATTAATCAAAAAGCGAATAAAGAGTGTATGATTTCTGGATCTGGTGTTAGAGAGGGAAAACTTTGGAAGCGCAACTTAGATTGTAACCTCCCCTTAAAAAAAAAGAGAAAAATTACATTTTTCAAATGAATTTATGGAACTTTGATATATTTCGCACAGGAGCACATTGCAATTTGTATTCTTAAATTATGCATTCTGGTTTATTGAATTTTACTTCTCTGATATTGAAATTAACCCGTTACTCCATTGGATATAGCTGTTATTCCATGGGTAAACAGTGTATATCCAGATCAGCCAACGCATACCTGCAGTCTGATCAGTACCTACACTGTTCACAATGGTAACATTGTAGATCCAGATCAGCTGGCACATCTCTGATCCTTCCATCTAATCCGGATCTCCACTGTTGGCTGTCAGATTCATTAGGTTATTTTAACCAAGAATTGACAAATGTAGATCGATATCTTACGGCATAAACAGGCAATAAAACTGTATATCATAATTATACCTTATGAATTTTAAAGCATTCTGATTGGTCGAGAGCTCCGTACTCTAGAGTCCGAAAAAAGTGATAACTACCCCGGGAATTAATAACTACCTTTGCTATCATCATCATCATCATCATCATCATCATTATCATAATCATCAGAATGCTTTAAATTCATAGGGTATATGATATAACAAGTAAATACTAATGTTGAGGTCGATATGTAGTTTTGCGGACCTGGGTAGTGTGATATCGACAGAGGACGAAGTCCGAGGTCAATATCACACTACCCAGGTCCGCAAAACTACATATCGACCACAACATTAGTATTTATTTGTATAATAATAATAATAATAATAATAATAATAATAATAATATCTTTATTTAAAGATGGTTATTTATTAAGCACATTTATAATAATAATATCTTTATTTAAAGATGGTTACTTATTAAGCACATTTAATTAGACTAGAAAAAAACAAACATACAAACATGAAATACGTACATTTTTATCATTTAAAACAAAATCAAATAAATTGACAGACACCTGTCCTGTAAACATATCAAAAGATGGATTAAAAACAGTAAATAGAAAAATTACAATTTGCAATAAATTTTTATTGAACTTTATAAATGCTTATTGAGGATTACATTTAATCACAATCATGATATATATGTATGTATAATTTATGATCGTTTATGGAGTAAAGAGTTTAAAAATTAACTAGGACACTTTTAGAGGAAGCCCAGTCTGGGAAAATCCATCTGTGAATGAAATCATTTCGCATTTTCAAAACCAATCAAATTACGTGACACTAAACCTGATTTTACTGCTCTGCAAAAACTCTTCAGTGATGTATGACATCAATACTAATGAATTTACTGACATCTGGTAATCCATATACTGAAGTGCAATTTACGTCCCCCAAAGAGACAATGCTTTATATGATTGAATTAGCAACCTCTAGGGAAAGATTTACATCAACCTGATTAGGGATAAAATCAAAAAACTAAATCAGGAGACTAGTCTCAAATCTCAAGCATCTGATTGGCTGAAATGGTGGCCAGTCAACATTTCAGCCATTCAAATGCTTGAGATTTGAGACTGGTCACCAGTCTCAGTTTATGATCTTGAGCCCTGAAAAGGCTGGATATGTTGACCTATAAAATACAAACAAAGATGTTTACAGGAAGGCCTCTCATGAAGACCATTCCAAAATTAAGACCGCCTCAGTAATAAGTCTCCATTTTAACAGTTTTTTGCTGGTTTCTACTAAAAAATTAAGACCTCTCTGGTCCTGTACAAGAGGTGGTCTGAATGTGGAGATTTCACTGTAATTCTTTTTTATGCCCCCGGCATCTAGTGATTGAACCGTCCGTCCGTCTTTCCGTCCGTCCGTCCGTACGTCCGTCCGAGCGTCTGTCCGTCCGTCCGGTTAACATTTTTCGGCAAGTTGGATATTTCTCAATTTCTACAAAGAGCATTGGCACTAAAGTTTACACACTTACTTAACAGTTCAAAGGTCATGACCCTGACAAGTTACATAACTCTGGGTACCTTATTTCTGGTGTTATCTCCCCTTTTTGTACTTAAAAAAGTGGTTAACCTGTTTCGGCAAGTTGGATATTTTTCCATTTCTACAAAGATCATTAGCATGAAAGTTTACAAACTTACTATACAGTGCACAGGGTATGACTCTTAACAAGTTACATAACTCTGGCTATCTTTATTCTGGGTTTTCTCCCCAATTTGTACTTGGAGATAAATGGTTAACATTTTTCGGCAAGTTGGATATTTCTGAATTTCTACAAAGAGCATTGGCATGAAAGTTTACACACTTACTTAACAGTTCACAGGTCATGACCCTGACAAGTTACATAACTCTGGGTACCTTATTTCTGGTGTTATCTCCCCTTTTTGTACTTAGAAAAATGGTTAACCTTTTTCGGCAAGTTGGATATTTTTCCATTTCTACAAAGATCATTAGCATGAAAGTTTACAAACTTAATATACAGTGCACAGGGTATGACTCTTAACAAGTTACATAACTCTGGCTATCTTAATTCGGGGTTTTCTCCCCAATTTGTACTTAGAGATAAATGGTTAACATTTTTTCGGCAAGTTGGATATTTCTGAATTTCAACAAAGAGCATTGGCATGAAAGTTTACACACTTACTTAACAGTTCACAGGTCATGACACTGACAAGTTAAATAACTCTGGGTACCTTATTTCTGGTGTTATCTCCCCTTTTTGTACTTAGAAAATGGTTAACTTACTTCTGCATGTTGGATATTTCGCAATATCCACAAGGAGATCTGGCATTAAAGTTTACACACTTAACAGTGCACAGATGATGGCCCTTACAAGTTACGTAAGTCTGGCTACCTTTTTTCTGGGATTATCTCCCCATTTTATACTTGGATATAAATGGTTAACTTATTTCATTTTTGCCCTTTTTCCCTTAGAAATTAGAATTAAGACTTAGAAATTATGGTTAAAGTTTCAATGTTAGTGTTTTTCTAAGGTAATGCTATAGAAAAGGTTTAAAACAGATGTACTTAACATACTTTGATGAAAGTGTTGAGTGGTTACTATACTATACTATACCATACCATACCATACCATACCATACCATACCATACCATACCATACCATACCATACCATACCATACCATACCATACCATACCATACCATACCATACCATACCACACCATTCCACACCACACCACCACCACCCCCCACCACACCACCCCATCTCACACCACACCTCCACCACACCACCAACAATAATACTGTCAACAACATCGTCAACAACACCACCAACAACACCGTCAACAACACCACCAACAACTTCGTCAACACCACCACCAACAACACCGTCAACAACACCACCAACAACACCACCACCAACAACAACAATAGCATCAACAACACCAACAACCAACAACAATAACAACAACAACACCAACAACTGACAACACCAACAACAACACTGACAACTACACCAACAACAACACCAACAACAACACCAACATTACAACATTACCAACACCAACAACAATACCAACAAAAGCAACAACACCCACACCACCAACAACAGCAACCAGCATACCATACCTTACTATACTACACCACACCCCACTACATCACTATAGATGGGCAGGGATAGTGGGTTGATGGGTGTGGGATCAGGGGTGTAAAATACAATAATAAAGTAACTGTAATTTATTGATTTCCTAACTTGGATTAAGAAACTTTTGTTGTGTGTGTGTGTGTGTTGGGTGTCATAAACTCCTAAATCACTCCACAGTTTAAATGAAGCCCAGTTTTAAATGTGCTTAAATATGTCTGACTTCGAATAGTCAAGCATGCAGTCATTTCCAACTGGCTCTTGTTATGATAAATTCTTTTCATGTACAGGTTCTGGCACCAGATGGTTATTTTCATTATTTAGAACTAACTTGTGATATTAGTTGCAGTTTTAACACTGAGCTATCATTTAAAATTTGTATCGTTACAAACTTCGCTACCGGGGGCATATGTGTTTTCCGAACACAGCTTCTTGTTTGAAGGAGATATGCTTTTAAAATCTTCTTTTAAAAATGAGTAATTTTTATCAGACTAACTTGGTTTGCAGAAATGTTGTTTATTCAGTGCATGTAAGAATTTGATGTTCCAAGTTAAAACTTTAGTGTATTCAAACAGAACGCACATTATATCCCCCTGGAGAGTTTGAAAACTAGTTTCCATCAATAAAATGTCTGGCAACAGAAAATTTTGAGTTTGATAGGGGGAAATTGGGAATTTATTAGATTTTCAATGAAATTTGGGAGTTAAATTACCGAAAAAACTACCATGGCACCACTGCCTGGTTCTTGATAAAGAATACAATAAAACTTCAAAACCTTGCGGGAATATCATGGTAAGAAATGAACAAGTGCTTGCAGTGTATGACAGTAAATGTTCGATCATTCTTTTAATGTTTTACTCTATATATACGGGCTTTAGTACATGTGCCAACAATGTAGATCCAGATTAGCCAGCACAGCTATGCCATCTGATCAGGATCTACAGTGTTTGCTTCTAGGTCAGAAATATTCTAATGAATAAAAAAGCCAACATTATGGATTTTTATTAGCTCACCTGAGCCATAGGCTCATGGTGAGCTATTGTGACCCGTCTTTGTCCGGCGTCCGTCGTCCGTCAACAATTTCCTTTAAACAACATCTCCTCTGAAACCACTTGATGGATTTTAACCAAATTTGTCCTGAAGCATCCTGGCACTGATGTCTACAAAAGTTGTTCAAATCATGACCACAGGGTCAAGGTCAAGGTCACTGCTGCTAAAAATAGAAATTCAGTCTTTGCTCAATTAATTGAGTTTGCTTAGGGTTATTGACTCCAAACTTGGTGTATGGGTAGCTTATATCAAACGGCAGCTTGGGGTTGCTACCCAGGTGTCTGTGATTAAGGTCAAGGTCACTGTTGCTAAAAATAGAAATTCCGTCTTTGCTCAATTACTTGAGTTTGCTTAGGCCTATTGACTCCAAACTTGGTGTATGGGTAGCTTATATCAAAAGGCAGCTTGGGGTTGCTACCTACATGTCTGTGATCAAGGTCAAGGTCACTGTTACTAAAAATAGAAATTCAGTTTCTGCTTAATAACTTGAGTTTGCTCTGGCATATTGACTCCAAACTTGATGTATGTGTAGCTTATATCAAAAGGCAGCTTGGGGTTGCTACCCAGGTGTCTGTGATTAAGGTCAAGGTCACTGTTACTTAAAATAGAAATGCAGTTTCTACTTAATTACTTGAGATTGCTTTGGCCTATTGACTCCAAACTTGGTATATGGATAGCTTAAATTAAGAGGCAACTTGAGGTTGCTACCTACGTGTCTGTGATCAAGGTCAAGGTCACTGTTGCTAAAAATAGAAATTCAGTTTCCACTTAATAACTTGAGTTTGCTTTGGTTTTTTGACTCCACACTTGGTGTATGAGTAGCTGATATCAAACGGCAGCTTGGGATTGCTACCCAGGTGTCTCTGATCAAGGTTAAGGTCACAGTTGCTAAAAATAGAAATTCAGTTTCCGCTTAATAACTTGAGTTTGCTTTGGCATATTGACTCCAAACTTGGTATATGGGTAGCTTATAACAAGAGACAAATTGGGATTGCTACCCACATGTCTGTGATCAAGGTCAAGGTCACTGTTGCTAAAAATAAAAATTCAGTTTCTGGTTAATAACTTGAGTTTCATACTCAGGTGAGCGATTCAGGGCCATCATGGCCCTCTTGTTTAATAACTGAAGAATGGGTTGACCTACAGTCACCAAATAAAGTAAGGGGGTTGATTATAGGAGTCTATGACCTTATTGTTTTTTTATCAAAAGGTCAGAGGTCAAGGTCATAGTTTGCTTTATTGGTTTGCAGTCAATAACATAAGAACTGTGTGGTCTACTATCACCAAAGAGCTTACAGATGTGAGAGATATCTTCAGTTGTTTACACAATTCAGACAACATCAAAATTTGCCGATCGTCATCCATTTCTTAGTACTTATTCATCAAATCATCAGTTTTTTATTCTGATAAAATACACAAGAGTGATACAAATATTCAGCTGAACACCCTTCTAGTTATGTTATTTTGCAAGGCAATGGAGACACATACATCATAAATGACGGACATAATTTGTAAGCCGAGCACTCTCATATGCAACCAGAATATAGTCTTGAATTATTAACTTAAGATCTCTAAAATGAATTATCTTTATAATTTCTATTTCAAAAATGGATTCTTTGCTGAAAATTTTAAAATCGAGTCACATATCTCAAGGAACTGATTGGCTCAAATGGCAACCAGTCATTATTTCAGCCAATCAAATCCTTGAGATTTGAGACTGGTTTCCATTCTCAGTTTTTCTACTCTTGGGACCTGAACCTTCTGAGAAATTATAACAATTTTTCAAACAAGGATTAAAAATTGGATGGGACGCAAACTCTGATGTGAAAATAGGTCATTGAAAGTCAGCTTCTGCAATGTAGGTTGTTTTAATTCCTGTAAAGGTAATTGTTTTAAGCTCACTTGAGAAGGGAGAGTTTTAAGCCTTCACTTCATGAGATATGCAACCAGTGTAGATCCTGATTAGCCTGCACTGATCTGCCCTTTACTATTTGGGATATGGCTTCATCCATTTTCAACCAGTGTAGATCCAGATCAGTCAGCATGGATATGCCCCTTTACTCTATGTGATATGGTTTTATCTCCTTTGCAGCCAGTGCAGATCCAGATCTGCCTGCACATCCATGCAGACTGTTCTAGATCTGAACTGTTTGCTGTTAGATTCATAAGATTTATTTCCAAGTAAAAAGCAGTTGTGTAACTGTGTCCACAGAGTAAAAAGTTGTAACTCATTCTTTATTATCCCTTTACTACATCTATACATGTTTTATCACGTGTGACCAGTAAAGATCCAGATTAGCTGACACATTTGTGTCATCAGATCTGGATTTCCACTGCTCGCATATTGGTCAGAAATAACCTTATAATCCATATCAAACAGTGTAGAGCCCAGTCTGATGGCACATATGTTCCAGCTGATCTGAATCTACAATGCATGCTCACACCATAAAGGCCTATATAAGAAGTTAAGTGTTAATGGTATATTAAATTAAATTTATTTCAGGTGTTTATGAAGAACTCTGTTTTTGAACCTCTAGAAGAGAGAAGACAGGAGTTCCTGAGATTGAACGCCGTCATCATCCAGAAAATCTGGAGAGGATATGCCAAAAGAAAAGGTAATTATGATACAACAGAGAGATCAGAACTGTGTGTTTGATGTAACCCTTCACCTCATGTTATATGGCTGTTATCCTACGGGTGAACAGTGTAGATCCAGATAAGATCCAGATCAGTCAGCACATTTGAACTGTCTGATCAGGATCTACACCATTGATTGTTAGACTGATAAGGTTATTTCTGATCAAGTAGGGACCAATTTAGATCCAGATCAAATGGCAAAGATGTTCTGGCTGATCTGGATCTAAAATGTTTGTTCAAGCCATAAAGGAAAATAATTATATAGAGGAAAGGGGTAAAGGTGCATCTATTAAAGGGCTAGCATGAAGATAATTTAAATACAGGAGCACAGTTCAGATCATGAAGATCTGTTCTGTTGTTTGTTTTGAAATTTGATTAATGTTATTAACGCTTTCCTCCATATAAAGTCTTAATGGGTGTGTAAATCCAGGTCAGTCTTGCCATCTGATCAGTATTAACACTTTCCTGTATAGATAAACCTTTATTGCTAGGGCGAACAGTTTAGATCAAGATCAGCCGACACATCCTTGCGGTCTGATCAGGATCTAAACTGTTCACATTTTTATTCATTAAGTTATTTTTGACCAAAATGCGACCAGTGCAGATCCTGATCAGACGGCACGGATGTGCCGGCTGATCTGGATCTACACTAGTCGCACATGCGTAAAAATGCGTATATATCAAGGAAAGGGTTAACACTGTTCGTGTTTTGATTGTTTAGGCTGTTTCTGACTAAGATGTGACAAGTGCAGATCCAGATCATATGGCACTGCTGTTCGGGCAGATCTGGGTCTGCACTGGTTGCACATGCATAAAAACGCAGAGTAAAGGGTTTCATTTTGTCAGGACCTCGTGAGACATTTTGCTATGACATCAAAACATTTGTATTTGTAGATTACGTCCAGTTGCGAGAAGCCACAGTTATCATTCAGACAGCCTACAGAGCTTTCCGACATCGCTTCATTTTCCGACGAAAGAGGAAGGCAGCAATCATTATACAGGTACAAATCTTGTGTTATTTTACATACTAATCCTGGGAGGGCCTGGGCACCTTGGGTTTTGCTTCAGGTGTGAAGAGTAGAAAACTGAGATTGGAAACAAGTCTCAAATCTCAAGCATCTGATTGGCTGAAATGGCGACTGGTCGCCATTTCAGCCAATCAGATGCTTGAGAATTGAGATTGGTTTCCATTCTCAGTTTTATAACCTTGGGCACTGATGTTTCATAAATCAGTGCTGCCTATGCCATATGGGGCATGTCAAAGGGAAAGGTGTCTTTTGAAAGCATCTGTCCTTAAACTGATGTCACAGTTGAGCAGATATTATAGGATATCATGCATTTCACAGTAAAAATATTGTTATTTATTATATACAAAATATAGAAAAAAAGAGAAAGTGGAGACATGGGCCTGAGATCATAAAACTGAGATTGGAGACCTGTCTCAAATCTCAAGCATCTAATTGGCTGAAATGGTGACCAGTTGCCATTTCAGCCAGTCAGATGCTTGACATTTTAGACTGGTCTCCTGATTAAGTTTTATATCTTGGGCCATGGTAATGGAAGAAAATAGGCTATAGATCATGTTTGCCTGATATGGAGGAAAAATTCAGTGCCGTCTGAATTTCAGGAAACTGTTTTGGGTAGTTATGAGTTTCAGTCCATATAAACTATGAATACTGTATAGAGCTTAATATTGGCGGTGTCAAATTTTGGCGTATTTTAAAGTGTTTTATGTTGGCGGGGTTATATATTGGCGCTAACAAGCCAGACCGCCAAAATAAAACCCTTGATGTAAAATGGCGGATATTGGACAATGGAAGAGAAGTGTAAACTTCGCAGTTATTCTATTGTTAAATTTTAAGTGTGAAAACATTATCGCAGCTACCTAATACAGTACTTGATTGCTTTGTTTGATATAACAATTATATTCCTTTTGTTGACGCATTATAAGTTTTCAAGTTCAAAAGAAGTGCCGCTGAAAGGAATGGACGACAAGCGCAAAATAACAATCCTTCTGGCTATTTCTAAAGAAAATCAGTAACACATTCATGTACTGTTGTTTCGTGTTCTTTAAGTATTATTCATGTTTCAAAGAATATACACAATTTAGAAACATGCAACAATCTTTCTTCATCATGGGAGGAAGCTGCGACAAAATATGTAATATTGTATGATAGTTATATGCCTTCCATATATTAAATTGGCGGTGTTTTAAATTGACAGGATTTTTATTGGCGGTGTTTTATATTGGCGCAACTGACCCTGACCGCCAATATCGCCAAAATTAAACCCCTGCCAATATTAGTACTTATACAGTATGTGGTTAATAATTTTATTTTATTTTATTTTACTTTCCCTTGAAATATTGAGTTTTCTCAGATATCAAAATGGTAGATAACTGTTTTAAGACTGTGGAATATCACTTTTATTATACCCCCACAAACAAAGTTTGAGGGGGTATATAGGAGTGAGCTTGTCTGTCGGTAGGTCCGTTGGTTGGATTCTTTGTTTCCGGATGATAACTGATGAAAGGCTTGACAGATTTAAATAATTTTTGTTACACAGGTGTATCATCATAAGATACAGTTCAAGTTCGAATTTGGGGCTGGTGGGGTCAGTGTCAAGGTCACTGTTACAAAAAATAGAAAAAATTCTTTCCGGACGATAACTCTTGAAATGCATCAAATATTTTTAAAAATTTTGGTACACAGGTGTAACATCACAAGATACAGATCAGGTTCAACTTCGGGGCTGATGGGGTCAATGTCAAGGTCAGTGTTACTAAAAATAGAAAAATGGTTTCCGGATGTTAACTCATGAAATACTTCAAAGATTAAATCCTTTTTTGGGACATAGATGTAACATAAGAAGATACAGGTTGAGTTCGACTTTGGGGCCTGTAGGGTCAATGTCAAGGTCACTGTTACTTAAAATAGAAAAACTGTTTCTGGACGATAACTCATGAAATTCTTCATAGATTTAATATTTTTGGGACACAGATGTAACATTTCAAGATACAGGTTAGGTTTGACTTCGGGCCCTGTGGGTTCAAGGTCAAGGTCACTGTTATTTTAACTTCAAAACTTCATTTCCACTCAGTAACTATAGCTTAGAATGAGATTCTTGAGTGAAATTTGGTGTATTGGTGGTTTCTGTGAAGACGACTTTTGGCATTGAAAATAAGGCATGTGGGGTCAAGGTCACTGTTACTAAAATTAGAAAAACTGTATAATGCTCAATAACTGTAGTTCTGAATGAGATATTGTGATGAAAATTGCTATATAGGTAGTGTCTGTGAAGACATAGCTTGGTATTGAAAAATGGGCCTTGTTGGGTCAAGGTCACTGTTCACTGTTACTAAAAATAGAAAAAATGGTTTCTGGATGATTTCTAATGAAAGGCTTCACATATTTTAACATTTTTTGGCACACATTGATTCTAAGAATTCCCAGTTCAAGTATCAAGCACACGTGGGGGTATTTAATCACTTTCAGTGATAATGTAGTTTTCAATGGTTTTTTTTCATGTTGGTAACCATATACACATGATATTCCCAAAGAAAACATTGAGAAATGGGGTTCATGTTTGGGTATATGACATTGTGATGTAACTGACACCAAGAAACAAAGTTTTTAGTGTAATTTCATGCATTTTTTTTTTTATCAAAATCACACAAATAATGAATTAAAGCAAAACAGAAAATTTGCTTTTACTATTTGTAGATAGAATATATATTTCACTTATGAACTCCGGAATTCTGTATTTTCACTGGTGGCTATGCCAATCGTGAAATACAAATTCCAAAGCTCGCACAATGAACTATATTTTCCTATCTTATACTGGCAAAATCAAATCAAATATCCTTTATATGATATAAAATACAAGATGTGAGGAATATTCTGAGTGTTTCAGAAGCTAAATTTGCTAATTTGGCAGAGATATTCAAGCAAAAAATTTCAAATCAAATACATCGTTTGCTAAGCCCTGCATTACAGCTCTATCCTGCAGTATTGACTTTGAGATAAGATGTCAAATACAACAAAATATAAAATAAAATATGCATTTATCTATCAAACGAGAGCGGTAAAAAACCTATTTGTTAGACATTCATAAGATTTTGTCTGAGTTTCGCCTTGATTAGTTAGCTTATCTTTTTGTAGAACATACGGCATCCATTTGAAACATTGATTGAAAATACTCGCCAAATGAAATCTACCATTTTTACATCTAATATATCAATCAGGCAGACAGAATCTCCCTTCATTTTGAAGAGCTTATTGTGTATTTAGGGTGATTATAGGGTTATGATTGGACAAATCGGCTCTGTTTGCAGAAGGTCAATTGAATTAGCCCTCATCTTCTACAGCTCACCCAAAGAAATATAAATAAAAGAAAGAGATAAATTGGATTTACCAAAATCCCAAGAATTTACACAAAAATGAATGACTAGGTTTCATGAACAGTTTCCCTGATTTCCACTACTGCAGGAAATAAACTGCATTTATATTGCAAAATGAAATAAGCAAACTGCGAATGCACTTACATTTGTGGACATACAATTTTGTTGATTTCTGTTAGACAACATTATCATTGGTAATCAAATTCATGGACCTCAATTGAGATTGATGTTGGCCCAAATCAGTAAAAAATGTTGTGGGGAATGTAGCTAGATACTTGGTGAGATTACAGGAATATTTTGTTTTTTTTTACCTTGACAAAAATCCTCATTGACATAACAGTTTAACCCAAATGACATTATTTTAAAAAGCAATAAAACTCCCGTTAAACGGCCCCAGAAGTTGTTCATTTTCTGAAAGGGGGGGGGAGTGCCTATAATTTATTTATTTTTCTTACCGTCATTGTTCGAATATAAGCCACACTTATGTTTAAGCCGCACCGCCCCCAAACCTGATGGAGCAGATAAAAATGGCTTAACAAAATGTATAAGTAGCCAAACCTGTGTATTAGCCGCACCCCCAACTTTTTACCGACAAATTCTGGGAAAAAAGTGTGGCTTATATTCAGACAATGACGGTATATTAGATTCTGAAGGATACTGGATAATAAATGTGGATCAACTGATTTTGTACCTAAAATAACATGGTGGCATTTATTAGGGGAGGGGCATTTAAGAGCAATTTTACAGAAGTATACTTGCATACATATAAAATTCAATGCACTGTTTCAATATCCTTCCTGTAATATCACTACTTGTCAACATTGAGATATGCAAGAAATATTTTTTATATTTACTTGAGTAATAGATAAAATATCTTGACAATATCATTCAATAAAAATCATTTATCAGCAAAATTAAAATTAAATTTAAAATGTATTAAGATTAAATTAAACTTTAATAAATTTAATTTTAATGTTTAAAAAATATTTCATAAAGTGACCCATTTTTGAGATTTTTTTAGGGTTTTAGACTCTTGCAGTTATTTAAAATAAAATTGAATAGGATGTGTTGAAAATGGTGTTCTTTTAATATTTCCTTGTTTTTATGCCCCCGAAGGGAGGCATACTGTATAGCGCTTAATATTGGCGGTGTCAAATTTTGGCGTATTTTAAAGTGTTTTATATTGGCGGGGTCATATATTGGCGCTAACAAGCCAGACCGCCAAAATAAAACCCTTGATGAAAAATGGCGGAAATCGGACAACGGAAGAGAAAGGTAAACGTCGCAGTTATTCGATTGTTAAATTTTAAGTGTGAAAACATTATCGCATTTACCTAATACAGTACGTAATTGCTTTGTTTGATATTCCAATTATATTCCTTTTGTTGACGCATTTTAAGTTTACCTAATTGTTTGATTTAATATTATTTAATTGTTTTAAAGCGGGTTTCTATGAGATATCAAAAAAACTAATTTAATTTACTACATATACGAAAGCTATAACTCTAAAATGCTTTTTCTTAAGTTAAAAACAAGTGCCGCTGAAAGGAATGGACGACAAGCGCCAAATAACATGCCTTCTGGCTATTTCTAAAGAAAATAAATAACACATTCATGTACTCTTGTTTCGTGTTAAAACAAAATATATATAATAGTGTATCATAGTTATCTACCTTCCAGATATTAAATTGGCGGTGTTTAAAATTGACGGGGATTTTTATTGGCGGTGTTTTATATTGACGCAACTGACACTGACCGCCAATATCGCCAAAATTAATCCCCCGCCAATATTAGTACTTATACAGTATAGTAATCGCACTGTCTGTCCGTCCGTCCGTTCGTCCGTCCTTCCGTCCGTCTGTCAGTCCGGCAAAATGTTGTCCTCGCTTCTTCTCCAAAACAGCTTGAGGGATTTCATTGAAACTTCACAGGAGTGTTTGTCACCAAGCCTAGTTGTGCATATCGTCAGGAATTTCTGATTGGATTATTTTTTGCCGAGTTATGAGCACTTTGTCATTTTTTGCTAACCCTAACCCTAACCCTAATTCTTGTCCTCCCTTCTTCCCCAAAACCGCTTGAGGGATTTCATTAAAACTTCACAGGAGTGTTTGTCACCAAGCCTAGTTGTGCATATCATCAGGAGTTTCCGCTCAGATTATTTTTGGCCGAGTTATGAGCCCTTAGTCATTTTGAAACTATAAAGGTACATTAATGAGCCCAAATGGGATCATTCTGAATTCCTAGCCCTAAACCCTAACCCTAACGTAAACTGAAACCACTTGAGGGATTTCATTGAAACTTCACAGGAGTGTTTGTCACCAAGACTTGTTGTGTATATCCAAAGGAATTTCTGATCGGATTATTTTTGGCTGAGTTATGGGCCTTTTTACCTAACCCTAACCCTAAACCCTAACCCTAACCCTAAGGTAAATATTGTCAACGCAATAGAGGTTACATTTTTTGTCTGATTGTCATGAAATTTGGTCAGGATGTTTGTCCCAATGATTTCTCGGACGAGTTCCAATATGGGTCATCTTGGTCCAAAAACTAGGTCACTGTTACTAAAAATAGAATTTTCTTGTTAACACTCTAGCGGTCACATTTTTGTTCCCATTGTCATTAAACTTGGTCAGGATGTTTGTCCCAATTATTTCTAGGCCGAGTTTGAATATGGGTCATCTGGGTCCAAAAACTAGGTCACTGTTACTATAAATAGAATTTTCTTGTTAACACTCTAGCAGTCACATTTTTACTCCAATTATCATGAAACTTGGTCAGGATATTTGTCCCAATGATTTCTAGGGTGAGTTTGAAAAAGAATCATCTGGGTCCAAAAACTAGGTCACTGTAACTAAAAATAGAATTTTCTTGTTAACACTCTAGCGGTCACATTTTTGTCCTGATTGTCATGACACTTGGTCAGCATGTTTGTCCCGATGATTTCTCGGACGAGTTTGAATATGGGTCATCTGGGTCCAAAAACTAGGTCACTGTTACTAAAAAAACAATTTTCTTGTTAACACTCTAGAGGTCACATTTCTGCTCTGATTGTCATGAAACTTGGTCAGGATGTTTGTCCCAATGATTTCTCAGACAAGTTCGAATACGGGTCATCTGGGTCCAAAAACTAGGTCACTGTTACTAAAAATAGAATTTTCTTGTTTACACTATTAGTGGTCACATTTTTACTCTGATTATCAGATTGTAAAGAAACTTGGTCAGAACATATGTCCCAGTTATTAATTGGACGAGTTTGAGTATGGGTCACATGGGGTCAAAAACTAGGTCACTGTTACTATAAATAGAAAAATCTTGTCCAGGCTGTATATTTGTTATTTCTCATTGGATTTTAAAATAGCTTGGCTCAAATGTTTACCATGACAAGGTGTACTTTTGCGTACAATACCCAAGCCTGTTGGTCCAAGGTCAAGGTCACTGTTACTAAAAATAACATTTTCTTGTCTGGGCTGTTAATTCCTAATGAATGAAGTGATTTCAAAATAACTTTACATAAATGTTCACCATGACAAAGGGATGTGTTGCTTACAATACCCATGCAGGTAGGTCAAAGGTCAAGGTCACTGTTACGAAAAATAGCATTTTCTTTTCCAAGCTGTAGATTTGTTGTTTCTTATTGGATTTTAAAATAACTTGGTGTAAATGTTCACCATATTGAGACGTTGGGTCTTGTACAACACAACTTTGTTGTACTCAGGTGAGTGATAAAGGGCCATCATGGCCCTCTTGTTTATATTACCCACATCATATGTAGTAAGGTCCATAACTCTAATAATCATTTTTCAGGATAATTTCCCCAATAATCTTCAAATTTTCTAAAAAAAAATGTAATATTTCACTTTATTTAACTATATACTTACTACAGACTTGAAACATATGATCCTTTCATCTTTCACTTTATATGCATGCAGTATGTTTTGTCTTCCACAAGCATATTTTTCATTACATATGTTTATTTATTACATATGTATACCTATTTGATTTCAAAGCTGCATTTCGGGGGCATATGTCAATTTCAAGTGACAGCTCTTGTTTTTTTAGTTGTCTAAGATTTTCTAGGAAAAAAAAAATCAGATTATTTTGATTATCTTGACTCCCTCCAAGTTATTCAAATTCTTTATAATGGCATACTTTAAAAAACAACACCACCACCACCATTTTACACAAACATGCCCCTTTAAAAAACTAAACTTCTAATACCGGCACATTATAATGTTGTAGAAACTAAACTGTTTGATCCGGTTAACTTTGCATTGACAAAAAAATAATAAATTGAAAAGAAATTGCTATAAGAAACCTCTGGTTGTATATGGAGAGCATCTCGGGAAATGGTACTTTTGGACTGTTGACATCAATTCTTGAAATAGCGTCATAGTCGAGTGGGCCAAAAAATTATTTAGCATTTTGAAATAAAAATATCATTATCTTGTAAAAATCTGCAACAAAATTACATTATAGATATGAAAACAAATGATGTAACTGTAAATTCTTTCCAAATATAGTAATGTTTAAATGTCAAAAAATATGACTGAAGGTACCTTTTCCTGTGGCGTGCCGCATATTTGCTTTGTAGATGAAAACAATAGCAAGCGATATCTTGGAGAATTCCTTGGAGATTTCTATCAATTCATTATTATTCATGGCTTTTAACAGCATACAAAAGACAGCGAAGATAAGTTACTGTGTCTGTCAGTTTTGGAGTCGGTTTAATTCAAGATTGACATGATTTAAGTAACAGTTTTTCTCTAGAAGATAATATTTCCATTTGTTAGGAACCCAAGGTGTGTATTTTGTTGAATTGGTGTTCTGCCATTTGAAAGTTTATGTTGACCATTTTTTCAATGGATGTGGGTTTTTTTCCTGTGTGCAAACAGTGTAGATCCAGCTTGCACATCTATGCTGTCTGATCAGGATCGACACTGTTCGCTTTTCGTTGTTTTTTTTTTCATAAATGCCACTTTAATGCCATGTGCAAACTATGTAGATCTAGATCAGCCTTCAGATGTTTCACCTTTTTATTTTATGCTTTTCAGTGAATTATAGAATTTTTCCAGTGAAATAAAAGTGGTATTTCACTGTTTTCAAACAGTGGAATATCATTTTTATTGTCACTGATTTTTTTCACGTTGGTACCCAAACGCATATAACATAGCAAATGAGAACGCTTAGAAAACGGGCTCAATTTTGTATATTTGACGTCATGACGTCACAATAAGCAAGCAGTTTTGGCGCCATTTCTGTCACAACTGTTCTGTCAAATTCACGCAAATTTTGCTCTAAAAGCATAAAATAAAAAGAAAATTTGTTTTTACCAGTGAAAGATAGAAATATATTTCACTCGTGAACTCCTGAATTATAGTATTTTCACTCGTGGCATCGCCACTCGTGAAAATACGAATTCCGGAGCTCACTCGGTGAAATATATTTCTATCTTACACTGGTAAAAACAAATATCCTCTATTTCTCTGAAAAATAATGAGACAGCTTCAATGTTTACAAATTTAAAATAAATGAAAAATTTCAAAATTGCTTCCCAGTTAGATGGCATAAACCATGTTTATTTCTGAAGAACTATCAATACAGAATATGTTGACCCCCTTACACTGGCCTCAGAATCATCATTCACAAAATTCCTAATGATGAATAAGTATAAGCTTTTTTATCCTTGTTCAGTTGACATTATTTATGGAAGATTTCCTGGAATAATTCATATGTAAACACTACTGACCATACAGTGACAGCAAGCAATATGTATTCTGTCGGGATAGTTGATGTATTAGAAACTGAATTCAGAATATAATGTAAAGGGTAGTCAGTTATTGAGATCTATGGTCTTTTTTATGATACATGCTCATGAAAAAGTAAAAAATACTTTAGAAGATAGGAGAAACATATTAAGTAAATAATCTGGTATGTGGAGAAAATACAATATTTAGTTAGCAGTAAGCACTTAATTAAAACCTTAGCCAGCAGTTTGAAATAGGCACTCGTATTTGCGGTCATAACATTTAGAGGTTTCCTGTAAGACATCATTTTTGTAGGTACTTAAATTTGTAGATCTCAATTTTCTAAGTTTAATCCTTCACATTCATGGATCTTTCTGGAAATTTTGCACGCGACCCTGAAATGAGTGAAACGGAGTCATTATGAAGCAAAATATGAACCCTTCACATAATATATGCACATTTTAATGCATGTGCGACCAGTTCAGTTTCAGATCAGATTGTACACGTAAAAATAACCTAATGAATCAAGAAGGAAGCAGTGTAGATCAAGATCAGAGAGCTCAGATGTGCTCACAGATCTGGATCTACTCTGTTCGCCCATGCAATACAGGTGTAACTATGAAAGAACGGGTTATTAGGTATTTAATTACCCCTTCACTATAAATTAAGGTCAGCATTTCATTTTGGCTTAAAAATTGGCTGGGGGCGGGTTTAAGGATAGGGGAGGAAAGTTGAACAGGGTATACAGTAATAAACATCTTTCAGACCACTGAACCCATTTCCATAAATTGTGTTCAAAAAAGCAACTCCAAAAAATCTGTTAAACACTGTTTTGTGGTAGCTTTTTTCAATAGAAAAGCCATTTCTGTAAATTAATGGCATTTCTATGTAAATCTACAGACATTTGGCTTCTTTTATAGAAAATGTTGCTATTTGTTAGAACACAATGACTAACTACTTTCCAATACTGTATAATATATTCATTTGTTATTTTCGATTTAGATTTGGGCTTAGATTTGTTGCCTGTACAAGCTTTGATATGAATGCTTTTGGCAAAAGAAAATTCTTTTGGCGATTCGGTTGTATAAATATGCCAATACTGTTTCAGCTTTGATTTCTTGATTTTTGGAGAATAACATTTGAGGTCATAGAAGAGAGATGTCTGATTTAACCCTTTCCTCCATAGATACACTATTATTGCGTGGGCGAACAGTTTCTATCCAGATCAACCAGCACATCCTTGCCATCTGATCAGGATCTGCATTGTTCGCTATTTGATATACAAGGTTATTTCTGACCAAAAAGCAGCCAGTGCAGATCCTGATCAGACAGCATGGATGTGCCGGCTGATCTGGATCAACGCTGGTAGCACATGCGTAAAAATGCGTATAAATGCCAGCAAAGGGTTAACCATCTGCTCCATGGATATGCCTTTTATCACGTCTGGCCACTGTAGATCCAGATTTGCTGGATCATCTGTGCTATCTGATCTGGATCTACACAATTTTGCTTCTAAGTCCGAAATAACATAATAAATATGAAACCCAAGATAGTAGATCCTGATCAGATGGCATTGACATGTTGGCTTATGTGGATCTGCACTGTTCCTTCTTGGGGTAATATTCATATCTAATTGGTATCAGGATTAATGATTATTTATTTCTTAAGATTCAAATATTCTTATCCCTTTTTTTCAGTGTCATGTACGAGGTATGCAGGCTCGTCGTTTGGCAGCAGAACTTCGTGAAATCAAGCGCATTGAGGAGGAACGTCGACGACAAGAACAGTTAGAGGCGGAGCGACTGGCACGTCTGAAGGCTGAAGAGGATGAATTAACCATAGCTGAATCTCTCAAGTATGTTCATATTATAACTATCCCTTTACTTCATATATACCAGTGTTATAACATGTGGGAGCAGTGTAGATCCAGATCAGCCATCATGTCCATGCCATCTGATCAGGATCTACACTGTTTGCTTCTTGGACAGAAAAACTCTATGAATCAAAAGCGAAAAGTGTACATCTTATGCGGTCCTTTCCCATTACTCCATAGAATATGGCTGTTATCCATGGGAGAAAAGTGTAGATTCAGATCAGCACAAATGTTTGCGGTTTGGTGTAGCTTTTTTATTAGCTCACCTGAGCTGGCTCAGGGTGAGCTATTAGGATCGATGAATGTCCGTCGTCCGTCCACACTTAGTTCGTTAACACTCTAGCGGTCACATTTTTGCTCCGATTGTCATGAAACTTGGTCAGGATGTTTGTCCCAATGATTTCTCGGACGAGTTCGAATATGGGTCATCTGGGTCCAAAAACTAGGTCACTGTTACTAAAAATAGAATTTTCTTGTTAACACTCTAGCGGTCACATTTTTGCTCCAATTGTCATGAAACTTGGTCAAGATGTTTGTCCCAATGATTTCTCGGACAACTTCGAATATGTGTCATCTGGGTCCAAAAACTAAGTCACTGTTGCTCTGATTGTCATGAAACTTGGTCAGGATGTTTGTCCTAATGATTTCTCAGACGAGTTCGAATATGGGTCATCTGGGTCCAAAAACTAGATCACAGTTACTAAAAATAGAATTTTCTTGTTAACACTCTAATGGTCACATTTTTGCTCCAATTGTCATGAAACTTGGTCAGGATGTTTGTCCCAATGCTTTCTCGGACGAGTTTGAAAATGGGTCATCTGGGTCCAAAAACTAGGTCACTGTGACTAAAAATAGAATTTTCTTGTTAACACTCTAGCAGTCACATTTTTGCTCTGATTGTCATGAAACTTGGTCAGGATGTTTGTCCCAATGATTTCTCGGACGAGTTCGAATATGGGTCATCTGGGTCCAAAAACTAGGTCACTGTTACTAAAAATAGAATTTTTCTTGTTAACACTCTAGCGGTCACATTTTTTCTTCGATTGTCATGAAACTTGGTCAGGATGTTTGTCCCAATGATTTCTCGGACGAGTTCGAATATGGGTCATCTGGGTCTAAAAACTAAGTCACTGTGACTAAAAATAGAATTTTCTTGTTAACACTCTAGCAGTCACATTTTTGCTCTGATTGTCATGAAACTTGTTCAGGATGTTTGTCCCAATGATTTCTCGGACGAGTTCGAATATGGGTCATCTGGGTCCAAAAACTAGGTCACTGTTACTAAAAATAGAATTTTTCTTGTTAACACTCTAGCGGTCACATTTTTTCTTCGATTGTCATGAAACTTGGTCAGGATGTTTGTCCCAATGATTTCTCGGACGAGTTCGAATATGGGTCATCTGGGTCTAAAAACTAAGTCACTGTTACTAAAAATAGAATTTTTTTGTTAACATTCTAGCGATCACATTTTTGCTCCGATTGTCATGAAACTTGGTCAGGATGTTTGTCCCAATGATTTCTTGGACGAGTTCGAATATGGGTCCAAAAACTAGGTCACTGTTACTAAAAATAGAATTTTCTTGTTAATACTCTAGCGGTTACATTTTTGCCTCGATTGTCATGAAACATGGTCAGGATGTTTGTCGCAATGATTTCTTGGACGAGTTCAAATATGGGTCATCTGGGTCCAAAAACTAGGTCACTGCTAGTAAAAATAGAATTTTCTTGTTAACACTCTAGCGGTCACATTTTTGCTCCGATTGTCATGAAACTTGGTCAGGATGTTTGTCCCAATGATTTCTCTGATGAGTTCGAATATGGGTCATCTGGGTCTTGGTCACTGTTACTAAAAATAACTTTGTTGTACTCAGGTGAGCGATAAAGGGCCATCATGGCCCTCTTGTTACAAGGTTAAAAATCGGATGAATGCTATGGGCTAAGACTTATATCCCATAGTGGACTTTGTAGATCCAGATTAGCCTTAATGTCTGTGCAGTCTGATCTGGATCTTAAACTTTTGATTCTTAAAAATAATATAATACATCTTAAAGCTACTAGTGAAGATCCTTATCAGACTTCATGGATTTGCAGGCTTATCTGTATCAACACTAGTCACACATGGGACATGCCATCTATGACAACAAGAATAATAACTCCTGTTTCACTAATTTTTGAGTTATGCCCCTTTCAAATGCAATTTTTACATGAAAGTGAATGTTGCTTGTAACATTGAAAGTACTTACCCTATTTATTTAATACTGGGAATATATCATCTGCATGAACATAGCCATCAGTGACAACAAGAATGATAACTCCTGATTCACTATTTAATGAGTTATGTTCATTTTAAATGCAACATTAACATGAAACTTAATGTTGCCTATAACTTTAAAAGTACAGTCATGTCGTATTCATTTCATACTTGGAATATGTCATTTGCATGAACATCAACTATCAATGACAAGAAGAATAATAACTCCTGTTGCACTACTTTTTTGAGTTATGCCCCTTTCAAATGCAATTTTTACATGAGCCCTTTCAAATGCAATTTTTACATGAAACTTAATGTTGCCTGTAACACTGAAAGTACTTGGTCTGTTTACTTAATACTTGGAATATATCATTTGCATGAACATAGCCATCATTTACAACAAGAATGATAACTTCGTTTTCTCAGTTTTTTAGTTATTTCCCTTTAAAATGCAATGTATGCGACACGTGTTCTGTGGAGCACCAGTGTCTAGTTCTTTTGCACTTTCAAGGGATATTTGTCAGAAATAGATGCAGACAGATTAGTTAATGCCACTGCAGGAGTTGGAATTAATATGTCTTTTTTATTACCGGGAAACGCTGATTGTATACATAGATCAAGATTTTCTCTTTTGATAAATAGAATGTTAAGATGATAATTTTAGGTTTCCCTATTGTCAGCTTTATGATGAATTAGGTGAATAAACTTCCGAGCTGTTTATGGTAGATATTACAACATGTCTGTCTGCGCTGGCTAATGATGAATTGTGTTACAGTGTGTTAAGATATTTAAGTGAATATTGCTGGTGTTAGGTTAACCCTTTACTCCATATAGACAACTTAGATCACATGGATGACCAGTGTAAATCCAGATCTGCCAACAAATTCATGCTGTCTGATCTCCATCTGCACTGTTCACTTCTTGGTCAGAAACAGACTATTGAATCTTAAAAAGAACAGTGTCGCAGATCCTGGGTCAAAGATTATATTGGCAACCTGTCTCAAATCTTAAGCATCTGGTTGGCTGAAATGAAGATAATTCCTCATTTTTTCAAAATCAGATGCTTGAGATTTGAGACTGGTCTCCATTCTCAGTATTATAATCTTGGGCCTGGATTAGCTTACCTGAATCCACACTGTTTGTCTATGTTATAAAAGTTGTATCTATGAAGTGAAGGGTTAATGACCTAATTTTTATGCCCCCACAGTGGGGGGGGGGGGCATATAGAGTTGCACTCGTAGGTAAGTCCATCCGTACGTACGTCGCCAAATCTTGTGGCATCAACTCCTCCTAAACTATAAGGCGGATTTCTTTCAAACTTGCACAGATGATCAAGCAGGATGTGTAGATGATGGTAAAGAAAGGATTTTTTCCTGCGACCATTTTTACCAGAGTTATGGCCCTTTGTTATTAAAAATAATGTTGCAGCAGTGGATCATCAGTGTCCAAGGACACATTCTAGTTTTGTGATGAGGATCATTAGCTGTAGTACTGAGCATGTCCCCTTCATTGCTGCTTTATACTTTATTACATATTATACATGTAGTTCTCATACCTTGTAGTTCATTTTCATGGTTCCATCAATGCTTATATGGAAAACACGTTTTAATCATGGATCTCCAGCCTTCCTTTCAAACCATGATTATACATATAAGTAACATGTGTTGAGGTCAAAACAAAGTTTTAACCCTTTCCTTGATATATACGCATTTTTACGCGTGTGTGACCAGTGTAGATCCAGATCAGCAGGCACATTTGTGCCGTCTGATCAGGATTTGCACTGGTCGCATTTTGGTCAGAAATAACCTAATGAATCAAAAAGCCAACAGTTTAGATCCTGATCAGACAGCATGATGTGCCGGCTGATCTGGGTCTAAATTGTAAGCACATGCGTAAAATGTATCTATGGAGGAAAGGGTTAATTAATTGACAGGCTATATATTTATGTCCAAAAAACAATTAAATTGAATATCTACTGCAAGATTCTCACTTGCAGCTTTTGAAATCACCAAGTCTGCAAATACTCTTGGCATTGATTGTTTTTGGTTGAAAGTCAATGGAGTTTTAGACTTTTGTTTGATAAGCAATATCAATATTTCCAGAAAAATGTCGAGAGACCAACTGTACAGAAAGATCATGTAGGTAGCTGATTGTTGTAAACTCACTGTGATCAATTTATATGTTGTCGTTTTAACACTTTCCTCCATATATACACATGTGCTACCAGTGTAGATCTAGATCAACCGGCATATCTGTTGATCTGCTAGCTGATCTAGATGAACCGGCATATCTGTTGATCTGCTAGCTGATCTAGATGAAGCAGCATATCTGTTGATCTGCTAGCTGATCTAGATGAAGCGGCATATCTGTTGATCTGCTAGCTGATCTAGATGAACCGGCATATCTGTTGATCTGCTAGCTGATCTAGATGAACCGGCATATCTGTTGATCTGCTAGCTGATCTAGATGAACCGGCATATCTGTTGATCTGCTAGCTGATCTTGTCAGTTCTGCTGGCAGTTTGGTCAGATCTATATACAAGCATGTGCAATCAGTGTCCATACAGATCAACTGGATAAATCTGATCTGGATCTGCACTTTTCACATTTTGGTCAGAAATAACGTAAGCAAACAGTATAGATCTTAATCAGACTATACAGATGTTCCGGCTGATCTGGATCTATACTGGTTGCCCATGCAATAAAGATGTATCTATGGAGTAAAGGGTTTAAGTACATTTATTTTCATACTGTCACCTTAGAGCAGAAACAGTATATGTATGATTCAAATAAGGACTTAACTGTTTTCGCACTAAGGTTGCAAGTATTTCTTATTTGTATTAAGAATGAAACCTGTATTATTTGTCTCTATTGACTCACATTGGCTTAAGTGTGTGCTTTATACTGAAACACTTTCAAAATGTTATGTTATTTTAGAGGCACTTGAAAATTATTCAACAGTTTGGGAAATTGTTAGTCTTATTTCATAATTTCATTGATTTCTCATTGTCATTTAAGTTCATTGTTTTCCAACTAACAACAGGTTCGCAACATCTCTAAACCCTTTACTCTATATATACAGTTTTATCCAGTGAGTGACTGGTGTAGATCCAGATCAGCTGGCACATCTGTGCAGTCAAGAATTGGATATACGCTGGTAGATTCTTAGCCAGAAAATAATCCTATAAATCTAAAAGTGAACAGTGTAGATCCTGATTAAATGGCATCAATGTGCTGGCTGATCTGGATCTACACTGTTCAACCATATCCCATGGTGAAAAAGGTTAAGATCTTTACTATTTTTACTTTCAGCAGAGTACCTTAATTTATTCAAAGTATCATTACCCAGTAACCTGTTTTTGACAATAAACAGTATTGAAATTAACTTGTCTGTCATGTGACCGTCAAATTATCAATAAGGTCACCAATAACCGATTAAAATGTCCCATAAAAATATTCTTAAGGTGACTTGTGATTAGGATGTGCAACTTGTTCTAATGACGTCGTAACAGCATTATCTAAATGGTGCACGTTTTCCCCAGTAGATTTCTTTGATTAAAGTTTTTATCCAATGAAAGAATCATACACACTTCATGTAATACAACAAAGTATTAAACTGATGTGACTGTCAAGTTATCAATAAAATCACTTAAAATATTGTCCCATAAAATATTCTCAAGGTCCCATATAATATTCTCAAGGTCAAAATATGCAACTTGTTCAGATGACGTCCCAACAGCATTATCTATACTTGAGGACAAAAGTCTTGTCCGGTATGGTTTTCCATAATATCTTTTGAAAGCATGAAATCTAAATTCTACATTGCTCTACTGGCATTAATTTGGTATCAATGAAAAGAGGACAATTTTATGCATTGAATGAAAAAATAATTTCAGAATTTGAGCCACTATTGCCGTTAGAGTAATGTGTTGAAAATTGGCATGCAAAAAGTTCCAATCTTCCTACCGGACAAGACTTTTGTCCATTAGCATAGATGTGCACGTTTTCCCCAGTTCAGATATACATGGAGTGAATGGTTTACCAGTAAACTAGTCCAAAACTAACATTGTTGGCCATAATCAGTTAGGCACTCCAGAATGATACCTTCACTGTGTTGATGATAATTGTAATAGCTGTTGTTGTTGTTGTTGTTCATGCTGCTGCTGTTGTTGTTGTTGCTGCTGTTTAATAGTCTACTTGTCTTGGTGCAGAAATTGACCTAAAGCTGAAGCAAATAGTACAACAGGTTCAATACTCCCATACATTGTACTTTTAAATTGAATAGAAGCAAAATAATTTCCATCATGAAACAGCTTTACGACTTTCTGGTTGTATTGACCTGATGAAAACTGGATTATTGTGTGAATTTTTACCTCTCTCTTGAGAATTCATGTCTATTTCAACTGAATTTTCTGGTGTAGATGCTTTCAGAACACAAACTAGTATATTTTGTCTGGGCTTAGAGTATATGTGATGTGCAATAAAAGCACTTTTGTTATGAAACATACAAACAAACCTTGCTATTAACCCTTTCTTCTATATTTACGTGTTTTAACACATGTGACCATTGTAGAACCAGATCAGCTGGCACATCTGTGCCTTCTGTTCTGAATCTGCACCAATTGCATCTTGGTCCTAAATAACCTAGTGAATTTAAATGCGAACAGTTTTGATTTTGAGTAGATGTTTGCTTTTTGATTCATTTAAGAAGCAAACAGTGTAGTTTCTAAACAGATGGCACAGATGTGTAATGTTGACGACACACATGTGGTTAAACCTGTATTTCCCTAGATATATGTTTTATTGCATGAGTAAACAGTTTAGATTCAGATCAGCCAGCACATCTATCAGGATGCTGATCTAAACTGTTCACATGAAATTCAAATAGATATTTCTGACCAAAAAGGGAACACTTATGTGCTGACTGATCAGGATGTTCAGTAGTTGCCAATGTGAGTTCAACAGTTATTTATTTCTGACCATGAAGCAAACTTGGATGTGCCGGCTAATCAGGACCTACACTGGATGCCCATGAAATAAAAGGCATATTGAGTATTAAGTAAAGGGTTTTAACTTATACAATTATAGATGCATATTGGCTAAAGCTTGGGGAGATGGCCTTTACGTTCTGCAGGCGACAGTCTTATGCAATATAGATGACTTCTCAGTCATTGACTGATCATCAGACAGTGCCGAACACCTTTTAAATGTCACCATTTTGGCAATCGGTTTTTACAGACTGGTGTTTATATTATATTGGCTGTGAAGTCTGTCGGAATTGCTTTTACTGTTCACATCTAAAGAATTCTTAAAGTAATTGGCATTGTGCAATGTTGTGCATCTTTGGTGCTTTGTTTGTTTTGAATGTTTTACAGTCTGTGGGTTTTTGGCATAACATAATTTAATAATTACTGAATTGTTTAACCTGTCAGGATATATATAACGTGACAGATGGGGAATTTATTTTTTGGCACTGCAGATTTTAACATTGATCCTATGTTCTTTAATAAATGTACTTTATGTACTATAATTATGTACTTGAATAAATAAATAATAACTTATTAAGAGTAAAGCTCTGATAAATAATAAATAACTTACAGATTGTAAAGTTCCTCTGTGCTTAGGGAATCGGGTGATTTTTTTAACAAGTTCCATCAAAACAATCATCTTAATTTTTTTCTTTGCAGAACTTATGAATACATGCCAGAAATAGTCTTAAAAAGTTATTTAAATCTTCTCTTGCTATTTTTCTTTCGATATGATCACAGCACTTGCCTAATGTCAATCAAAGACCATCATAAATAGGCAAAACTGTACATTTTTTCTTGTTAATTAGGTTTTATAGCAGCAAGCTATTTCTTAAGGCTAGGTTTCCAGTAACAAAGCAGATGCTTTTCATCTGCAAAGATTATCTCGGATTTACCAAGATATAACTCAATATTGAACAGATCTAGTTGCCCTACTCCTGTCTATTTTGGAATCAGTCTTCTCTTTTTTAAATCATTTTACTTCCCTCTTATGGATTGAATTTACGGGTATTAATGAAAAAAGGTTCCAATTTGAATGCTAAACACTTAGTATTTTTTATAAAATCCAATCTGAGTTTGAAGTTTGTAATTTCAAAGCCAAAGGTGACAACAATGCATCAGTTAATTAAATTGTGCTCATGTTATAGGGTGTTTTGGTTATTAAAATGTTTTGTTCCTGTCTTGTTTTATTGGTCAGCTTCATGTTTTCGATTAATTAGTTTCATAAATATCTTGCTTAAATTTTGTTTAGAGTTGCTTTGCCGCTACAGCGAAATATGCAAGTCATATTACCCCAGCATATTGCAGAAATCATAGGTACTAACATGATGTTTATTCGACCCACACTTGTACAATATACAAATACCATAAATGGGTATCACAAAATGGTAATGTCATTTGGAGCCACACTGTTAGAGTATACAAATACCACACAGGGATGCCACAATTATGGACCAAAATTAAATATGACATGACTAAAATGGTAATGTTCGTTGGACCCCACTGTTGCAGTATACAAAATTAATACCACATGGGGATGCCACAATTACGGACCAAAATTAATATTACACTCAGCATCCGTTGTTTTGCAGTTGATTGAAAAACACACCATTACTGATTTATGATTTTCAACCCACATAATTTTAAATTAATGACTTACTAGAAACATGGAAGTAATTATAGCTTATGAAAAATCAGTTTTTAATAAATAATAAAAATACTCCCAGTTTATTGTAACAAAAACACCCACATATAAACAGCATCAAATCATGTTGTTCTGATATAACTATGACAGCAAAATAAGGGTGACAGACTTCTCAATTAATTATTAAATAACGATGTTTGATGCTAAAAATATACTGATTGGAATAAATAAAAATACCTGCTTATGTTTATAATGAAATATTTTTATTACCGTTAACAGTTATTTGTTTTTAGAATTATAAAAGACATAAGGTGATAAAATACAAAGATTTAATTCATCCTTTTCTGCAGCACCCATTTCAATTTCATGTTAGGCAGTGCCATTCAATCCATTTAACCCTTTCTTCCGTATATACGCATTTTTACGCGTGTGCGACCAGTGTACATCCAGATCAGCAAGCACATCCATGCCGTCTGATCAGGATCTGCACTGGTGGCATTATGGTGAGAAATAACCTAATAAATCAAATAGCGAACAGTGCAGATCCTGATAAGACGGCACAGATGTGCCGGCTGATCTGGATCTACTCTGTTTGCCCACGCAATAAACGTATGTCAATGGATGAAAGGGTTAAATATGAATGGCTATGTCTTTTTATCTAATTTTTATCCAGATCTCAGCACAGTGTTTTCTTTTGATTCTTTAGCTAATTTCTGACCAAAAAAGCAATTAGTATAATATTTTATCCAGATCAGATGGCATGGATGTGCTGGCTGATCTGGATCTACACTTTTCGCACATGCTATAAAATGCATTTAGAAATACATGGATTAAAGGCTTAAAAAAGCATTTGGTGTTACGAATATTGAAATCTTAACAAAAAAACTTGTTCTATTTTAAAGAAACATATTTTTCGTAAATTCCTTTTAAACACTCCTGGGACGTTTATTAGGGGAGGGGAATTTAAAATTCTAATATTATATTCTGAAGGATATGGATAATTAATATAAATAAACTGATTTTTGCCCCTAAAATATAATAGGGGACCTTTATAAGGGGTGGGGCATTCCAACGAATTTTACGGTATTTTTCAGTTAAATTAAAATCCAGGACATTTTGTACAAGATCAATGTTCCATCCCAGAAATGGTCTTTTGGGAAAAATTGTTTGGAAGACATGATAAAAAGCAATGTGTTTTTCTCGTTTTTTTAAGTCCCAAAGAAAATAGATTTCCAACGGAAACTGAAAATATTTTTAACTGCATGTTAGCAAAATTATGCGCAATAAATTTTATTCTACTTGAAACTAAAGTTCATAACTTATTAAGACTTTCATGTGAGTCATACGTTTTAATATCTGTATAAATGAATAATAAACTGTGAATAATATTGGATATATTGAACTATACTCAGCTAAACTCTTAGGCATCATTTCGAAAATTATTCATTTCCTTTAACTCCATGGATATGGCTTTTATGACATGAGCGTATAGTGTTGGTCCAACTTCATCTCATTCATTACGTTATTTCTCACCGAGAAGCAAACCTGGATCTACACTGTTTACCCATGTACACAATAATAGTACAAACTATGGAGTAATCATTAACAAAGGTTTCAAACCAATATTTTCTGTAATTCTCACTTTTGAAGACTTGGCAAACCCTTTACTCCATATCAACAGATTTTATCACATTTGCGAACAATGTGGATCCAGATCAGCTGGCACATCTATGCTGTCCAATTTTGATATATGCTGTTCATTTCTTGGTCATAAATAATCTGAAGTGAATAAAAAAGCAAACAGTATAGATCCTGATCAGACATCACAGATGTGCCGGCTGATCTAGATCTACACTGTTTGCCAAAGGATAACATTCATTTTTATAGGGAGTAAAGGGTTACAAGTAACTTTATAAGTAACGGACTGTATTATTCTGTGGTATTTCTGAGTTTCAATGATATTGTGGTAGAAATTCTATTCAGGATATAAATATGAACAACAATTGAACTTTAAATGGGACCTTTTTAAAAGACAAGATAAAAATAATTAGTGTCATCGAAACTGAAGGTTGAGGTTGAAATCCCAAAATGTTCAAGTGCTCAAATCGAGATTCTTCATATGATGGTACTTGAACACGATAGATTCATTTCCCATAATAATCCTTGTCAGATGGTTTGATTACTTGGTGTTTTCCTGGGCGTGATCACCGCTGATAATTGTACACAAAAATATTTACGCGCTAATAAAAATGCCGCCAACATGGCAGATGAATGTTGTGAAGGGAGAATATGGTCAAACATATGTTATTATCGTGGCTTGCCTCAAGTAAGTGAACACCAGTTTGCCTTTTACTCCGTGGGATATGTTTGATATCCCATGTGTGACTAGTGTAGATCTAGATCAGCCTGCAGATCCATGCAGTCTGATCTGCATGTTTGCTTTTAAATTTATTTGATTATTTCTAACAAAGTGCCAAACAGTTTAGATCAAGATCAGATTGAATGGAATTGTACGGAAAATGTTGATCTGGATCTGCATATTGATCTGGATCTACACAAAAAAATAAAAAATAAAAATAATTAGCTGTATACATTGAGTAAAGGATCACCCATTTTGTAAGCAATATTTACAAGTTATCATTGATTCCCAATATTTATTTTTTTTATTCTTCAATTTAAAACTAGGTCTACAGAGATGCACAAGCTTTCGTGACATTTTGATTTGTATCTTCGACAGTCAGCCATTGATAAATTGAAAATAAAAACAATGCTCTGTTGGTGAAAATGAAACTCACCACTGACAGTGATTTAAATTTGCATTTCAATATCTACTTTTTCTTTTCGTTTTGAAACAGAAAACATTTCAAGATTACAAAGCTATTCATTGTGATAGTATGCACGCTTTCAGGAAATTAAACGCCGGAGCAAACAATAACGGGGAATTTTCTGTTTATGTTCAATTTCAGAAAACAATGAATTATTTTTTCTCAATTGTCACTTTAGTCAATTCCCAGGAACATTTCATGATGTTTCTTGAAATTAAAGCAGATTTTGTGGTATTATTTCATTGTCGGAGCTTTTCCCCCTGTGCAAAGTTTTTTGTTGTTGTTTTCCTCCGAATTATTGTATGAAAATAATGAGATTTTCAAGTAAAATCATAATTTAATTCACTAAAGGGATAGTTCACGCAGGTTTAAAAAAAGCCTATTATTGTCTTTAAATTATATCCTGGTTGTTTTTAACCAGGTTATTAGATTGGAGTTTGTCAGCAGGCAGGTTGGCTGGTGGGCATCAACATTTCAGTGTTTTTGTGTACATTCACTTTTTCTCAGTAACTATTCAAGGTAGAGATTTGAAACTTTTAAATGTCTAACAATCACAATAGCAACTATCAGGACAAGTTTCAAAACTTTTGACTTTATTTTGTCATAATTATACCTCTTTTTCACTTTAAATTAAAGAAGACAAATTAACGAGCACTGTGTAGTCTTGCAGGTATTATAAGTAGGGATGGGAGCGAGTATTCGAGTAGTCAGGTACTCCAAATGTTAATTGAGTACCCAAATAATTATACCCCCACAAACTAAGTTTGAGGGGGTATATAGGAGTGAGCTTGTCTGTCGGTCTGTCTGTCGGTCGGTCGGATTCTTCGTTTGCGGATGATAACTCATGAAAGGCTTGAAAGATTTAAGTTATTTTTCAACAAGTATTTGCGTACTCAATTACAAAATGTAAAAAAAAAAAGCAAATTTTTATTACAGTCGTCCTTATGGAATCTTACAAACCGCAGACTGACAGTTAATTTGTACTTTTCGCACCATGTTTCCAATTAACAAGATGACAGTTGGGGGCACAAATTACCGATTATTGGAGCCTCCTTGATGCTATTGTTTGATGCTTTAGAAACATCAGTAACATAGACAATAATTATGCAATCATGAAAATTAGCCACCTGAAACAAGCAAAATAAAGAATGTTTTCAAAAGTTGATGCTCGAAATGAATTGATTAAATGTCAGTATTTTGTTTACTGTAAATTTGTTGTTTATTTTTTTGAGTCATTGATTATGACAGTATTTAGGCATGGTCATACCCAGTACAATAGTAAGAAGCTGATATTTCCTCTTACATTAGAGGCAAGTTTCAAGTACTCGTTAGTACTCGATCAGAACAAGATCGAAGTACCTGAGAACCTAGTTTGCTACTTGTTCCCATCCCTAATTATAATTGAAGATAAACTTTATAGCCAAAATAAAAAATTTAAAAGAAGTTCAAATTTGTTTTGAAAATTGAAAATGTTGCAAAGTATGCATTTTCAGCATATTTCCAACACACTTAAGTGGTTTTCATTATGGGGCACATGTGTAGGCCAAAATAATTTAAACAATTTTATTTGTATGCTTAATTTATCGTTCAATTTCGTTTTTGGTTCACAAGTGTGCCCACATTGAAGACCGCTAAAATCTGGTCTGAAAATTGACATGATGCAGATTTTTTGCAGATTTTGCTCATTTAGGCAATTTCAATGACCAACTGCATTACTAACAGCTTAAAGCAATGCTACTGGTCTGGAATTGTTCACCTCCCCACTCCACCCCCCCCCCCCCCCCAAAAAAAAAAAAAATTAATAAAACAAAATTAAAACAAAATTAAATAAAATCAAAACTGTGTTGCTTTGGTAACAGGAAACACTTTTTAACCCATTCCTTGATCTGGATCTAAACTGTTCGCCCTAGCAATAAAGATGTATCTTATATAATACAGGAAAGAGTTAAGGCCTTTTGGGTAATGTTATTTTATATACTATTTCAGGGAGTCCCAGAATGAGCTTAACTCGCTCACCCAGCTCATTGAGACCATGTGGACGCAATACGAGCCTACGGTGTCCCCAAACAATCTCAATCTCGATGAGATCTTCTCATTCCTGCAGAGGGAGCAACATCTCGAGACTAAAGCTGGTCGTCAAGGCAACAAGACGCTGGACGAGATTACAGATGAGCTAAATGAGTTAAATGATTTGCTAACACAAGATATGGTAAGCCCTTTACGCAAAAACTTCCATTGAAGGTTCTTTTTGTCTTATTTTGTTTGTTACATGTCTGTGTAAGAATTTTGTGATGACACAAGGTATGGTAAGCCTTTTACACAAAAAACTTCACTTGATGGCGCTTTTTGCTTTATTAGCTCGACTATTCGAAGAATAGGGGAGCTATCCTACTCGCCCCGGTGTCGGCGTCGGCGTCCATTAAACAAAAAATGCACTTTGGTCCATTACTTGAAAACTACTTATGATATCAACTCGAAACTTGGAATATATATTCACCATTAAATTCTACATCATTACCAACAAGACCCATAACTCTGCTTCCAATATTTTTCAAGTTATGCCCCTTTTTCACTTAAATTTTGCGTTAAGGAAAATATGCACTTTGGTCCATAACTTATAAACTACTTGAGATATCAACTTGAAACTTGGAATATATATTCACCATCAAATTCTACATCATTACCAACAAGACCCATAACTCTGCTGTCAATATATTTCAAGTTATGCCCCTTTTTTCTTATATTTTGTGTCAAGCAAAATATGCATTTTGCCTCTAACTTTAAAACTAATTGAGATATTGCCTTGAAACTTGAAATATATTTTCACCATCAAAATCTACATCATAACCAACAAGACCCATAACCCTTCTTCCAATATTTTTCAAATTATGCCCCTTTTTCGCTTACATTTTGTGTAAAGCAAAATATACAGTCGGCCCTTAACTTCATTATGAATGGAGGGATTTCAAAATAACTTGGCACAAATGTTCACCATGACAAGGCGGTGTGTCGCGTACCAGACCCATGCCTGTAGGTCCAAAGTCAAGGTCACTGTTACTAAAAATAGAATTTTCTTGCAAAATCGTGTCCGCTCTGTAACTTTATTATTTCTTATTGGGTTTTTAAATAACTTGGTATAATTGTTCACCATATCAAGACGGTGTGTCACGTACATGCCCAAGCCTGTATGTCAATGGTCAAGGTCACTGTTGCTAAAAATAGAATTTTCTTGTCTAGGCTGTTACTTTGTTATGAATGGAGGGATTTCAAAATATCTTGGCACAAATGTTCACCATGACAAGGCGGTGTGTCAGCACAATACCCATGCCTGTAGATCCAAGGTCAAGGTCACTGTTACTAAAAATAGAATTTTCTTGTCCAGGCTGTAACTTTGTTATGAATGGAAGGATTTCAAAATAATTTGACACAAATGTTCACCATGACAGGGCGGTGTGTCACGTACCATGCCCATGCCTGTAGGTCAAAGGTCAAGGTCACTGTTACTAAAAATAGAATTATCTTGTCCTGGCTGTTACTTTGTTATAAATGGAGGGATTTTAAAATAACTTTGCACAAATGTTCATGAAAAGGCAGTGTGTCCACACAATACCCAAGCCTGAAGGTCCAAGGTCAAGGTCACTGTTACCAAAAATAGAATTTTCTTGTCCAGGCTGTAACTTCATTATAAATGGAGGGATTTCAAAAAAACTTGACACAAATGTTCACCATGAAAGGGCAGTGTATCGCGTATTATTCCCATCATTGCACTTGAGTGTCTGAAAATGATGCATAGCGGGGCATCCGTGTCCTATGGACACATTTCTAGTTTCACTTATATTTTCACTTAAGTGCACTTCATCGATAACTTTGCAAATACTTAAGGTATCAACTTCAAACTACCATTATATTTTCATTTCAGTTCTTTTTCTGTAACATTACTGAAGTGATTGATATTTGACTAAAAGTAAATGTCTCTAATAAAAAATTACTAACAAGTTTTCTAACAAATTCAGAAATATTTCATAGTTATTCCCCTATTCAGTTTAATATTTATGGTACATTTAGGAATTATTTCTGTTATTTGAAAAGAATTTCTCCCATACCATTCACTTGTAAATATTTTTCCTGATTGCACATGAATGTATGGCCATAGTTGTTATTGTTTTAATCTTCAAATTGCATTTGTTTCAAATGATTCGAATAGTCGAGCATGCTGTCTCCTCTGACAGCTCTTGTTAAATTTTGTTTGCTACAATGGATTGTAGTTATTTGTGCCAACACACGGTATGGAAAGCCTTTCACACAAAAACTTTCTTGGTGTTTTCTTTTGCTTTATTGAATTCTATTAGCTACTTGCTGGTGAAAATAGTTGGATTGTAGGAATTTGTGCTGACACATGGTATGGTAAGCCTTTTACACAAAAACTTCATATGATTGCTCTTTTTTTTTACTTTATTAAATTTTGTTAGCTTCCTGCCATTGAAAATAAATTAATTGTAGGAATTTGTGCTTATCATAAAGCATTAGTCATGGATGTCATGATAATGTCTGACCAGTACATTGTGTCTGGAAACCTACAACAAAGATTTTGAGAACTGACATGTATTTAAATGTATCCATATAACTGCAATTACAGCTTTTAATGCTTAAGACTAAATCAGCAAATTGCAGCTTTTGAAAATGTTTGAGTTTTTAACATGACAACAGACTTTGGCTTATACTAAGCTTCATAGAGCTGAGAGCTTGCTTATGTGCACTTTTATCTCAAACCTTAAAACAATGCCGTGTGAAGTGTCAATTAAGGCAAAATATGGGGGCGCATCATGGGTACAGGTGTCTTAATAGTTGATTTTAATGCATGAAATGAAGCTGTAAAGCTAAGCAGACGACATTGCTTAATTTGCGTTTTGCTGTAGAAATAACATTATATTGTTAAAATGTGTTATAAAAATCCTTTTTGTTATCACAAATAAAATATGAGGAAATTGTAAGTTATTTCCAAATAATGTGAAATGTCAAAAAAATATCACAGAAGACGGCTTATGTTATCAAAAAAACATAAAATTAAATTGGTTATTTAAGATAGATCAATATTACAAAGCAGGTTATCCCCAAATTCTAATATCATAAAATGGTTTAACTCCTACTTCAATCGTTCTTATATTGTTTTTGAGCTAAGGTGATTACTTACTTGTCAGTCAGGTCTGGTCAGTTCATTTAGCCTAAGTTTAGGTTATGAAGTACTTTTATGTCCATTTTATCCATTAAAAACATGGCCTATTGGTATGTTATGACAGAAATACAAATGGAAGTTGCAGCTTTGAGTTATTGGTCTAAGACATTCGGTGCTTTAAATTATTACATAATTGTCATTGTGTGAGAAGGAAGCATGATTGAAATAAAATAGCGTCATATCTTTTATTTCTTGGTGCACAAAGTTGAAAGTGTAATAGAAATGTACTTATTTGCTTCTCAAAAGTTTCCTGTGAACATTGTAAATTTAACGAGGAAAGGGATAGTTTGTCTTGTGACTGTTTTCTACTTGCTGGGGACTGCGGTTTAGTCTTTTTCAATTACTGCCCCAAAATTGCTGTTGGTTCTAGTCCTTTGCAGTCAGTGGCCCCACACTGCTGTGGGTTTGAGCACTACCGTGACTCTCCTGTCCCTGACACTGATGTTGGTTAATGTTTTTGTCAAAAACCAACCTCTCACTGCTTTGATGAAATCAAAACCATTTTGACACATAATTTAACTTGTTCACATTTGGTGTCAATTATCAATAATTTAATTTTTTTATCAAGCACTTTGCTTGAAGTTATACTAAAGTTTGTTTTCCCCATATGTGGAATGATGAATGTCACATCAGATGATAGTGTTTTTTTACTCTATGGGATATGATTATTATCCCATGGGCAAACAGTGTACATCCAGATCAGCCTGCAAATCCAGGTTGTCTGATCTGGATCTACACTGTTTTTTTAAGATTTACCAGCTATTTCTGACCAATAAATCCAGATCACATGGTACAGATGTAACCACTAATCTGGATCTACACTGGTCGCTTGTGCGATACAAGCAATATATGTGAAGTAAATGGTTAACTTTTTTCATTGTTATACATGTACTAAATTTTATATGTGCATTTAGATTTAAATTTTATGTGATATGCAGCCCGGAGGAGCTCCAAATAATTTATAAATAATATGTCTGACAGCGTAATCTGATATTTTATTTCTGCATTTGTGTCCTTATCGAATATTAATATTAAGTTTGTCTATATGTATTGATCGAGTTATGAAAATTGTCTAACATAAGGGCATATGGACTTTCAAGTTGAATTATGTAGGTGCTCAAGAACCAGAGCATTAACCCTTTACTCTGTAAATAGACATTTACTGCTTTTGGAAACAGTGTAGATCCAGATCAGCCTTCACATCCATGCCATCAATTCAGGATCTTAATTGTTTGCTTTTTGGTAAAAAATAATAAACCTTATAAATCAGAAAGCAAATAGTGTAAATCCTGATCAGATGGTACAGATGTGCCGGCTGATCGTGATCTACACTGTTCGCCCTGGCAAGAAAGGTGTGTATATATAAAAGAAAGGGTATGTACGGTGCTTTAGAACCAAGAAGAAATCAGATTGACCAATCAAAAGCAAGAGTTTAGAGTCTGCCTTTCTAATTTCAGTTTTACAACCAGATAAGCTGGCACTTCTGTGCCATCTGATCAGGATCTACACTGTTCAATTTATTTATTTATTAAGTCATTTGTACCGAAAAAACAGTGTAAATCTAAATCAGCCAGCACATCATTTTCGTGCTGTCTGATCAGGATCTGCACTGTACACTGTTAGATTCATTGGGTTATTTCTGTTTAAGAGGTGAAATGTGTGAAAACGAGATCAAAATGGCATGGATGTGCAGGCTAATCTGGAGCTATACTAACGGACAATGAAAACGCACGGTTGGGATAACAAAGAAAATGCATTTCTTATAAATATTTTTTCACAGTTTCATAAAAACAAATGCATTCCGGTCATTTAGATACCAAAGTTATGAAAATTGGTTGCATAATAAAAAAGTTACACTTGGCTAAATGTGACATTGAATTGGTTCTATCTGTTTCCGGTTGTTCATTGTCACAATGAGCCAAAAGTGTTGATTTTTGGGGTACTGTCTTTATTACGCAATAATGTTTTTATTATGCTATCAATTTTCATAATTTTGGTATCTGAATTACCGCAAATAGCCTTTGGTTTTATGGAACTGAGAAAAAATATTTATAAGAAATATATTTTCCTTGTTAAAATGCAATTATTCTGACCGTGCATTTTCATTGTCCTTGTGTCTACAACTGGTTGCAGACTTGATAAAATGGTTTACCCATATATATAGAGTAAAGGGTTCAAGTGACATCAACTGTTCTGTTCTAGGAACTAACCTGTGCCGCCAGATCAATTTCTCTGCTGTTTGCTCTTCATTCGTTACTTCTATTTGCACAAAACAAATATTTCAACTAATAGTATCATATGTTTAAATTGTTGTCACCAACAGGTTAAACAAACATAAAATATTTAATTTCTGTATCAAAAATAGTTACATAATTGTTAAAGTCCCCAACTTTATAGTATCTTGACTTTCAGAATATTTGCTGATCAGGCAAATAATGAAGATATTACACAGCAGGAAGATTCTTTTCAATTAACACTCATTTAATTTGTTTAAATTTGAATTTTGAAAGTATATGAAAGCAGCAGAGTTGGCTGGGATCAAATCTTTTTTATGTAAACATACCAATTTGAATTATTCAGTGTGTATCTTTGGTCTTTTTTCACTGCATTGGTATTCCATTTTTTGGATTCCAAAAACCTTAAATTTTTCTTGAAGGTGTTTGATGTAGATTCAAAATACCAGTATTATTACAGAAGACTTGGTCAAGTGTTTGACATTCTATTTCCTAAATATAATATTGTTTTACATAACTGTAAAAAAAAAACTTAAAAGATTTTCATCGGGATTTTACAACAAACTTAGTGGCCACTATTTTTGTAAGGTAATGATGAACACATACACCTGAAAAGCAAAATTTAATAAACTTGATAACCAAATTAAACAAGCAAATCAGAAAACTAATGCTCATGTTTTTGTTTGGCAATTCAACATATATCTAAATAGTAAGCCCTAGAGATTTATGACTTCATTTAAACAACATTACAGTAATTTTAATGATTTACTCATGATTGCATTTGGAAGGGGTATGTATGGTTGCTTAAGAAATAATCTATAGCTTCCGGTGAATTATCGCAGGATAATTCACCGGAAGCGGAGTTCAGATGCGTAAGGATATATCACGAGGGGCGTAGCCCCTAGTGATATATATCTACGCAGCTGAACGACGCCCTGTGAATTATCCTGCGATAATTCACCGGAAGCTATTGATTATTTCAATTCTAACACGACACATCTGACTGAATAAGCGAACTAATCATAACTCAATTTTAGCGCGTTGCAATAAACGCAAATGGGTTATAAGGTCGGCAGTTAGTGTTTACTCCCTAAACATCTCCATAATTCAAAAACTGATAATAATTAAAAGATTGAATAACAAACTTGAATACATGTCCATCCAACCGCGCATCCAGCACTCGCCAGTCGACATTCGAACCGTATTTGTCATTCCAACGGTTTAATACTGCACCAGGAAATAACATGTAAACAACGGAAATGACGTGACGTCGTTAAAATGGCACGTTAACGTCACCTTAACGTTGCCGCAAAATAGCGGAAAATAATTATAGTATTTTATCTAAATATATAAAATAAACATTTTTCTATTACTGGGGTATCATTATATTAAGCGCAGGTAAAAATTTTGCGTATACTGTGCTTTCTTAATTGCGCGAAATTAAATTCCAGCGAAAAATACAATTGTCACGTGATAAGTTTATACGGACAGGTATTTAGTAATAGCCGTGCCCACGCGCGGTGAATTATCATGTAATAATTCACAGCAAATTCAATGGGAAAAACGTCAAGTCGTGTTAGAATTAATAGTACTGACAATGATTGCCACATTCTGATATGTTTGCAAATGTCTAAATAATTAATCCCAAAGATGCATGACTTCATGCAAACAAACTGTTACATTGCCACAATTATTCAATGATTGCTACATTCTGATACATTTGAAAAAAATTGAAATAAAAAACAATGAAATAAAGTAACAAGCTCAGAAATAAATGTTGAAGAGTTCTAGACATAAATATGATTTGAATTAAGGAGACCGTGCTGTTCTGTGTGGGTAAGCCACTGGCAATATGGACTATAATTGCTATATATACCATCAGGGAGGCCAAATGTATAGTCGGAAAATTACCCATTATGGCAAATTATACGATGGCAAAATAAGTGGAACAATTGCTGTCACTTTGACAGGGAATCTTAAAAGCAGACTGAAATACTCTGATACACATTTCTCCATATTAATTTTATATTATAACAAGGGTTTTAGCTAGAATGCGACCATTGTAGATCTAGATCAGCCTGCACATCTGTGCCATCTGATCTGGATTGACACTGTTCACTTCTTGGTCATAAATAACCTAATCAATCTGAAAAGAAAACAATGTACATCCAGAGCAGATGGGACAGATGTGCTGGCTGATCTGGATCTAAATTGGTCACTCATGTGAGAAAAGCGGTAAATATGGAGTAAACGGTTAATTACTTTCAGTATAACGGTAGCAGTTAAGTGAAAGGTGTCTTATAAAATCAAAGACGAGCATCAAGCTCTCTTAACCCTTTCCTCCATATATACACCTTTTATTGCAAGAGCAAAAACTGTAGATCCAGATCAGCCAGCACATCCTAGTCATCTGATCTGGATATGCAACGGTCGCATCTTGGTCAAAAATAGCCAAATGAATCTAAAAGCAAACAGTGTAAATCCTGATAAGATGGCACAGATGTGCCAGCTGATCTTGATCTACACTGTTCACCAATGCAAAAAAAAAGATGTATCTGTGGTGTAAAGGGTTAAGTGATAGATGTCTTATTAAATCAAAGATGAGCATTAACCCTTTCCTGTATAGATACACCTTTATTGCTAGGGCGAACAGTTTAGATCCTGATCAGACGGCACGGATGTTCGCTTTTTGATTCATTTTCTTATTTCTGACAAAAATGCGACCAGTGCAGATAATGATCAGATGGCACGAATGTGCCGGCTGATCTGGATCTACACTGGTCGCACATGCGTAAAAATGCGTATATATCAAGGAAAGGGTTAAGCTCTCTAATTTTAGTAGTTCTGACATGCTACCGAGAATTCTAATCGTGATTTTAATCCAATAATAATAAAAGAAAGCGATTAACAGTTCACTGCCTCTATGTAATTGTTTTTCTATTGATTTCCATCCTAAATGATTTCCTGCGGATCCATTAGTTTATCCCCGACATCTGCTTTGAACAGTGACTCCATACATTTCTGTCAAATTTTCTGATTGGTTAATCCATGCGTACAATGTTTAGTGTTCCCAGAGATATCACTAGCCTGAACGGGAAATGATTCCAATGCGGTTATATCAAATGTGACGAGATATGATCCAATAATGATACTGCTACTGTGACATTCTTTAAACCTCTTTCATAGATGACTTATTAAATGTTACGGGCTTTATGTGTTGATCTATTAATGTTACTTTTTTAATTTAATTTTTTTTTCTGTGACCAATAGCAAAAAAAAGTTTGGATTAACAATATTCTAGAACATTTGTGGTGATTAATTAATGTTACATTTGTTTTATTTGATTTATTTTTTGGTGATCAATAGCAAAAATCGTTGGATTATTATATTCTATAACAGTTAATATGTGTTTATCTATTAATGGTACATTTTTTATTTGATTTTTTTTGGGTGATAAACAGCAAAAAGCAGTTTAGATTATCATACTCTAAAACAGTTATAAGTGTTGATGTATAAATGATACATTTTTTTATTTGATTGGCTTTTTTTGGTGATCTAATGCAAAAAAGTGGTTTGGATTATCATATTCTATAACAGTTAATATTTGTTTGTTTATAAATGCTTTTTTTTAATTTGATTTTTTTTTGTGATCTAGTGCAAAAATATTGGCTTGGATTATCATATTTTAGAAAATTTTATTTGTGGTGATCCATACTGTTACGTTTTTTTATGTGACCTTTTTTTTGTTGATCATAAGCAAAAAGCAGTTTTGATTTTCATGGATTATTATATTCTGCAACAGCAAAAAGCAGTTTGGATTTTCACGGATTATTATATTCTGCAACAGAATCTGGAAATTATTTTCTGGATTCCTATTTAACCCGCAAGCAAAAATTTAAATAGAAGCTGTCTTTAAGTGAGAAATTGAGTTTAACATTTTGGTGTTATAGAATTTTAAGAAGGATTTAAGGAATTTTAAAATTTTAGGAATTTGATGGAAGCACTTGCATTCAGTTGGAATTGTTACAAGTCTATAGTCATACAAAAACTTCTCTGTTTGAAGAAATTGCATTTTGAAGATATTCTATATAATATTTTATATTTGTTTTTGGATAAAACTTTTACTCCTGGATACACCTGTTATCATATAAGTGTTCAATGTAGATCCTGATCTTCCAGCACATCAAAATTCTGTGTCTTCTGATCAGGATCTACACTGTTTGCTGTACGATTCATTAGCTTATTTCCGACTAAAAAGTGAACAGTGTAGATCAAGATCAGATGCCATAAATGCATCAGTTGATCTGGATCTACACTGCTTGCCTGTGCAATAAAAGTTGTATGGATGGAGTATAGGGTTATATTAAAAAAAATTCAGATCAGTCTGGAAATGGCGTGCAGTCAGATCAGGGTTTAAGTGAAATATCCCTGTGAACATCCTATGGATAATAATGTGTTAATTAACCCTTTCTTTCCATATGTATGCATCTTTATGCATGTACGACCAGTGTAGATCCAGATCAGCCGGCACATCCATGCCATCTGATCAGGATCTGCACTGGCCGCATTTTGGTCAGAAATAACCTAATGAATCAAAAAGCGAACAGTGCAGATCCTGATCAGACGGCACGGATGTGCTGGCTGATCTGGATCTAAACTGTTCGCCCACACAGTAAAGGCATATCTATGGAGGAAAGGGTTAAAAAGAATGCATTTAAATAAGTATTGCAAATATTTCAATAGAAGAGATTTTAATAATAAGTGCTTTTCCTTCCATTATAAATTAATGCAGAATTTTTTTTTTTTTTTTTTTATTCATAAGTATGTATTTTTGTGTTCTAAATTATTTTTCATTTTATAGGTAGTGTAAATAATTCTTGTATTACCTATAGCATGGGAAACTTAAAAAATGATTATTTGAAAATAGGATTTTAATGTGCTAAAAACAATTTGAGACAGCGTTTTAAGTGATCAGTTGCCTAAAATTGGATGCATCATTGAGTCAGTGTTATAAGTGATCAGTTGCCTAAAATTGGATAAATCGTTTGTTTAATAGGACACAGAAAAGGTAAGTTTGGAAGAAAGATCTGTATACCAATTACAAACCATAATGTTTGTCAAGAGAAAATACTGTTCTTTAGATTCTCTCAAATACTTTATGCTGTGTGATTCTATAGGCACGAACAATTTGTTGCATTTCCATAATCTTAACCTTTTTACTCTGTATAAACAGTTTTTTGCATGTGCATTCAGTAGATCGTTATCAGCTGGAACATCTCAGCCATCTGATCAGGATTTAACACTGCTTCTTGGTAAAAAAATAACCTAACAAACTAAAAGCAAAGAATATAGATCTTGACCATCACTGATATGTCAGCTGATCTGGATCTACACTGTTTGCTCATGTTATAAGTTGTTAATTTTTGCCGTTTTTTTCTTGGCACACAATCCTCACAGTTACTGTACCAGTCATGACAATATTTTGTCATCTTAGTGCAAAAATGACATATACTGTTGATGCTCTAAGGTGACCATTTATGACTTGCGTAGATCCTGATAAGCATGTTTATTTATATGCAAAACGTCTTTATGAATACTTAAATGTCCTATCATAATATTAAAGGAAGGTAAGTTCATTGCATCAAATCAGCATGAACAAGTCATGTAAAATACCTAATGAAATACACAAAATATTTAAATGAGAATCTAAAACAGTATTTTCTCTTGTTTTCTGGCATTATCTTGATAGCCAGATTACATGCAATGTGTCCTGACAGTTGAGACCAGTTCCATACACACCCTCATCTGGTGCCATATAGTTATCTAACAGTCTTTTCTGAGGTTGAAATTTTGTACAATTGTTTAACAATTTACATATAGATCCCTCTATGTCTCAATATAGACTATTACTTTAATCCTTTCCTCCATAGATACACCTTTATTGCGTGGACGAACAGTGTAGATCCAGATCAGCCGGCACATCTGTGCAATCTGATCAGGATTTGCACTGTTAGCTTTTTTATTTGTGAGATTATTTCTGACCAAAATGCGACCATTGCAGATCCTGATCAGACAGCACCAATATGCCGGCTGATCTGGATGTACACTGGTCGCACATGGGTAAAAATGCTTGAATTATGGAGGAAAGGGCTAACATTATTAATTACATGCAATCTTTCCTGAGATGAATTTAAAGTTCATATATTCATCATTTCTTTGACATGCACTTTCATGTAGTTATGTAGTTGCATTTTGATTTGCATGAATGAAAGTGATTTTAGAATCAGTATAGATAAATGGAAGATCGGAAAGGAAAACTGTAGAAATTGTATTCCAGAGAGTACTGAACTTGGTATGACAGAAGTATCGACCTCGCAATGCAGTAATTTTTGTTTCACCCTGCTCTAGGCTAATTACTGCAATTGCAAATAATGCATGAAGTTGTTTTCTTCATGAATTTAACTGTGATCATTAAAAAATACAGTGCATGCTAAAACAAATCAATTGTTATCAAAGAAGTATTCTTGGGTTTGTGGATAAGGGAAAACCACTGGGCAGGGATTTAAATATGCAGTAACAGAACTTGATATCACAGAATGGAAATTATGTGTGACAGAGTAATAGAACTTGATATTACAGAATGGAAATTATGTGTCACAGAGTAATAGAACTTGATATTACAGAATAGGAATAATGTGTGACAGAGTAATAGAAATTAATATTACAGAATGGAAATTTGTGAGACAGAGAAAATAGTAGAAAGAGTTTAAAGTTAAGATTCGTTGGCTTGCACAACAGGTATTATCTGACATAAATCACTTAATTTTAAAGGACTTGTAAGACACTCATTTTAAGGCAGTTATGGGTATTTTTGTAAGAAAAAAATGCCCAGTAAATAAAGTTAAACTTGAGGAAATAAAAGTCTTAAATCAGTATAGTGAATAATTTGTAAAGATATAGAAATACTGCAGCCATCAGAGTAATTTGCCAATACCAGACTTATGACTTAATTCAAAGGGAGTTTTGTCAACAGTTGTATCTTCGTGAAAGTAGACAGGAAAAATAGACAGAAAAATACACGCCTTGGTAAATGGTTATCGAACAGCAAATGAATAGCTGTAGCTACTTGACAAAAATTGTTCTTGACACAAAGTATAGTTAACAAGCGAGTTCCTTTATCCCACAGGGCAATCAAGCTATTTAAGAGGATAAGATGTCAGATTCAATATGAGGCTTAGGAGACTTGTATAAATATATTTTCAGCACAAAAATGCATTGTAAGTTTTTTAAACCTGAAATTAAACTTGTGAGAAAATGTTATGTCATGGCAGTGGTGGATCCAGAGGGGGTTCTTTAGGGTTGCTTGAACCCCCTTTTTGGCCAGTAATATTTAATTTTCATGGGGATTTTAGCCAGAAAGTTGGAAAGTTATCATGTTACTACCCCTTTTCTGAAAATCTTGCATCAGGCCCCTCATGGGGTGGTACTTGTGTATGAAAAGTTATTGTTTCACTTGGCAGTGACTGCATATACCTAAATCTGTATTGTCACTGAGTTTAACATTTCAATTTGACTTGTCCATGACATTTAGTAAGTTGTGGACTGATAGATAAGTGGTCATGGCCTAATAATCAGTACAGTCCCTATATAATATTAGTAGAGGTCATTTCCTGTCAGTGAGTGCAGTACATATATATTAAGTAGGGGTCATGACCTTACTATTAACCATTTCCTCCTTAGATAAACCTTAATTGCGTGGGCAAACAGTGTAGATCCAGATCATCCGGCACGTCCGTGCCGTCTCATCAGAATCTGCACTGTTCACTATTTGCTTTGTTAGGTTACCTTTGACCAAAATGCGACCAGTGCAGATCCTGATCAGACGGCACGGATGTGCCGGCTGATCTGGATCAATGCTGGTTGTACATGCGTTAAAATGCGTATATATGGAGGAAAGGGTTAATGAATGTCTACTAGGACAGCTACTGGGATATCTTAAAACGCATTTTGAAAGTAAAAAATGGATTCGAATACATCATAAGTCTTTTATTGGGCAAAGATTCGCATGGTCCCTGGCTCTGGCTCCAGAGCAATTCATCTTGGAACCAAAAATGAACATGGGCACGGGGGTCTTGTAATAATAATATAATAATAATAATACTAAATCACAATACAGGGCAACTATTTACCAGGATCAGTAAGCCCTTTTCTCCATATATACGCATTTTTACGCATGTGCGACCATTGTAGGTCCAGATCAGGATCTGCACTGGTTGCATTTTGGTCAGAAATAACCTAACGAATAAAAAAGGGAACAGTTTAGATCCTGATCAGACATCACCGATGTGCCGGCTGATCTGACTCTAAACTGTTCGGCCATGCAATAAAGGCGTATCTATGGAGGAAAGGGTTAAGGCCACTTAACCTTGTCAATATTAAGCAGTTTTACAGTCCAGTTCAATCATTCTTATGACCATTTTATGTTCCAAATGTTAGGCCCCAGTTACACAGACGGTCGGTGCCCAATCGGTTGTTTTATTTTAAGTTAGTTGCTGTTTTGATCGGTTGTCATGCGTTTTTTTTTCTGGTTTTCTGTGTAACCAGCCATCGGTGATTGACAAGTGTTCATCGGTTAAATAGATATTTCATGGGTTGCTGGTAGACATTAATTCTCATCCCTTTGTTCTATCTGTGGTAAGTATTAGTTGATCGGTTGCTTATCGGTGGCCCATCGGATATATCGGATGTAGACAGGTTGTCAATCGGTGAAATCGGTTGTAGACAGGTTGTCGATCGGTGATCATCGGTTGTAGACAAGTTGTCGATCGGTTATTTGTATAATATTTTCACCGATCGAGAATTTTAAACATGTCTAAAAATCCCAATTGGTTATTTTTCACCGACGAAACTCATCGTTCCCCAATAACAACTGATAGGTGGTAAACAGGTGACCAATAGTTGATATCGGTGGTAAATCCCTTGTCATCGGTTCACTCCATTATTTTGCTAAAAAAACTACCGATCGATCACTGATGGCTCTGTGTAACTGGGGTTTTACATAGAAACAGAAATTTTGACCTTTAATAGCAAACATGCTTCAGGAACATAAAACAGACTAAATAAGGACATGTGCACCGCTAGCAGACAGACATAGATTTGTGTCACCATACATTTCCATCTCTTATTTAGAAGAATTGATGAATCTCCAGAGGGAATTCAGTATGTTCGAGTTTCGCTATTTGCCAGTACATTCTGGGAAACACATTCATATTTTGTAATTTGTGACATTTATGTTATGCTTGACTTTTGTACTGTCAGTAGTTTTGCTGGTGACACCTGCCTATGTTCTTGTTGGAAGGCCAGAAAATATAGGTTAGGCTTAATGAATCCCACATTGTACTTGCAACAAGGCCAGTGTTCTGTTGAACATGACCACTGTTGTGTGCAACATGACAATTGTTCTGCGAAACATGACCAGTGTTCTGTGCAACATGACCTATGTTCTGTGCATTGTGACCAGTGTTCTGTGAAACATGACAATAATTGTTCTGTACAACATGACTTGTGTTCTGTGCAACATGACCTCTGTTCTGTGAAACATGACAATAATTGTTCTATGAAACTTGACAACATGACATGTGTTCTGTACAACATGACTTGTGTTCTGTGCAACATGACCACTGTTGTGTGCAACATGACAATTGTTCTGTGAAACATGACCACTGTTCTGTGCAACATGACCTGTGTTCTGTACAACATGACCACTGTTCTGTGCAACATGACCTGTGTTCTGTGACCTCGGTCTGTGCAACATGACAATTATTGTTTCGTACGACATAACCAGTGTTCTGCGCAACATGACCTGTGTTCTGAATAACATAATCAGTGCCTTGTATCACATGACCCTTGTTCTGTGCAACATGATCATTTTTCTATGCAACACTCATATGTATCAGATAGGGAATATGTCACTTTTTCTCTGATAGATATATTTATAGACTTATTATAACAATATCAAGCTCATAAACATTATGAGCTGATGTATTTGAGTGGGTGATACTTAATCTTATATTTATATAGGGTGATCAGTTTAAGTTTTCTGATTATCGTCCTAAATCTGAAATTGTGGGAAAAGTTCATTGTATTTGTGATCTTTATGCAGTCTTCCTTTCAAGGACTTGGTACAAGTACTCATATACAATTATGAAGAAGATAGTCCAGGGCTCAAGATCATAAAACAGATTTGAGACTGGTCTCCTGATTTAGTTTGATGATCTTGGGCACAGTTTTGCACAAAGTCCTTGGTTTGCTCTTGAAATGGTATATAATCTAAATCGTGGGGTGAAAGCAAAAGGTTCTAAGTTAAATAAAATAAAGAAGCTGATAGAAACTTTGAGCTCTCACCCTTTAAAGTGTTAACCTTACAACTGCCTTGATCCACTGCATGCAGACATGTAGGTGTGGTAACAGCATCAGCATGACATAGTGCTTTAACTCTTTACTCCATGGGATATCACTGAGGCCAACTGTGTAGGTCTAGATCAGCCTGCACATATGTGCAGTGTGATAGGATATACACTGTTTGCTTTTAGATTTATAAGGTTATTTCTGACCAAGAAATGACCAGTGTAGATCCAGATCATATGGCACAGATTTGCAGATGATCTGGATCTACATGTCAGATCACCTATGTGATAAAAGGCATATCCATGAAGTAAAGGGTTAATGCAGTAATTTATTACAATAGTTAACCCTACAGGTTCTCAAATATGTTCCCCCATCACCGGATTCGTTCCAGGTCTGATGCATGTGCATAAAAAAAAACAGTTACTAACAGATGGTAAAGTTTAATGATACAATTGGAACATTATTATTTTAACACCAAAATAAGTTAGATGTTTTTTATTTGTGCTCTGTTTCTTTTATTTGCGCTCTGCTTTTTGTGCTGTCACATTTAAAAAAATATCAATTGAAGACCAGAAGTTTTGACAAAATTTCATATCTCAAAGTTTATTTTGTCCTTTAGTGTTCGAAATCTTAAAATGTTTTTTCTATATAAATTGCTGTTTAATTATTATTTTACAAACTTAACTCCGAGTGAAATATTAACATTGTATCAATGATTTCTAGGAGAGACAGGAAATCGAGGAGCGTCGTCAGAGTGAGAGAGAAGCAAGTATTGACAACCTGCCTCCACCTCCAGAGATCTCCGCTAGCACTGAGAACCTTGCTGCCGACGTGGACGAGCTACCTCCGCCTCCTAGCGGGGAGGAAAACATTCCTCCTCCATCTGGAATTCCACCAGCACCTCCAGCACCGGGGGTTCCACCTGCACCTCCTGCACCACCTCTACCACAAGCTGCAAACCCCAACGCTGGTAGACCATTACCTCCTCCGCCACCAGTGCGACGAGACAGCCATATTTCTCAACGTGGCACTTCTCTAACCTCACAAGAATACAGAGACATCCAAAATGCAATAGATGAGATTGAAAACATCGAGTTTGAGTTCACGCCACGACCTCCTGTTCTCCCCCCACCTCCCACAATTCCAGCACCACCTCTCCCTCCGGACATTGAAATCAGTCAACGAGCTAAGGAGAAACTAGACAAGAAAGCCAGTCTGACGATTTCAATGCCCGACAGCATGAACCAAAACAAACTTCAAGTTCTATCTCAGTCCAATGTGGACGAGCTCTCTCCAAAAATGGAGGAGAAATTGCACAACCTGCTTACTGAACCGGAACATGCCCCGACAGGAGAGAGTCCTGTTCTTAACGGAAAAGGCCTGCTTACACCTCCTACACCAATGAGTCCTGTGTCGGATGGCGGCGGGGACTTCGGAGAGATTTACGATATGATGGACTATGCCGAGAAATACTTCAATGATCATCCGAAGGAGACCAGCGGAACTCTGATGAAGAGTCTCAAGAAACGCAATTCACAAGAAGTAAGTTTTTTGTTAATTTGGTCACAAGAACCTGAGTTCTGTTGAAAAACTATTCAAAGACCATTCTCTATGAATTCATTAATTTTATTGGGACCCGGTACAATTTTTCATGGATACGGAGGTCATATTGCTTCACAAATTCAAAACCACCACGAAATACAGAATTAAAGTTGTTTTTTTTTTATTAAAATCCACAAATTTAATGGACACACGAAATTGTTAAACCACAAAATTTTAAGTCTGCCAATAACGTGCATCCACATTCTATGACATTTGACCCAATACAGGTCAATTTTATGATCTTTTGAAGGATATGAGATGTTATAATATGGTCTTTTGATAAGCTTTTTCATGGAAATTCATGCCCCAATATCATGAAAAATATTGAGTTGGATTTTAAACTCAGAGTGATAATTTTAAAATTCTGAATATGCACATCTTACTTCATTGATTTAGGTTTCGAGAATGATTGTGTAATATGTTTTGTTTAACCCTTTCCTCCATAAATACGCATTTTTACGCATGTGCAACCAGAGTAGATCCAGATCAGCCGGCACATCCATGCCGTCTGATCAGGATCTGCACTGGTCACAATTTGGTCAGAAATAAGCTAACAAATCAAAAAGCGAACAGTTTAGATCCTGATCAGACGGCACGGATGTGTTTGCTGATCTGGATCTAAACTGTTCACCCATGCAGTTAAGATGTATCTATGGAGGAAAGGGTTAAATGCAGGTTTAAATTGTTTTGTTTAAATGCAGGTTTAAATTTGATAGTCCCTATTTCTGATTTAAAAAAATGCCACCCTCCACCAAACACAAAAATTTGTTTTCAGCTCTATGCCCTACTTTACCACAAGTTTGTCATATATTTTGATGCTGTTATCTTAGAATTTCTTTGCTGAAATTATGTTTGAATTATTAATGAGTGAGGAACAATTTCTAAGACAAACTTCACCATCTAAATAATTGTTCATTTTACAGTGGTATCATTTAATTTCGCTGGCACGAAATTTCGCGCAATCGCCAAAAAAGACTGTTTCGCGCGGACGTAAATTCGCGCAAATCCAATTTTTCAAACAAAAAAAATATTATTATCGGCCCGTTACTAATACCTATTGTTTATTTGAACACGTGAGCTAATCATGTCAGTTGGCCCCCTGTCAATTACCACTTCCTTTGTTAGTCAATTATCGGACCTCTGTTTATTCGGCACTGCTAACTGACACGGGGCCCCCTTTTATCCATTTATCTGGACCATTCATATCATTATTGGCATGTTAAATTTCGTAGCCGCTTTATGGTCTAAAGTGTCAAGTAATTGCGAAACTGCTAAAAAAAGTGTTGATAAATAAAACTGAGATGACAATGGTACTGTTTGGTAAAACGTGACCTGACCTAAATGCATGGACTAAATTGTCGTTCGAGTTTTAGAGTAACATAAAACATATTTCAAAAGAAATTCGACAGTTATAACTTATTTTATTTCCTTTATTAATATAAGTTTTCGATACTTCAAATTTATATCAAATAGCGATTCGGGCAACTATATATAAAGTGCAGGTCCATTCAGACATAGCACGTTTCGAATACGTATGTGGAACTTTTTTGTTAAATTTTAGCTTAGCTTTTAAATTCGCGCACTGGCCCGAGCGCGAAATATGCAAAAATTAAGCCATCCCTAAATAAAATGATACCACAGTATGTAGACTTGTACTGAAACATTGTTGGTATTTTTGTTATAAAACTAAATTTGAAATTAAATGGTGACCAGTCACCATTTCAGTCAATCAGATGCTTGAGATTTGAAACTGGCATCCAGATTTAGTTTTATGATCTTGGGCAAAACTGTACAGAAGCTAACCAATTTTCAAACTACTTTATTTACAGTACTCTACAGATAAAATCAGACAATGTCATAAAATATTCAAACTAATGTTCTGGATTTCAGCGAGATTTCCTCAGCAAAGACCAGATGTTGAAATTCTGCAAGTCCGGAGTGATTGCTACATCACATATTAAAATACACGATACAGAAAATGTCTTTCTTGCATGCTCAATTTTCAAGGTAGGTGGTGTTTTTGTCCCTTAACATTGAAGTATCAAATTAACAAGATACAGTGAAACCTCACTATTCCGACCATCTCTGAGACTGGATTAAATTGTCTTTAGGGTGAGGTCATCTTAATTTTTCGGGTGGAAAATTGTACAAAAGTGTATAAGAATAGGGTTTTAAATAGTGATTCCATTTCGGGGTGATTTTTATTTCGGGGTAGTTTTAAAAATGGGTTTTACTGAAATAACAGAACTTTTTGAATGAATTGAACCATGAACTGTTTATTCCACTTAAATGTAACAGTGTAGATCCAGATCAGCCTGCACTTCCATGAAATTTTATCTGCACTAGTCATTTATAGTAAACAAAATTACAATCACTCTAAAAGCAACTAGACATCTATTTAACAATCCCATATTACAGTTTTGCACTACCTTTTACTCCAGTGTGAGTTACAAGACCACTTCTTTTAAATCCCATGGATGGTCATAATAGCGATGTTTCACAGTACATGTATATATAATTAATTGTGGTTAATGTTTTGCCTTGTGCTCCAATGGAATTACAGTCTGTTTGAATTTCTAACTATATGGAACTGTCTAGGGTATTATATATAAAAAAAAACAACAAAACTTTCAAGAAATATGGAGAACCAATTTTGTTAGAAGAAACATTAGCCATTAAAGATGAGTATTAAATCAAATGGAATCCTATCATTAACATAGAAAGTAGAGCATTTACATAAGAGGAGTGTCAAAACTAGATCCAGATCATGATTTTAAGAATAGGTCTAATAAGCATTAAACATAGCAAATCATCTTAGTAAACATGGACATAGAAAATGAGTTTAGTAAGCTTTAAACATAGAAAATAATTTTAGTAAGCTTTAAACATAAAAAATGATTTTAAAAATCAGTAAACATTTAAATGAGTTTATTAATTGCTAAACATAGAAAAGTGTTATAATTTTGATTACAAAGTATATTGTTATTCCTTTACAACCATGTAATTAGACACATTTCTCATCTTTCTGAATATATTAGGAATTGAAAAAAAACAAACAAAGTAAATACAAGTTTTTGTTCGGGGTCATTAACTTTTTACTTGATAGATATGCTGCTAGTGCAGATCACATCAGTCTGTTCATCAGATTGCGTAAAACTGACTATTTAAACATAGAAAAACAAGAGTACAAAATAAGCTTAACCCTTTCCTGTATAGATACACCTTTTTTGCTAGGAGGAACAGTTTAGATCAGCCGGCACATCCGTGCCATCTGATCAGGATCTAAACTGTTCGCTTTTTTTTATTCATTAGGTTATTTCTGGCCAAATTGCGACCAGTGCAGATCCTGATCAGACGGCACGGATGTGCCGGCTGATCTGGATCTACACTGGTCGCACATGCGTAAAAATGCGTATAAATCCAGGAAAGGGATAATTACATTACAGGACTTGACCAAATGCATCAAAGATGATGTAAAGGACGACTCTGCTGCTGCTATCATCCAAACAATTATCCGACATGGCATTGAGAGGATTGAGCTCAGAGACGAGATCCTCGTCCAGCTGATACGGCAGACCAATGAACCCCCGGATGACAGCTCTCACATCCTTGGCTGGCTGTTCTTATGTCTCTGTACAGCTTCTTTTGCTCCTAGCAAAAACCTACACAAGGTATGGTTATATACACATTACTGAAGGTTATAAAGCTGAGATTGGAAACCAGTCTCAAATCTCAAGCATCTGATTGGCTGAAATGGCGACTGGTCGCCATTTCAGCCAATCAGATGCTTGAGATTTGAGACTGGTTTCCAATCTCAGCTTTAACACCTTGTGCACTGGTTTTTGGGAGGGGCTAAAACATCGCTGAAGCAGCTTGGAGATGTCATTTAAGTTCCAACCATGCACTGTTTTGCTGCATTTTTATTGGTTTAACTCATTAACAAAATACAGCTTACTGAGGTCATGTATTCTTGCTTTGTGACAATAAACTTGATCCCCCTTTTTGGGGTATTGATGTTTAATTTTCATGGATACGTTGGCCAGAAAGTTGGAAATTATTGCACAACTACCATAAGACTTCCCTAGACGATTCCCCTTTTTCTAAATTCTTGCATCCAACCTTGGAAAGTAAATTAATTTCAATGATATTATTTTTATTTTCAGTATTTAGTATGCTATGCAAAGCGGAACAGGTCCAATCCAGTGATAGGGAAATATGCTCAACACGTTGTCAAACAAGTGACAGTTCCAAGGGCGATGGCCAGAAAATACCCGCCTTCGTTAGCTGAAATCATGGTAATTACTTCTTTATTTAACCGTGCAAAAATTTTGTCTTAAAGAGTATGAAATCAGATTCAAAAATTACAAAAAAAAACAACATAAAAATAAATATCTAATATTTGCAAATATGTCTGACTGTGCCAAAATGTGAAAATTTGTTTGCACGAATATTCACAACCAATTTTTTTTTTGCTGTATTTGCAGATGGCATTGATGCGTGAAAATTATTTTTGGGCGAATTTTTCTGCAAGATTATGAAATTAGATTCAGAAATTAGAAAAATTAATATTCTAAAATTTGTGTGACTGCCAAAATGCAAAAATTTGTATGTGCAAATATTTATCGGTTTACAGTATTGTCCCTAATGAGCTACATGTATGTTTTAGAGATTTAAATCTCCATTGAAAGTTTTAAATGGAAACTTTAAAGACAAGCCTCACACTTACTTTAAAATATCTAAATGTTTTTCATACCCAGATGAACCTAATAAAATATCGATTGAATTTTTATAAATGTAACACAAATATTCTTAGTAATACCAAAATGTTGAAAACAATTTGTGATATAACTGAATTTTTGAATGGGAATTGAAATAACCATGTTGACGACAAAGAAAATGATGGCACACTTTTTTTATACTAGCTCGTGGCAAATTGTGAATGCTTCACAATTGTGCAGACTCGAGTAAATTGTTATCAGCTTTTATTGTAGCAACACACCCATGTCTTAATGATACATAAGATAAATAAGAATTCATCATAGACGATACAGTTGAAGCCTAAACCCTTTCCTGTACAGATACACCTTTATTGCTAGGGCGAGCAGTTTAGATCCAGATCAGCCGGCACATCCGAGCCATCAGATCAGGATCTAAACTGTTCGCTTATTGATTCACTAGGTTATTTCTGACCATAATGCGACCAGTGCAGATCCTGATCAGACGGCACGGATGTGCCGGCTGATCTGGATCTACACTGGTCGCACATGCATAAAAATGCGTAGATATCAAGGAAAGGGTTGATGTTTGTTTTGATGCTTGTCCCTGCATTTACAGAGTATGAGAAACTTGAACCCGCTGATCTGTAAGGTTCACTTCATGGACGGCAAGACGAAGGCCGTCAGTATTATGTCATGTGACACTACACAAGATGTCCTTGGTAAAGTCGCCAAAAAGATTGGACTTCAGTTTGTGGAGGGCTGGGCTATCTATGAGGTAATAATGATATGGTTAATTTTACATTCTTATTTGTTATGCTTCTTGAAAAAAAGGGGCATATGGTCCATGTGACGACCAGTACAGATCAAGATCAGCCTTTGCGTCCACAATTTGATCAGGGTCTACACTGTTCCCTTATTCAGTTAGAGATGCATTTTAAACCTTTACTCCATATATACTCCTTTCATCACTTGAGCCATCAGATCTGGATCTACACTGTTTGCCATTTGAATCTAAAAGCTTACAGTGCCGATCCTGATCAGATGGCATCGATATTGCCAGTTTTATTTGTTCGAAGAAACTACACATTTAAACCTAACCTCTTGAATGTTAATGAATATTAATTCTGACCTTGCTAAGTTAACCCTAAACTCCATATATATGTGGTTTTTTTCACATGTGTGACCAGTGTAGATCTAGATCAGCTGGCACATCTATGCTGTCTGATCAGGTTCTACAATGTTGGCTTTAAGATTCTATAGGTTATGTTCTGACCAAGGAGCAAACAATATAAATCCAGATCAGATAAACAGATATGTGGTGGCTGATTGGGATATACACTGGTTGTACAAGCTATAAATCCTGTATATTCTGCTAAAAAACCTGTATATATGGAGTTAAGGGTTAAAAGAATACATAATTAACTGATACTAAATACAGATTCTGTTTGTGTAAGTATTGTAATAGGTGAAACATGTTTAAACCTTTCCTCCATAAATACGCATTTTTACGCATTTGCAACCAGTGTAGATCCAGATCAGGATCTGGATATACTAGATCTGGATATACTGGTCGCATTTTGGTCAGAAATAACCTAATGAATCAAAAAGTGAACAGTTTAGATCCAGATCGGATGGCACAGATGTGCTGGCTGATCTGGATCTGAACTGTTAGCCCACGCAATAAAGGTGTTTCTATGGAGGAAAGGGTTGATTTGATAATGCTCTTATTTCAGGTGACTAATGAGTACGAGAGATATATCCGAGCTTACGAGTATGTTGCTGACGTGTTAGCACACTGGGAACTGTAAGTCGTGATCTTCTTACTTAACTCTGCCTAATGTTTCAAATACTGAAAATAAGTGCATATTTCTCATACAAAAAAAATCAAAATCTGAAAATAAACACTTAACCGTTCCCGTACAGTTAAAATCTATCCCAAAAATAAGCGCATATATACACAAATTGATGATTTCACAGTATTTACTTTAGCAATAGTCACAGAAATATTTGTTCTCAAAGTATTGGTTTTATACACTTTTTAGCAGACTGTTAGCCAAAATCCTCTGAATTTACTTAAAGTTAGGTTTAAAAAAAAAAGAAAGATGCCCTTTAACAGTGTCGATCCAAATCAGACGGCACATCAGTGCTTTGCCATCTGATCGTGATCTATAATGTTCAGTTTTATCTTAAATGGGTTGTTCTGATCAAGTGGCCACCTGTGTACATCTAGATATGATGATCATGGATGTGCCAGCTGATCTACACTGGTTGCATGTGTCTTAAAACCCATAAATATGGAGAAAGGGATAAAAAAAACCTTAAGATTTTTTCCCAGAAATATCTATAAGCCTATACTCCTGAGAGTTCATAAAGTTGAGGATAATATAGTTCTCTAATGTAAACAGATTGTAAGGAGTTTCTTGAAAATATACAGATGATATACAGCTATAGATCAAAATTCAAGAACTAAATTCTTGAACACTTAATGAAAACTGTTCCCTCTCCTTTATTAGAATATATTAGATAGAATAGTTTAGCTCTGAGTGCTTCAGTTGGTTGAAGTCTAGGAACATTTATATAACTTGATATATTCTAGCCGAAAACCTTTTTGTTTTGTAAAATAAAGGATTTTAGCTCGATTTTATAAGCAATATTACAGAATGAACATTTTAGACTCAGGGCCCTAGATCATAAAGTCTGAAGACCATTTCAACCAATCAGATGCTTGAGATTCCAGACTGGTCTCAGATCTTTGTTGTATGATCTTGGTCCCAGCAATCTGTGCAGTTCCCATAACTTGGTCGTGGGAAATAATGATCAGTGTTTAGCATTTAATGAAGACAAGCCCATTTCGCAAAGACAGCATCTAAGCAAAACAATCCCATTACACAAATTAAGCAGTTTAAAAGTATCACTATTTGTCATTGATGCAAGCATTTTGAAAATGTTCTATCTCTACAAAAGTAAACATCCAGCAATAAAAATAGAAACAGTTTTGTCGATTTTAATTAAAAAACGAGGTTTTAGAATGGCATATTTATACAGATAGTAGTATAAGCGTAGGGAAGGGTTGTTATATGGCTCCTGATAGAGACTAAGAGTACAAGAAAAGCTTTCTAAGCGGTGGCCGATAGACTACCAAAAGAGCATAGCCATACATGAACGGGTTAAATTAAAAGTTCAGAGAAAATTGGTTCACAGTTTCCATGTTTATTTATATTTTTACAGATCTGATAAACAATCTGCTCATCCCAGTAAATATGAAACTGTGTCAAAGAAAGGACCGAAAATGGCTCTTGGAGGAAGTGACGCCCGTCTTGTGTTTAGAAAACGTGTGTACAAACATATTCACGACATTCCAAATGACCCTGTTGAATATCACCTGCTGTACGCTGAGGCTGTTAACAAAGTGGTCCAGGTATGGGAAGTTACACTTAACTGCGGTTTCAATTAATTATGCAGGGGCGAAGTTTCGCGAAACAAAATACTCATGAATTTGCTCACTTTTTTCTATGAAGACATATTATTTCATGATGAAATTTCACTTGTGTTTAAATTCAAGAATACATTAAACTCTAATGAAATATAATCATGATAACACAGTATATTATATTTATTTTACTTCTGTTGTGAAACACGTAACCTTTTTATCAATTGATTTGTCTTGTACATAGGTTACAAGTCTAAATTAACATCAGCCTGCCCTAAGATCAGGATCTACACTGTTTACTGTTATATTCAAAAGGTTATTTCTGACCAAGAAGCAAACAGTGTAGATCCAGATTTGACAGCGGGCATTTGCCGACTAATCTGGATCTACACTGTTAACTCTTGCGATAAAATTGGTACCTATAGAGTGAAGAGTTTATCTAATTTAATTACTGTAGATGTCGATAGAAATTTAGAATTAATACAGCATAATCCAATTGCTGTAGTATTCCGAGATCACAAAGGACCATTATACTTAGCAGTACCAAACAGATATGTTATGGAGAAATTATCACACAACAAGAACTTTGTCCCTGGATATAGCTTTTATTCCTATGTGACTTTTCAGGATGAGTTCTCAGTATCTGACAAGGTAGCACTACAGCTGGCTGGACTTCAGGCCCAGGTTGTGCTCGGTGATTACGAGGAGGGCAAAGATCAGCGATATAAGGAACTCAGCCAGTATCTATGCAAGAGGATCCTCAGCTACCAGGGCCTGGATTGGAGCCAACAGGTGGCGCATGCTCATAAGGTAATTGGGTTCCTGATTGGTTCACAACCGATCTACAAAAAACACTTGTTCAACAGTGATAATGTGAAAGCTACTATCAGTAATGCTGTAAAGTAAACAACTGCATTTCCCATTGTTACTCAATTAGTTCTTTAAATCTTTAAATCTTATACAGCATTTAGTTTCACATTCTGCAGACAGCAGATAACTGCACTTGTAACTTACAAGCAAAATAGTGTAGATCCAGATCAGCAGGTGCATTTGATCAGGATCTACTTTTACCATTTCCAATGGAGTGAAGAGTTTACATGTTTCGAACAAATTCATGCTTCATGAAATTGCTCAGTTGACTAGGTGTCAATTAATTGGTGTCTGCGACTCTTCAAAATATGACCTAATCTGAATGTTCCTTAATAAAATAAGCAATTTTGATCAATTTACAATATATTTAATCCATTGTGTTGGCTTGATATATAAATGTAGTTGACTGGGATTCTTATAAAAAAGTGTAAATTTTGCAAACGCTTATTCACGTGACATGCCCCTTATGTTTACAATCATGCCATCACTAATAATATTTTGCAATTTTATTTTCAGCAATATGGCACAGGTAAAACTGAGTTGGAGGCTAAAGTGTGGTATCTGACCTGTGTCAAGCAATTCCCCTTGTACGGATGTACCCTGTTCCCTGTTGTTCACAAAGGTCTCTGGCAGCACGCTCATGATTCATTGCTCGCAATAAACATGGATGGTGTTAAATTTGTACGCGCCAAAGATAAACTTGTCATCCATGACTTCAAATATTCGGAGATCGAATCAATCACTCTTGATCCGAATGACAATTATGTAACGATGGAACTGAAGAACGGAGCTGCTGCGGATTGCCCGCAGAGATGTTTCATGTTCGAAACCCATCACAAAGAGGACCTTGGGAATTTGATATCCAGTTACTCGCCAGGCCATGCATCGTGGCTTAAACCGGATTACGAGGGAGTTAAGAAGGTATTGCTTTGTACAGTTACGTCTTTGCTAGTGTTATATTAGGTCACAATTAGCAGGACTATTACTTTAATATTGTTTTGTTACTCCTTTGTTCTGTTAAAAACGTCCTCGACTTTTAAAAGAGCAACATTTTTTATTGTTGTGATAGAAACGTTTTGTGCAGTATTTTATTCACCAGCTTTAACCCTTTACTCTTTGGATACAAGTTATATTCCCTATGTAACCAGTGTAGATCCAGATCAGACTTCTTATTCTGTTCAGTCAGATCAGGATCTATTTCGATCACTACCTGGTCAGAAATTTTCGAATAAATCTGATAATGAACAGTGTAGATCCTGATCAGAATGCACAGATCAACACATTAGTGCAATAATGGTGAAGTACAATTGAAATAATAAGGAGTAAAACTGTTTTTGCACTAAGGTGATGAGATGTTTAAACTGAACCAGATCTACACTGGTTGGGCATGGGCTAAATCCATGGAGTAAAGAGTTACCCGAAAATCATGCTTGTCATTATCAACATATTTCCATAATTCATCCATTTTTTCCTATTCATTGTTATTTCTTCACTTCATACATGTCATATTTATTTTGTCATATTCATTTTTCATAGCAAGTGAAAAAGGTGAGACATAGAGCACTTCTATCTATAGTTCTTTTGTAAAAACCTTCAGTTCCTCAATCGTTATAGTTCTACTATGTTAAGTGTTATATGGCACAAGACTTTCACATACTTAAGGAGCAAATTTTAATATGTGTGTGTTTTCTTTTTCAAAGTACAGTCAAACATGTATTTAAAGAGATCAGTTTGGGGGCGGGCCAAAAGCAAAAGTAGAATTTGAAAGCAGTGGCTTTTGTTCACATGTGAATGTCTTCTTTATCCATATATATCTTTATCACATGAGTGACCAGTGTAGATCCAAATCAGTTGGCAACTCCTTGCTGTCTAATCTGGATCTGCAATGTTCAGTTCAACCACAACCTTAAATTTTCTCCAGTCTGTGAAAATCTGAAGTTCCGTTAGTTTCCTCTTCATATGCATGCATTAACCATTTTCGAATGACAGTAATTATGTCTCCTTGTTTGATTATGTTGTGTTTTAGTTATTTCTGTCTGTGCATTCCTTTTAATAGTCTATGCCCAAGGTTATAAAACTGAGCATGGAAACCATTCTCAAATCTCAAGCATCTGATTGGCTGAAATGGCGACCAGTTGCCATTTCAGCCAATCAGATGCTTGAGATTTGAGACTGGTTTCAAATCTCAGTTTTATAACCTTCAGCCCTAGTCTTTGCGGAGCAGTCTCTGACGAGACAAGCTGTCAGAAGATTCTCTTGTTTCGTAAATTATTTAAACTCAGAAATGATTGCCTTCACTTGCAGCTGCTTAGTGATGGGTAATATCTGACGCCGTTATGAAACTGTCTATTTTATGAGATTAACTGGTCTTTAACTGACAGATCCTGGGGAAGTCATTATAGTGAGGGAGAAGTTAGTATACTTAAATTGTCTGCAAGTTCAGCATTTAATAATCAAGACGAGGAAATGTTTGAACCCTTTTTTCTTCATATAGATCCCTTTTTTCCCTTGGGGAAAAAGTGAAGATCCAGATCAGCTGGCACATCCTTGCCATCTGATTAGGATCTGTACTGTTTGCTTTTTGATTCATTAGGTTATTTCTGACCGAAATGCAACCATTGCAGATCCTGATCAGATGGCACGAATGTGCTGGCCGATCCTGATCAACACTGTTCCCTCATGGGTAAAAACATGTATTTATTGAGTAAAGGGTTAAAACTGCCTATTCATGATTTAGGGGAAAATACCTTAAAGTTTCAATTGTAGTTATTAATATTAATTTTACTGCTGTGTAATACCTATAAATATCTGAAAAAGAGCGAATTTTGAAGAAATTTTGAAGTAATCAGTACATTTTAGGACCTTTTTTTTAATGCATTTTTTGCGTTAGGAATACTAGAACAGCATCAGCTTTCACTTTATTCACTGGTAAATTGACTTTATAAGAATATTACCAGTACATCACTTTACTTTTTTAACAGGTTTTCTGCGGTTTAAATTATAAATTTTAATATTTGAATACTCAAATATTTTGGTCCTGAGACGTGACCAGGCACCTGTAAGACACTGAGATGTTTTTGGAAAATTCAGCAGAAAAGTAGTTACATGATTATATGTTTCAAGGAGAATTTAGTTTACATAGTTTGTCTAGAAGATGAAAATGTCAAGAGGGGGATGCTTTTATTAACATCAAGAATTGTGATAACATGCCTGGAAGCTTGTTGTAAAAGACAGCAAGAATTGTGATAATATGCCTGGAAGCTTGTTGTAAAAGACAGGATTTTTATGATACTTAGGATGATACTGTAATTATATAATATCAATAGAAAACCATCTGCAGTACAATGGTTTGTCATCATTGACCTTTTATTGTCCTTGACATCTAGTCATCCTTGACCTCTAGTCATCCTTGACTTTTACTTATCCTTGAACTTGTATTGTCCTTGACTCAAAAGTCATCCTTGACCTCAATTCATTCTTGACCTCAAGTCATCCTTGAACTTTTTTCATTATTGACCTCTTCTCATCCTTGACTGCTTTTTTATCCTTGACCTCATGTCATCCTTGACCGTTGACCTTAAATTGTCTTTGACAACTGAATATCTTTATACATCTTTTTTGTATAAAGGAATTTTAAAAATTTCAAGAACTACTGCAACTTTAAATTAGAAAAGTGTCACCAATGATTTTTTATCACTAAAACCTCCTATTTTGTCAGCAGAACTTTTACTGTATGGATAAGGCTTATATCATTGCAGTCTAATCTAGATCTACACTGTTCACTTCTTGATCTGAAATAATTTAATGAAGCTGAAAGCAAACAGTGTAGATTTTTATTATCCTGCACACTACAGTGTAAATCAAGATCAGATTGCAGGCTGATCAGGATCTACACTGGTCGCTCATGTGATACTACAAATTTCGATTTCAGTTAGATTTTGGCGTGCAACGAAAAACATCTAACACGATGCGCGGCGACTGATACTTTCGTTGAGAAGTAGCGCGGGAAAGTATAATTGACAGAACGTTGTTAATTGTTTAACACGCCTTCATGTTTCTTTACTTTAAGCCACACCTTTTGTTATTGTTTCAACATTCACAAGGGAATAAAAAACAGCAGCAAAATTTTGATTGACAGCAAAACCTAATTTTGAAGTAAAATACAGCGTCTTTTGATTGGAGCGGCATTTCTAACAGTCGGCGCATGACAAAAGTTAGTCGGCGTCTTGTGAAGTACCAGTGCAAAAGGATTTACCGTGGTTGCTTACCGGGTCAAAATCTAGTTGAAATCGAAATTTGTAGTAAAAGGCCTGTTCGTGGAGAAAAGGGTTAAGTAATGCTTTAGCTGTTGTATTAGACAAAAAATTATACTGAACTTTATGAAGAATGACGTGTAGTCTTGCACATTGTTCCCCAAATACTCTTTGTTTATCACATCGTACGAGCTGTGTCATGTGAAAATGTGCCTTCAGGAAAATGATGTCAGTGATGTCATAAAGTTTAGCAGACGACATTGCTTAATACTTTATTAGGCATTTTTGGGGAAAAACAATGCAGGCAAAATTGTAATAACAATGGTGACTGTTTATAATAAATCGAAATATAAACTTGTACTCTTTCAAAAAGTAGCTAAAGACTAAACACTGAAGACCCATTTTTCACATAACGCAGCTCAAATACATGTTTATTTAATGAATCATGAATAGTTCTCATTTTTGCATGACTCAGCTCATATATTGATTTGACTAATTTCAGCATGGACGCATGGTTGACATTGTATGTATTCTATCTTTTAGAAATTCATAATTAACTTTTGTAAACTTGTGCATCTGATTAACTGCTCATACAGTAACAGCTATCGTACAGGCATCTCTTCAATGACTATTCAGGGAAAAGAACAAAAGTAGTCTTTGAAGGCAGGAGATCTAAGTTCTTTAAGTCAGTCAGTTGGACAAAATAAAATGTGGTTTATGTGTGCTTTGTATACAGGTGGTCTTTAGCACAGGTTGAACTGTAGTATATTTGGCATTTTCTAGCAGCATTATTGGTGGTTGTTACAGTTTCTAGACACATTAAGGGTTGCGTGCAAGACTGCCATAACTACATAGCGGTAAAGAAGGAGTTTGGACAGTCTTTCGTGTAACCCACAGTTTGTTTCTTCTTGGGTTAAAGAGATGATATCTGGAATTAAAATCCTGTGACCTTAAGGTTCTTGAAGTTAGCATGCCAAACCTATATACATTTGTCAGAGTCCAGGCTCCAATATCACAAACAGTCCTATATAAAATAGGTACCGTATTAAAAGTTAATGAGGTTAGGAGTTGTAGTTTGTTCTCTGTCCCATCAGAGTAACGTCTAATTACCTTTACTCTGGTTGCAAATTGGTCTGAAATAAACAAATGAATCTAAATGTGAACATTGTAGATCTTGATTAGATGGCACAGATGTGCTGGCTGATCTGAATTTACACTGCTTGCTCACACAGTAAAGGCTAATGTATGGAGTAAAGGGTTCAGTTCAAATTGCAATAACAATTGATAGGTTTTTGGTATGCATGCAAAAGTATTGCTTGATTTTTGTTCTTTGAGTGGGCGGATATTGAGGTTATCATTAACTTTGTTATCTGTAATTAACTTCGAAACAGAAGTGTTTCAGCTATAAAATTTTGTTTATTGAAAAACAAGGTCTGTTCAAGTCTATTGGTGGAGGATAGGGATTTTATATTCTTAGTGTAATTCACTGAAAAGCATAAAATAAATAGAGTTTGTTAAAAGTTTCATCCATTTCATAGAAGTAAAGGTTTGTTTCCAACTTATACCTTGTGGTCTGGTATCCCTAAAGCTTGATCGCTCATCTTCCCTTAATGTGAATAACCAGTTTACTAACCATCGCTATAGCAACAGCATTGCTGGCCAAGGCTTACACCTTGAATGAGTTCAATCAACAACCAATATGGTTAAACAACTAATAATAAGGTAAGGGATAAAGAAATGCAGGGTTGAAAAAACATTGATCAAAAACAATGAAAAATTGCAAAGGAACTGTAGTGAAAGCATGAAAAAGGGGGAAAAATCTAGAATCATCTTCAAATTAAACCCAGCATTTCTTTATCTCTTGTCGACAAGTTTATATTATGTTTTCTCATGTTTGCTAAATTCATAAAAAAAGGAGTGAAAACATTACACAGGTTCCCTGAATAGTGTCCATAGTCTGACCACGGATTAAGCACGGTTAAAACCAATCTCCTTCGCAGATTTGTCGTTCCTTACACTCACTTTACATCTCTGCGAAAGGCTCAATGTCAAGATTTTTGACTAACTCGACAGCCTTATTCTATACAGTCAGAATTATGGATATGAAAGCTTGTGGATAAACGAATGACAAATATCTTCACTATCTTCCATTCAAACCATAGAAACCCAAGCAATTTTAAATGTAATTGGTGAACTATTTTTTTTAGTTAAAGTAAAAGTAGTTGAAAGTAGTCCCAGCCTATAACAGAGGTGAATTTAATGAGCCGATAGTGTAAGAGAGTGGGTTAAAACTAGATGCAGCTTTTTAAAAATCAACTTAGTCTTTTCACACCTCACAGTGAGTGAAGAGCAAACGCTAGAAATTTTACTATAGATGGACTTACCTGCATTCTGACTTTTTCCCTAGTTATTATTGTTGTGGATCGAGTTCTTACCATGTTTTTATCGACTATTGTTTTCAACTGGCTTTACACATATAATGTAACTATTGTTTATTTCATAGGAAATGACATAATTAAATGATGGCTATAAATAACAATTATCATGAAATGACTGTCTATTCTTTATGATATTTGAATCAATCTGTCTGATGCGAAATTTTCTTAGTTGATGAATGATGTAAAATCAGTGTATGCCCCTATATGCTTCTAGAACATTGAATGAGAGATTATTACATAACTATTCTATCTTCCTTATGTTTCTATCTAGGATAGAATAGTTTTGCTTTAAGCCCTCAAAATTAAGTAGTCTACATATCAAGAATGCTGTGGCTATGTGCTTGTTATTTTTTTCTATTTTATTGCAGATTTGTTCCTTGAGAAGTGTGTATTTAAATACCATATAATGGATTTTTTATAGGGTCCGAATTTAGTGATATTGCAAAAATCAGGGTGTCAAAAATTTCTGTGTTTTTATGCTCCCCCCGAAATTCGGGGGAGCATATAGTTGTCGCTTTGTCCGTCCGTCCGTCCCGTCCGTTCGTTCGTTCGTTCGTTCGTCCGTCCGTCCGTCATAATATTGTCCGGACAATTACACAAAAACTATGAGAGGTATCAAGACTAAACTTCATAGGTAGTTAGATCTCGTTGAGGAGCAGTGCAGTGCACAAGAACTATAACTCTTGCTTTATTCATTTTTGAGTTATTGCCCTTTGAAATTTCTCATACTTACTTTTTGTCCGGGGCATATCTCACAAAGTATAAGAGTTATGAAGTTGAAACTTCATAAGTAGATAGATCTCAATAAGGAGCAGTGCAGTGCACAAGAACCATAACTCTTGCTTTATTCATTTTTGAGTTATTGCTCTTTGAAATTTCTCATACTTACTTTTTGTCCGGGGCATATCTCACAAAGTATAAGAGTTATGAAGTTGAAACTTCATAATTAGATAGATCTCAATGAGGAGCAGTGCAGTGCACAAGAACCATAACTCTTGCTTTATTCATTTTTGAGTTATTGCCCTTTGAAATTTCTCATACTTACTTTTTGTCCGGGGCATATCTCACAAAGTATAAGAGTTATGAAGTTGAAACTTCATAAGTAGATAGATCTCAATGAGGAGCAGTGCAGTGCACAAGAACCATAACTCTTGCTTTATTCATTTTTGAGTTATTGCCCTTTGAAATTTCTCATACTTACTTTTTGTCCGGGGCATATCTCACAAAGTATAAGAGTTATGAAGTTGAAACTTCATAAGTAGATAGATCTCAATGAGGAGCAGTGCAGTGCACAAGAACCATAACTCTTGCTTTATTCATTTTTGAGTTATTGCCCTTTCAAATTTCTCATACTTACTTTTTGTCTGGGGCATATCTCACAAAGTATAAGAGTTATGAAGTTGAACCTTCCTAACTAGATAGATCTCAGAGAGGAGCAGTGCAGTGCACAAGAACCATAACTCTTGCTTTATTCATTTTTGAGTTAGTGCCCTTTGAAATTTCTCATTTTTTTGGTCTTATTTTTGTACAATATTGTAAAATGCTTTCTGTTTGAATCGTAAAGGAAACTTTCAAATACAATATCTTTCTTACAAATTCTTCCTGTTCTAACAAAAAAGTATTTGTGACAAAGCGGCGTTGGGGAGCATAACCCGTCTCTGACGGCTCTTGTTTTATTTGGTGCCAGTCTAATTTCTTTGAATAGCAAATTCCCCAGAATGTGTTATTTGAACTTTTTGCTCTGGTATTGTTAGACAGCATTAAGTTATTCAGTGATTGTAACCCAAAGGGGAGAAAGCAAAAAGTTCTATCTGCTTCTTTATTTTAATATCACTTTTAACCTGTTCACTTTCAACCCTTGAGCCGGCACTTTGCAATTTTAATGAATTGGGTCAATTTAAACTATGGTCAATCTATAGCATTGCATGCTTGCTGTTACTATAATGTCTAGCAGTTTTAACAGTTTTATTATTATGAGCAATTCATGAAAAATACAAAACAATAATAGGCATATCGTGTTTTCAGACAGTTATAAAAAATATACCTGTTCTCTAAAGAATGCTACCACTATAATAATTGTCAACTAAGCTAAATGATCGATTAAGTATGAAGTGCATGTCATATGAATTCAACTTTTAACTAAGGATGCCTTCTGAAAGCCTATTTCCGGGTTCTGCAAATTTCTTTAAAAATTCTTCACATTTCTTTTTAACAAACTTCCTATACAGTATGAGGATTGAATGTTTTATTTTAGGATTTGATCGTATTTAGGTCATGGATTTTTGTAAATTTCGGATTTCAATAGGAATTAAATTAAAGTTTTGTGGAATAGTGTATCCTGCTTGAGTCTGTTTTAACCAGAACTTAGCAGCATTTTTCTAACATGTGATCAAATTAACCCATAATTAACTCAAGTTTCCTTTTGAATTTTGAATTTCTGTATTACAAAGTAGAAAACAAAACTAACAAAAAAGTTCTGTTATGATGGGTATTTGGTTGAAAAAATGTTTTATGCTGTGATTTACTGTTGCTATATTTAAATGCTTATTTAAATATACCTGCTGCTAATTTATTGGGTAGGGTTGAGGAAAATTACTAAGAAAATAAAGATAAGTCTTTCAAAAAATTAACATTGTTTTATATAAGCATTTACTCATATATAGAGGTGTTATGGTATGTGCAATCAGTGTATATCTGGATCAGCCACAAAGTGCTGTCTGATCTGGATCTACACTGTTCACATTTAGATTTATTGGGTTGTTTCTGACAAAGAGGTGACCAGTGTAGATCCTGATCAGGTGGCATAGATGCGTCGGCTAATCAGGATCTTCACTGTTTGCCGTGAATAACAGCAGAATTCCATGGAGTAAAAGAGTTATGTAATATTAATTGTTAACGGTAAAAAGTATAGAACATTTGTGTTGCAATTTAGATGAAGATGACAGATGAAGAGAAGCTCAAATTGTACGAGGATCTCGTGCGTGCTCGGCGAAGTCTGTCTGAGACCCGTCTTCTACACAGACCAGTACAGGATCGCGACCAAAGTTTCTTCAGGAATACGCTTAGAAGGTGGGGATTTTCTTATCAGTTAAGAATATGAGAATTAAGATAGAAAGTCGAAAATACAATGGAAAAAGAAGATTGGTCCAAGTTGAGACGAATGTCCTGTTTGGGTATCAAGTATTTTGAAATACAACTCTAAGACTTGTACAATGGTATAATTGAATGGAATTTCACTGCAAGGAAAAAAGCATCAGTTTAATCCTTTATTAATGGGTTTTATGGCATGTGTGACTAGTATGGATCCTGATCAGTTGGCACATCAGTGTTGTTTGATCTGGATCTGCTATGTTTGTAGAAGTTAGGTTTTATATCTCAAAAAACATTAACCTTGGCTTTTCTAACCAATAACCTACTTGTCCAAACTTTAACCATAACCTTTTGTTCAAGGCTTTAACCTACTATCATAAACTTTGACCTCAAGAGGGTTTCTAACCTAAATCTTGGTTTTTAGGCTAAAACCTAATCTCATAAACCTTTACCTTGGGTTTCTTTACCTCTAAGATACCCCTAACAGAACAAGTTATATGAAGTTATAATGCCAGCCTAATAAGAAACCTTTACATTATCACACTGTGACATTATCAACTGAAGAAGGCCATTGACCAAACATTCTGAAATAAAAGAGTTTTTAAAATAGATCTGTTAACAAAGAAACCTTTTACTTTAGTCTATTACCAGTTGCTACAAATAATTAGCTAAACTCATATCACCTTGTCTTAAGCTATTAACCAATAAATAGACTTCATCTTGGCCTAAGTTGTGCTGGTCCCAAGATAATAAAACTGAGAACAGAAACCCGTTTCAAATCTAAAGGATGTCATTGGCTGAAATGGCACATCAGTGCAATCTGATCTGGATCTAAATCGGTTGCTTTTTAATAAAAAATAACTTGATAAATCTCAATGTGAACAGTTTAGATCATGATTGGATAGCACAAATGTGCTGGCTGATCCGGATCCACACTGTTTGCTCATGGATATTGGCCCTATCCCACGGAGTAAAGGGTTAACAATTAAATAAGCTGGAAACATTATATCTGTTGTTTGTAATACAGAATTACCAAATCCAAAATGGAGAGATTACGAAGCTGTTATGCTGGTGGCAATATCGGCCTGTTTGATGTCAGTTACTGGTCGTATAGCAAGGTGGCGCTCAAACAATGTCTGACGACTATGCAGGATCAAGCAGTGGAAGAATTAGCACTCAAAGTGTTCAACTCTATTCTCATATACTCTGGTGTCATAGAATCAGGTAATTATACTCATATACTCTGGTGTCATAGAATCAGGTAATTATACTCATATACTCTGGTGTCATAGAATCAGGTAATTACACTCATATACTTTGGTGCCATAGAATCAGGTAATAACACTCATATACTCTGGTGTCATAGAATCAGGTAATTATACTCATATACTCTGGTGTCATAGAATCAGGTAATTACACTCATATACTCTGGTGCCATAGAATCAGGTAATTATACTCATATACTCTGGTGTCATAGAATCTGGTAATTATACTCATATACTCTGGTGTCATAGAATCTGGTAATTATACTCATATACTCTGGTGCCATAGAATTAGGTAATTATACTCATATACTCTGGTGTCATAGAATCTGGTAACCCTATACGCCTTTCCAATAATTCGATGAATTTATTTGGTTACCTCCCCTATCCAGTCACGTGACTGCTTTACAGGAAAAATGATTGCGCACTGTAATAACGTAATAGGGAATATGTTCCTACAACTTTCATTTTTATCATAAAATTATTTTTTGAAAAATGTATTTTCTCTTTGAATTAGTAATAATACATCAGCGTCATGATATTTTTGAAAATGATTGATTAAACAATCAGGTTTCTGACTAAAAGTGTCAATTCATTATTCCTCGCATTAAACACTAAACGACTTGAACTAACAAATAGTCGCAGTGTTCTCTTCACGGCTTAATTGAGTCTCGTTTCCGGATTAGCGTGTCTATTCAACTACTGACATCATGTTGTGATTATGTCGGCGGCGATTGATTTTGAAGGCGGCATGCCATAAACATATCAAACTGTCTCGCACACGGGGTCATCTGTCAATTACTTAAAGGGGCAGATATCATTGACCAATAGAGATCGTGTAATTTCTGTTTGCAAGGTATCTACACCTCCCAATTCTTAAGTATTTCGGAGTCCTTTAACTACTGGATGTGCCAGCAAATGTATTTGATTTAGCACTTAAATGGATTCTTAATCAACATTACGACACGTTATAGAAACAAAAGCCGTCAATAAGAAACAAATCTTGTCAAAAAATTTTATATATGTTTAATTAAGAGTTTGGGCTTTTATGCCAAAATTACAATCTGTCAAACCTAAGAAATCTAAATTGGATATTCAACCATATTGTGATATAAATATTCCCATCTTTTTGGAAGCCGGCACCTAAATCCTTGGATTTTATTCTACGAATGATACTTTTACAACAAACAATCAGATTACCGATCCTGTTTTATTTCAAGACAGAATCAATCATATTTGCTTGTGAAGTATACGTAACATTTTAAATATTCCAATTATTTATTCGTTGACCATAAACGCCTTAAATTTTTAGGACAATTCTATTGCTCAAATGTGTAAGTATGAACAAATTCAGATTGTATTTTTTGTCTACAGATCATGTAACCAGATGTTGACATATCACGATTTCCGGATAATAGCGCAATACTAGCCTTAGCAATTTGCAACATTTACACCAGTAAAATATATTTTCAGCAGAAAAGATATTAAGAAGAAATTGTTGTACATAATAGGTAAAATTAATGCTTATGTTTGTCCAAATTGCGTTTCATACTGCCTACTATCAACAAGAATGGTACATGTTCTTAAATCATTACAAATCTAATTATCTAACAAATAGTAAACATAAAAAAGTCTGGCTAGAATAACAGACCAGCAACTTATTTTTTCACCGCCGGCGACGAACGCAGACCTGCAAAATAGCGGATAAGGTTAGCTATTATGTGCTTAAGCCATTAGCCCGATCGTTCAGCTATCCTGCAGAGCCTCGTTTTGGATTGATTTTCTGTCGCGGGAAGTAACTCGTACAGGACTGCGAAACTGTTTATTGGAAAGGCGTATACTCGTATACTCTGGTTGAATACAATTAATTATGGATTCATTTCTTCTATTTACACTTCTTTCATTTACTGAAATGTGGAGAAGAATTGGTGATACTATAGCTTTTTAATGGCTTTGGGAACTGCCAAAGTGGCAAAAGAGTGAATGATGGAGCAATTGCAGGCAGGTGATACTTGTTCATTGATGTCATAATTCAATACACTGCCCCAAAAAATTGAAAGAGGCTTTTATTGTAGCCATGCCCAGATTTGAATGTTTACCATCACAAAATGAAATCAGTCAGATACATTTCACAAACCAGTATTGTAGACAAAATAATTTAATTTTAAATAAGCATAACTGAAAATCAAGCATTTAAAGCACTATTTATTATCCTTTTTACTCCACATATAGGCATTGTATTGCTTGTGTGACCAGTGTAGATCCAGCATGGATGAGCTGGCTGATCTGGATCTATACTGTTTGCACATGTGTTTAAATGCTTATATATGGAGTAAAGGGTTAAATTTGACTTTGTTTGAAAGTATAATAATAAAGATGTGACATTTCAGGAGAGTACGGCAGCGTGGACCACACGGAGATGATACAAACTGTGATGCAGAAATGTCAGGAAAACGAGGCCCTCTGTAATGAATACTACCTGCAGCTCATCAAGCAGACCACTGATCATCCTGGTATACTCTAGTTTCAGTTTCTTCATGACCCTTGCTCAATGTATACAGGTTTTATTGTATGTGCGAACAGTGTAGATCCAGATCAGCTGGAAGATCATCTGTGCCCAGAACATCTGTGCTTTCTGATAAGGATCTAAACTGTTTTCTTCTTGGTCAGAAATAACCCAATGAATCATAAAGCGAAGTATGTAGATCCCGATTGGATGGCATCCATGTGCCAGCTGATCTGGATCTACACTCCCATGGAGTAAAGAGTTAAACATTTAGAGGCAAAGTTTGTTCCTTTGTTCATCAGAGTCTACTTATTGTAACTGTCTTTGGTGATGTTTTTAGCATTTTTATGCCCCCACAAAGTGGGAGGCATATAGAGTTGCACTCGTCTGTCCGTCTGTCTGTACGTACGTCCGTACATACGTCACCAAATCTTGTGGCATCAACTTCTCCTAAACTGTAAGGCGGATTTCTTTCAAACTTGCACAGATGATCAAGCAGGATGTGTAGATGATCGTAAAGAAAGGAATTTTTCCTGCGACCATTTTTACCAGAGTTTTGGCCCTTTGTTTCTTCCAATTTTGTTGCAGCATTGGGGGCATCAGTGTCCATGGACACATTCTAGTTAGTTGATGTGTTGCCCTTTTGAAGAGGAAAAATACATAATACTTTGTCCAGTGGTCTGTCTGTCATAGAAACTATCTGTGGCTATTATTTTGCAATTTCTTAATTTTTTTCTTTTTTGCAGTAATGGACAAGTAATAAGGGACATTTGTCACACTATGTTGGCTTTCTGCATGTTCATGTTTTCAGTAGCTGATGTTTTGAATATATTATTTTCTACATTAATTTCAGATCCAAACAGCAATGTAAACAAGCGTAACTGGCAGTTGATGTGTGTGGCCACAAGCTGTGTGACCCCAAGCAACAGCCGTGTTCTGAAATATCTAAACTGCCACCTCAAAAAATGTTCTCTGGATACAACCACAGAGGAAGGGAAGTTTGCAAGATTCTGTCATAAGGTAGGTTAACTGACGATGATAATGGTGATGGTTGTGGTTGTGGTAATGATGATAATGATGGTGCTGGTGATGATGGTGCTGGTGTTGATGACAATGGCGGTGCTGGTGGTTATTATGGTGGTGGTGATGATGATGTGGATGATGATGATGATGATCCTGGTGTGGTGCTTGTGGAATTGATGATGATAATGGCTGGGGATGATGGTGCTGCTAGTGATGAATGAGGTGGTAATGATGATGATCATCATCCTCAATCATCATCATCATGAACATGATGGTGGGGGATATCATGATGATGATGGTCATGATGATGGTCATGAGGATGATGATAATAATGAAAACGATAAGGATTGTTATGTTGACAGTGATCATGATAAGGATGAGTAATAATTACTTAGTGGATTTGTTTTTTCTCAACCATTTACAGTCAAACCTGTAAACAAAAAACGTCTTGCTTGAGACCATACAGTAAAACTTCGAAAACTCGAATACTCAGAGGGATTTGGAAAATGTTCGAGTTTTCCATAGTTCTCGAGTTTTCGAGGTTTTTCTTTATGAGGTCCGATTTTTTTCAGACAAGTCGTGTAAACACATTTTTGTGACCTTGTTGTTGACTACGTTATCAGAATATCCTAAATAGATTCATTTGACACTGTATATTGTGAAACCGTAATATCTGTTTTAAAAGGTTTTTTATGTTGTTTTTCTTTTCAAGAAAATGGCTTTAAACATTTCGTGTTGACATTGTCCAAGAACTAATATGCTTTACAAACGGTGCGTTCATTTTTTATACGCATGTAAAAATAACAGGGTCCCATCAACTTACAAAGATACAAATTGCCTCGTTTCATATTATTTTATTTGAGATAAAATTAATCCTAATTAAATTCTCAAAATTATTGTCTCAACGCAGCCGCCTACCGAACGATCATAAAATTATTTTCTTTCATCAGAACCTGTTTATAATCGGATCAATTAAAACAAAATAGACGCTGGCGATTGACAATAAGCTGACAAAATAACCCGTCTCAACGTGTGAAAACTATGGGTCACTGTTTTCCAAATACTCCTGAGAGGTGCGAAAAAATTATCAGTCGTTTATTCTCGAGATTTCCAATGTAAACAAAGAGGAAATATGCTTCAAGGGACTGACACCTGTCCTCGAGATTTCGAGTTTTCGAAGTTCGAGTTTTCCATGGTATTTTTATATAGAATATATAAGAAAATTGCCGGGACCAGCAAAACTACTTCGAGTTTTACCGAGTGCTCGAGTTTTCGATTTTCGAGTTTTCGAAGTTTTACTGTATTTCCTTTGTCCCAATGACTGATTTAAAGAACATATTCACCTCTGAAAAAAAAACTGTACTGTAAGGTTTTTCAGTGAGTGGTCTTTAAAGACAGGTTTGACTATAGCACTGCATTTAAAAGTAAACATTCTGCATTTTATGGATACTGGATTGATGCCCAACTTGGCGGGATGTCATAAAGTGACCATCATTTTCCTATCATTGTAATTTGCAGTTAAATTTTGTTGATTTGTTAAATTTCAGTGTTTAACACGAACACAAGAAAAGAAGAAGAGAAAGTTCCCACCCTCTACAAAGGAGATAGACTGTGTGATAGCTCGTAAGCCAATTAATGAGAAGGTGTTCTTGTTGAATGGAGATCACCGAAGTATCGAGTTTGATGCTGCAGCTACATGCTCAGAGGTATGTAGACAATTAGATATTAGTGTGCTGGGATAACGTGTATACCCTTTAACCTTTTCCTCCATAAATACACTTTTATTGTGTTGGCAAACAGTTTAGATCCAGATCTGCCGGCACATCCGTGCTGTCTGATCAGGATCTAAACTGTCCGCTTTTTGATTCATTAGATTATTTCTGACCAAAATTCGACCAGTGCAGATCCTGATCAGACGGCATGGATGTGCCAACTGATATGGATTTACACTGGTCGCACAAGTGTAAAAATGCGTATATGGAGGAAATGGTTAAGGTTATTGAAATTAAACTTGAGAGTTGAGACAACCATTTAAATAGACTTTTCATTTGACTTTTCAGCCAATCATATGCTTGAGATTTAAGACTGCTCTTCAATTTTAGTTTTATAATCTTCAACACAGGACATGCTTTATTTGTAAACTGTGTGATAAGAATTTACCAACATTGATTAATATTTGTTCAGTTCCTTCTGAATTAAGCATTAGATTTTTTGTCATCATTTTTAACCCTTTCCTCCATAGACACACCTTTATTGTGTAGGTGAACAGTGTAGATCCAGATCAGCTGGCACATCTGTGCCATCTGATCAGGATCTAAACTGTTCAGTTTTTGATCTGTTAGGTTGTTTCAAAATGGGACCTGTGCAGATCCTGATCAGGTGGCACGGATGTACCAGCTGATCTGGATCTACACTGGTCAAACATGCCTAAAAATATGTATATATGGAGGAAAGGGTTATAATATGTTAAAGGGACATTTAAACACTGGTGTTATCATCAGGGAAGTCTATATGAGGGGTTTTACTGTGTTTATTTTTATAAAAGTGGAGTTGTGGTGTTTCTAAAATCTCAAGGTCAGTCATGTTTGACAGATTGATGCCCATTGAAACTTTGATTTTGGTGAAATATGGCAAAATTTATAGGGGCAACATGATTTAACCATTTGAAATACAAAGGCTGTGTCACAGATTATAGCTCTCTGATTAAGTAACGCATTTCTTTTTAGGTAATTAAAACAGTGAAAGCCAAAATTGGAATGAGGTCTGATGCCGAGTGTTTTGCTCTGTATGAGGTCACCAGTGGCTCAGCAGGTATGTCTTAACGTTTCACTCAATCACATGTGCAAACAGTGTAGATCCAGATCAGCCAGCATGTGTGACATATGATAGGATCTACACTGTTTGCTTTATGATCAGAAATAACCTAATAAACTTAACCCGAACATTATTTAAGTACATTTATGCACTAACAACTCAGTAAATTCATGCAAACCTAGAATCGAGCAAAGTTTTATCAGTTAAGCAGTATAAATGAATTAAGCTAAAATCTACAAGTAAAATCAATCTACAGTGCAGACTGTTAACCCTTGGAAACTTAACACAATGAAAGTAAATGATCTAGACAGCTAACTTAGACAGATCACGTAAAAGAGAATCTTTAAATGTAAGAAATGCTTGTACAATGTGACCTTTTCATCATGTGAATTTGTAATGTGAAATGTCAGTAAGGCTTCTTAATTCCATTGAAGTTATAGTCTATGTCAGTATTGTTATTCGCAGCAGTTTGTCACAGAACACATGGAGGTTATCTTGAAATATCTGTAGTTCTCGGAGACATTAACCCTTTACTCTATGGATGCATGTGTCTTTTATCAAATGGGTGATCAGTCTAGATGCAGATCTGCTGGCTCATCCATGTCATCTGATCTGGATCTACACTGTTCTTGGTCAGAAATAACCTAAAGACACAAGTTAACAGTGTAGATCTTGAACAGATGCCACAGATGTGCTGGATTATCTAGATCTACACTCACTGATATCAAATGAAGTAAGGGTTAACCTTTTCCTCCATACAGATTTTTACGCATGAGTGTCCAGTGTAGATCCAGATCAGCCGGCACATCAGTGCCATCTAATCAGGATCTGCATTGGTTTCATTTTAATCAGAAATAACATGACGAATCAAAAAGCAAACAGTGCAGATCCTGATCAGACGGCATAGATGTGCGGGCTGATCTGGATCTACACTGTTCGCCCATGCAATAAAGGTTTGTCTATGGAGGAAACCTTGTACTCAGTGGGACATTCCTTCAGGGGAACAGTGCAGATCCAGATCAGCCATCACATACACTGTTTGCTTTTAGATTCATTAGGTTATTTCTGACCATGAAGCAACCAGTATAGATCCAGATCAAGAACATGGGTGACTAGTGTAGATCTGGATCTGCTGACACATCCATGCCATATCATCTAGATCTACAATGTTCCATCTTGGTCAGAAATAACGTAGTGAATTCTCTTGGTCAGAGATAACTTATTGAATCTAAAAATTACTGTAAATCCTGATCAAAATGCCACGCATGTGCAAATTGACCTTGATCTACACTGTAAGCCCATTGGATGTGAGCCATATCCCATTGAGTGAAAGATTTCAGAAAACTGCCTTCATTATAACTGCAATTCTGTGTTTTGATATTCAGAGCGGTGCATGAATGGTGACGAGCGAATGTCAGACACATTAAGCAAATGGGAGAGAATACAAAAAGGTGCTTCTTCACGGGAAATGAAACTGATTTTCAAAGTAAGTTCTGAAGTTGCATGCGTAATCTATTAAAATCAACATAATTGTAATTTTGACAAAATATGTTTTTTCCTCAAAATGCATAAAATACATATTTTACTATCCATGCAATAGAATCAGTGGAATCAGGAATTATTAGATTTACTGACAACTGAAAAACGAAAAGTTTAATTTGTGAACACCGAATAAGCAAAGAAATTTTTTTTTAATATTTTAAAATTACATCAAGTGACATAGGTTAGATTTGTAAAATAATAGTTCGTTTTACTAACTCAAAATAAAGAAAAAATTATTTGTGAACACCAAAGAAACAAAGAAAATTTCTTAACAAATATTTAGAATTATGTCAAGATAAACAAATATTTAGAATAAATGTCAAGGTTGATATTATTTTTATAATTACAGAAACGTTTATTCATAGAGCCATATTTGAACCCAATAGACCCCGTGGAGTGTGACCTCATATTCCATCAGCTTATTGAAGATATATTTGAACATAAAGTACCACTAACCCCACAGGATGCGGTATGTATCATAAGAGAAATTCCGATTTCATTGCACAGGGCCGAATCCAGAAGGGGTTCAGTGATGTTGCATGAACCCCCACCCCCTATCCTTTTGTGCAGCAATATTTAATTTTCATAAGGATTTTAGTCACAAAGTTGAAAATTATCATGAGTCTAGTTTAAGACTGAACCCCCTTTCAGGAAATCATGCATATGACCATGTTGCATCATAGAATTTTATTACAATTCTGAATATTTGATTTGAGAATTTGTCTGGAAAGTTTGCATGCAAGTTAATGTTTTTTAAAGAAAAAAAATGCTTAATAGATCCTACCTTATTAAGCAAGTCATTCAGTTTCATATAACATACACTATAGATACACCTGTATTCACATGTGAGATCAGAGTTATTTAAATTGGCTTGCATATCCATGTTGGCCAGAAATAATGTAATAAATCTGAAAGCAAACAGTGTAGATCCTTTTTAGACTGCATGGATATGCTGGCAGATCTGGATCTATTGTGGTTGCCCATGGTATAAAAGCCATATCCCATGGAGTCAATGTTGAGTTATTTATTGACCTGTTATTGTTTTTTAACTTCAATCTTAATCTGGGAACAAACTGTAAAAGCTTTAATTTCGTGAGGTCAAATTTTCTAGATTACTGTAAAAAATCAGTTATTTTCCTTATTCACGTATTTACGAATTCGCGACATTGTCAGTCGTTTATATGTTTAGCCAAATTTATTAAAAGGATTAAATCAAATAAATGAATGGTGGTCAAAAAGGAATTATATATGGTGTTTAAAGTGATTAACAGTTCTGTTTTTAGTAGCTTATTTTCGGATATACTTACAGTCAGATATATGGAAACTCATTATAATTATATTTGAGGTATTTATTAATTTGCGCGGTAAGCGATTTCACGAATATTAGCAAAAATAAAACAAACACGAATAAAACCAGTTCCAGAGTAGGTCAAATAATGTCGGGGTTTCTCTTTTTTGTTGAGCACTTTTGTAAATGTTGCTTCCAACACAAATATTTAACATGAAGTCTTGCGTATACACAACAGGTTCGGCTGTGTGCCTTGAAGATCCAGTCAGAAAGTGAGGAAATCAAACCAGGGGAAGTAGACTACAGGTAAGGTATTACATTCCAGGAGTGGATCCATTGATTTGACTTTTTGGGGAGCCCACTATGAATGTATGTACACCCCCCTCCCACACACACACTCAAAACAAACTGAACTTGGAGAACTTTAGAGGGTTTGTTGGTAAGGTGTTCTAAATTTGCTAATGCATCTATATCTTATACGTATGTAATATGTATTATTTCATTTATTGGCTCAAGTATGAAGATGTTTATCCATTACTCAGGCTTCTTTCTTTAAATGAAGCTTTTGAAAGAGAGTAATGACTTGCGTATTTATCAGAGAATTAAGGAGTTAAATGACTAAAACATGATATAACCCTGTAATTTGTCAGATTTAAGGGTGAATCTGTCCAGGATTTAGTACAATCTTATCTCTTTCCTAATTTTCTTGGAGGTAAACTCAAATTTGCACCAAGCCTTCAAAATGCTCTACCATTCCATTTCTGTTTTGCAAACCCTTCAAAAGATGGAAGTGGATAGTGTAAAGAGTAAATGAACTAGTTACCTAAAGAAAGCCTTAACTCCATATATGAGTTTTCTATAGCATGTGCGGCCAGTGTAGATCTAGATGTGCTGTCTTATCTGGATCTACACTGGTCTCTTCTTGTTCATAAATAACCTAAAGAATCTAAAGGGAATAGTGTAGATCCTTAACAGATGGCACAGTTAAGCCGGCTGATGTGGATCTACACTGTTCACTCATAGGATAACGGCCATATCTCACTGAGTTAAACACTTGATGCTTTGATGCATATTCAGGCAGTCTTGCAGTTCATATTTTAATAGTGACTCTATCTACATGTATTTTGTTTACCAGTTCTGTGATGCGAATCTTGCCGAGAGATATGAGACCTCATGTACGTCTCGAAGATGTTGTTATTCTACACAAGTCGATGATTGATTTGATGCCCAGCCAGGCAGTTTTACAGTTTATCGAGGTGTTGAAGTCGTGGCCGTTGTTTGGTGCTTCTGTCTTTGAAATATCGGTATGATCATTATTGTAAAACCAATAATTTCGTGGTGTAGTAATTTTCTTGGCTTTCATGGACAGATTGGTCCACGAAATTAATGTCACAACAAAATATAATATTAAATAAAATTGTATCTAACATATTTTGGATAATGAAAAGTCATAAAGAATGCACAAAAATGCCTTTTTACCAAAAACCACAAAATTTTATGCCCACAAAAATATTATTTAATACATTCACAGGAAATTATTATTTTACTGACAAATGCATGATTACTTTGGGCAGAAGAGTTGATATGCCTACATGTATTTAATGCCAGCGACTCACTTCTCTATACAGTTGAGCCAGACAAACAATTGTTCATAGTGTTTGATACTTTCACCATGTATCATATTTTTGAGCAGTCATAAATTTGCGCAGTTTTTATTGTTATACAAAATACTCAAAAATTAAACCCTTGCAAAGTTTAATGATAGCACAGTACCACTTGGAACTAAGAAATTAGTGAACAACCTTGTTGAAAATAAGTGAGAGTTTATTTAGTAAAAGATTCAATCAATTCTGAGGTCTACATCTAGTTTACATACAGCTAAACTTTGACAACAGTACATATTTTGGTCAATTTTTTGTTGAGAATAGAGAATACTGTTTGGAATTTGATAGAGTGAAACATAGTAAATATTCAACCCTTTACTCCATATCTATGGGTATTATAGCATGAGGGACCAGTGTTGATCCAGATCAGACTTCTCATTTTTGCCATCTGATCTGGAGCTAGACTGGTTACATCTTGTTTAGAATTAATGTAATGTCTCTAAAAGTGAATAGTGTAGATCCTGATCAGATGGCACAGATTTGCTGGCTGATCTAGATCTACACTGTTTCAGTTTGCCTGTAACAGACATCCCATGAAGAAGAGGGTTAAAATACAATCATTAAGTATTGAATATATAATACTTATTTTATGCTGTAGCAATCATACACATCAAGCCTGCCAAAGTCCCTGCTGCTTGCCGTGGAACAGACGGGTGTTCATCTGCTCGAAACCAAAACTTTTGTAAGTTCTCTGGCAGCTTTCTAGACTGTTGTTATACTAATTGAGCAACAGAGGCCACCTGATTTGAATACTATTACATTCTTCCCCACTTATACTACACATTTTCAATTAACTTTTCAAATTCTAGCAAGTGTACGCATTTGGGTTGACATCCTAAGCCGATTCTTTGCCAAATGGAGCTCTAAGAGTAACATTTGCCTTCTCATCAATGCCAAAGTGGCAGATTTGGGGAGTAATGTATAGCCTTGACAAGACAACACAAGACAAACTACGGCCTCCAGCTTACCATGCCAGTGCTCTACCAGTCAAGCTACCAAGGCTTTCTGATTTAAATACTTTTAAGTTCTTCGGCTTCTAGAAAGTTTCATGAAACACCTTGGATATCATAATTTTGATTTGTCACAACATTTGATAAGAAAAAAATGATTCACAATTAGAAAAATAATGTATGTACAATAGAATTTCTTGATTTTGTTGGGGTTTATTTTTTACATAATCAGAATTACACCCTTTATGAAATATAACTTTTAGAATTTATTAAGATTGATAAAATTAGTTGCAAATCAAGCAGCCAAGGTTTCAAGTTGTAGTCCTGTTTAACCTTTTATACCATAGAATATGGCTGTTATTTAAGGGCGAACAGTGTAGATCCAGATCAGCAAGCACATCTGTGCTGTCTGATCAGAATCTGCACTGTTCACATTTTAGTCAGAAATAACCTTATGAATCAAATGCAACCAGTGAAGATCCTGATCAGATGGCACAAGTATGCCTGCTGGTCTGGATCTAAACTGTTAACCCTTGTGATTACAGTCACATCCCAAGGATTAAGCGTTAAACTAATAGTTGATGTCACAGTAATGTGGTGCATTATTTACTTGCAGAGAATCATCCAGTCCTACGAGTACACAGACGTGTTACACACGAGTCCTGCTCTAAACAGTATTATGATGATAGTGGGGGATGTTGCCAAGGGGACCAAACATATGTTCCAAACTACACAGGTACCTTGTTTGAATCCCCTTTTTTGGGTAGAAATATTTAATTTTCTTGAGGATATCATGCAAAATGTTGGAAATTATCATGAGACTACCCTAACACTGCACCCCCCCCCCCAAAAAAAACCCCCAGTTCTGGAAATCTTGCATCCAAAGTCTTTTGAGTATTATGTGTGACTAACTTTTGAAGAAAAGGTGATTTACATTGGGATTACTTGTCATTCCTTATCGGAAACTTGGCTATAACTCCGAATATTTTTATTATCAAACTTTAAAATTATATTATATATAACAACAAGTTCATGTTGAAGCCATGATCTGTCGGTCAAGTTCACATTTGACAGAGAAATGCACCTGAAGATACACCTTTATTGCTAGGGTGAACAGTTTAGATCCAGATCAGCCGGCTGATCTGCATCTACACTGGTCGCACACACGTAAAAATGCGTATATATCCAGGAAAGGGTTAAGTCATCCAACTTCAAATCCAGAACCTTGTTCCTGATAAAACAGTTCCCCCTCAGTGACAGATTTTTCAACCTTCACCTCATACTCATAATCATCCACCTCTAATGAGAGGAAATTGATGAGATTTTTTTTAGATAAACCACCTTATCAAAGCATGTTGTGTTCTTGTGTTGTAGGCATCTCAGATAGCACACCTTATCAAAGAATACATGGAAGAACTGAAGAACCGGTCCCTGATCATCCCACCACAGAAAATGGACTCTTCTATGATACAGAAGGCGTGTCGATCAAGTGTGTTCATAGATTCTTGTGACGAGGACCTTCTGTCGGCCATGTTAATTAGACCTTGAAAACAGTCGTCACTGGCAAAAAGTTTTCGTTCTCTGTCAGCATGAGAAAAAAGTTAGTTAAAGGTGTAATTAAACGTTAATTAGACCTTAAAAACAATCGGCATCAGCAAAAAAGTTTTTGTTATCAGCGTGTAAAAAAAGTACATTGGTGAAGTTACCATCGGTAATAATGTATTTATACATTTTGATCTCCTAGTTTGAAAGCCATGTCAATTGGAACAATAACTGGTTTGTTTTTTCAACAAAAATCAAACAAGGCTTTGGATTATATGACTCGTTTTGTAGGCGCCATGCATATAGGCAGGTCAGTCGCAAGTATTAAAGATGTTTAACAAACCTTTAATTAATATTTACTCTATGGTTACACCTTTCATCACATTTGCGATTCTTTCTCAGAACAGGATTTGCAGTGACCGTTTCCTGATAAAAAATAGCATTCTTGATCTAAAATTGTGTAGTTCCTGATCAAACTGGACAAATATGCCAGCTGATCTGGATATACACTAGACGCACATGTGAAAAACCATATCAATGGAGTAAAAGGTATTTCAGCTGGAACTTTAGTTTACCTTGCTCATATAGCATTACAACCTGGAGCTGTGTAGAAATAATATTCCATCACAGATGAATCTCAACGGATCCTTCCATTTCTAACTATTTTGTCATTTTGTCCTCATTTTTATTCTTTTATTTTTTCCCCGACTTGAGAATTGCATTTTGGAAGGATTTTAGTCACTTTTGTGTAGTATCTTGGCATAATAGCAAATAATAAACATTATTATTTATTATTTGGTTATCAGTTCATTTAGGAATAAATATAATACTGTGACATAATTATATTTCGCAGGGGTTTAATTTTCGAATATTTGATGCTTGGGAAAGTGTGCAAAATCAAAACTATCACAATCACACCATTGAATATCTAGTCTTATAATAATTAACCCTTTCCTCCATAGATACACATTTATCACATACCTTCCGGTGTGGGAGTGTAATAACACCCGTTATATATTTTCGATATATAACTAGTTATATATCGTATCCGAATTACTATCCATGCGCATTATCAGCGATCAAAACAAATTTATGAAAATTACTTACTTTTGCCAACTGACCACTTCAGGCAACCAAGCAGCTTCTATAAGGAACTGAAGCATCCCTTTAATTGATAATATCCACGGAAAATATAACTTTCTGACATCTTTATTACTCCGTAAGATAGAAATACGCCTATGATGAAATTCAACAACAGCAACAAAGCCATTTTCATTTCGTTTAAATCGAAAACAAAATGACCCAGACGCTGACATCATTTTCAGAACATCGTCGATGTGATCTTAACAACATCCCCGAAACAAAATACAAACACTAGAAACACATTTTCAATCCAAAATATTAGTTTATATCCAGCAAATTTCAATGTTGTCATATGCCGCTATGAAATTTTACACAAATGACGTCATACAGTAGATCAATCTATTTAATTAAACACAACTTCAGAAGCCTATAACTGATAGATTATTTTATCTAGACTCTAGCACAGTTAATTTTATTTATTTATTTTTACTCATTTTGGCAAATGGGAAAACGGTAGGATAAATTCTTTGGGGACTAGCTTATGTATCACCTGACACGACCGAACTACACACGTTTTAAGTTCTCTTTACTAGGCGATAGAAAGGGACAATTCATGGATTTTGCTTGTTTTTTCAGGGTATGTGGTAAATAGTATACATCATTCGTGTTCATTTTATACTGAAATTATTAAACTCATCATCTAAATCGATATAAAACTCGGCAAAAGCCTCGTTTTATATCGATTTAGACGACTCGTTAATAATTTCAGTATAAAATAATCACTCATGTTGTAAACCCTACTGTGCCGTCTGATCAGGATCTGAACTGTTCGCTTTTTGATTCATTAGGTTATTTCTGACCAAAATGCGACCTCTCTAGCCTGATCAGACGGCACATGCATAAAAATGCGTATATATGGAGGAAAGGGTTAAAATGCAAGTGCGTGAATTAATGCCCAAGTGACAGTTTCATTTATGCCTTTTGCACACAGTTTTATCCCCGCTCATAAATGATACCACAGAATTGACATTTTCATTTTTCAAAATTTTCGAAACTGCTCCAGCAGTTCTGACAAATTTATATGTGACAGTGAACTTTACCTATAACGTCATTGTTCGGATATAAGCCGCACTCTTGTATAAGCTGCACCGCCCCCAAACATGATAGAACAGATGAAAATGGCTGAACGAAAAGTATAAGCAGCCAAACCTGTGTATTAGCCGCACCCCAACTTTTTACTTCAAATTCTGGCGAAAAAGTGCAGCTTATATTCAAACAATGACGGTAATTAGACAGTAGAGCTTAATGCTCATTGTTGATCCATCTGGGGGTCTGAAATTGATGATGTACAATATTGTACTTTGCCAGCAATCATTTTTACCCATTTTTGAGTTTGTAGCATTTTTCGTCAGGCTTGATAATAATTTTTATTTTGATATTGTAAATGAATGTTTTGTTTAAATGTTTCAAGTGCAATCAATCTTGTAAATGCTATATTACAACTGTTATATTCTGATATTGTTCTTTGTCTATGCAATTTTGGCACCAATTTAGATTGCATAGTGGCTTACCCTTCACTAAGGTGGATGCTTTTTAATGCATGTGTGCGACCAGTGTACATCCTGATCAGATTACACATTTGTGCAGTCTTTTCAGGATCCACACTGTTGGCTTTTATATTTATTAGGGTATTTAAAAAACAAGAAGCAACGAGAGCACAGATTATCAGGCTTATCTGGATCTACAGAGGTCGCACGTGCATCAAAAAGCGTCTACATGTATTAAAGGGTTCAGTAAAATGTGCTGTGTTACATGTGTGTTAATGTGCAATCATTGTTTATTCTCATTACAGAAGCTGTTTAGCTTGAAACTCCATGTTTTGCTTCATATAATGGCAGAATTCTGAATTATACCTTTACCCAGAAAACTTATAGGACTTGTCTGTCTTTGAAATTCAGCCTGTGCATTCATTGTTTGCAAAAACTGACTGTATACCAAAATTAACCCTTTCCTGTATAGATACATCTTTATTGCTAGGGCGAACAGTTTAGATCCAGATCAGCCGGCACATCCGTGCCGTCTGATCAGGATCTAAACTGTTCGCTTTTTGATTCATTAGGTTATTTCTGACCAAAATGCGACCAGTGCAGATCCTGATCAGACGGCACGGATGTGCTGGCTGATCTGGATCTACAATGGTCGCACATGTGTAAAAATGCGTATATATCAAGGAAAGGGTAAAAATGCAGAGATATGCAGACTGATGCTGGACCTACATAGTTTTCTAGGGATTGGGTTCATGAAGGCTCAAACTTGGCCAAAAATGAACTACAATGAAACCTTGCTATTAAGACTACCTTTGGAACTACAAAAAGGTCTTTATTTGAATGTAAAAATAGTATTTTCTTACACCACATGTAGACAATGGGTTTAAAATATGGCAACTTGTAGCATATCCAGATGTTTAAAAAAAATTATATAACATGTATATCACTAGATCTTCGGTATCACGTTTACATTATTAAAATATTATTATTATTCCAATACTTCTACAGGGTAGAGACAGAGGAGACGGATCAAAGGGAACATTATTAATGAAAATTACTGTTAGATGTACTTAAAGATCCGTTAAGAGTGGGGTTTTTTTTATCATGCAATTTTTCTGACGTGAAAGGACAGCACTGACATGTCTTTGTGAATAAGGTGATCATAAATATAGGATACTATAAAATTGCAATTGTTTAAGTGTTAAGCATAATAAGTAAACATTTGATATGGATATGACTCTGCGAACAAATATGGTTAATACCTTTAGTGCTTACTTACACCTGAATGAATTGATTCATATCAAACCTCTGCTCATCCAAGTCACTTAAATCCTGCAATAATGGAGCTCGGTATCATTGAAATGCTTGCTTTAGTGCACAAGATTAGCTTCTGGTATTTGTAACATATCTCATTAACCCTTTACACCATATTATATGGCTGTTATCCATGGCCAAACAAGTGTAGATCAAGATGTGCCGGCACATCTGTGCCATCTAATCAGGATCTACACTGTTCAGTATATATTCATTATGTTACCAGTATACTAGTAGTATAGACCCTGGATGTGCCAGCTGATCTGGATCTACGTTTTTCCCATAATGAGATAAAACCCGTATATATGAAGTGAAGGGTTCAATTTATTTTGAAATTCATGGTAGTCATATAACACTAGTCATTCAGTTATGGCCAAACTGTCCCGTATATTATACAACAAGATGATTTACTCAGTGTGCTGTCAATTCCAGTTTACCCTTTCCTCCATATGTACCCCTATATGGCATGGGCGATCAGTGTGGCACATCCAAAATAAGAAATAACATAGTAAATCAAAAAGCGAACAGTGTAGATCTTGATCAGAAGTCACAGATTTTCCCAAGATCTACACTGTTCGCTTTTTGATTTACTATGTTATTTCTTATTTTGGATGTGCCAGCTGATCTGGATCTACACTGTTCGCCTATGCCAATGGCGTATATTTGGAAGAAAGGGTTTATATGTTTTGTTGAATATCAACACTTTTTTTTTTACTTTTTTTTTAAAGATTTTAACTTTGCTTCATACAGTTTGATACAATGGATTTATATTTTTAAGTTGTATTCTTTTCACATCACATTATCTAGGGTCCAGAACTTTTTGATATTCTATTTTACTTTCTGTTTATTGATATTGTCTCAAAATGTGAACATAATTTGGGCCCAAGATCGTAAACTTGAGTTTGGAGACCAGTCTCAAATCTCTAGCATCTGTTTGGCTGAAATGGCGACCAGTTGCCATTTCAGTCAATCAGATGCTTGAGATTTGAGACTGGTCTTCAGATTTAGTTTGATGATCTTGGCATTGTAATATTTATATGTCTGTTTCACGTGATTTCTTACAATTAGTACTTGAGGTACATTCGTAAACATACTCTCATGGTTTTATGTATTTAGTTTTGGTTCACCAGTCAAGGTGCAGCTTTGAAAAAGCATAATAGTGTGTGCCAGATTGACTGACCAACTTAAAATTTGGACCAGGTTGCAGAGCCTCTTTACCACCCTTGTGCATATTTCACTCAGGCTGGATCATGCGATCTTTACCCAACATATGTGAATGATATTTTATCGAAGAAAAACACGGCCCGACTTGCAAAATTAACAAGCGAATATTTCATTTCCCAAAATTTAGAAATGCAAAAATACTATTTCTAAGAGTGGCCTAAAATAAAGGGATGCAGAAAATAATTATTATTTTAAGTGAAAAATAAGGGTGTTTCAAGCCTTTAACTTCATGGGATATGGCTGTTATCCCAGTGGCAACGTGTAGATGCAGATGAGCAAGCACATCCATGCTGTCTCACCAGGATCTCATTATTCGCCATTAGATTTATTAGGTTATTACTGACCAAGAAGTAACCAGTGTAGATCCAGATCAGACAGCATATATGTGCCAGCTGATCAGGATCTACACTGGTCACACACAGTATAAAAACTGTATATATAAATTAAATGTTTAATGCCATTTATATTGTATACCAATTGCACAAATTTCTCATCTTACATTTATAGCATTATTGATGGCACTTGCAATATCATAATGAAATAGCCTTTTACTAATAGTAAGTGACCTTTAGGTCAACCAGTCTCTCTGGCACAAACTATTTGTATTAGTATTTTCAATTTAATGTCAGTCGAATGTGTAACCAATATGCTTAAAACATTTCTGGTAAGCCATCAAGAGTTTAAGAAAAACTCGCATAATAAGGGACATATTAATTTTCTAGTTCACACTTTACACTGAGATAGTGGTTATGAGTTTAAAAAACTTACAATAATTGATGTTTGTCTTCCATTTGCAATAAATTTAACCCTTTCCTGTACAGGCACACCTTAATTGCTAGGGCGAACAGTTTAGATCCAGATCAGCTGGCACATCCGTGCCGTCTGATCAGGATCTAAACTGTTATCTTTTAGATTCATTAGGTTATTTCTGACCAAAATGCGACCAGTGCAGATCCTCATCAGACGGCACGGATGTGCCGGCTGATCTGGATCTACACTGGTCGCACATGCGTAAAAATGCGTATCTATACGGGAAAGGGTTAAATTAGAAAGCTCAGCACAGTTAGTTACCGAAGCAATAAACATGATGTCTTTTATTTTGTTAAATGCTGAAAGGTTACTGTAGTTTTTTGGTTAGAGGATTTAAGTTCGACTTGAAAAACTAATCAAAATTTGCTGGTTTATTAACCCTTTACATCTTTTATGTGGGTTTTAAAATATCTGGGAACAGTGTAGATCCAGATCAGACAGCACATCCATGACATCTGATAAGGATCTACACGGTTTGCTTCTTGGTCAGAAATAATCTAATGAACCAAAAGGCGAACAGTGTTGATCCTGATCCGACAGCACAGATGTGGTATCTGATCTTGATCTACACTGTTTGCACATGCGATAAACCCGTATATATAGAGTAAAGGGATAAACTGGTGATAAATTTGGTAACAAAAGTATTGTAATTTGTTTTGGAAGATATTTTGCAGTTTGCATAGAGAAGTTTTAAGGTGATAAGATGTATTTAATTGATGCAATATATAACTTAATAAATCCTTTTATACATACATTATAACAAGTTTGTTTTCCTTCACATCATTTTAATTTTTTGGCATGGATTCCTGGAATGCGACTTCAGAAAACAATGTTTAAGTATGGGTAAAACCAAGTCATGCAATCTTCAGTAGTTTTTATGAGCAGGATACACAGAAAACAATGTAAAAATCCTAAAATTAAATATTCTCAATATTGCAGAATCAAATGGAATTGTTATAAAAAATCTTTATTTTAATGAGGGAGTGATCCCCACTGATGACATTGCCTCTATGAGACATTTTTGGGCTGCCACACTGCACAAATAGTGCTACTATGAATTTCAAATGACATTGCCTCTACCTAGGAAAGGCGACAGTGCCTAGCCCTGCAATTCCGACAACGCAACCGAGCTAACCGGGACAACTCCAAAAAGGTTGATCGGATAGCAATGATATATGTAATCATCACTGCACGACATCGGTAACGGGTTAATTTACAGATAACGTCTATTTTTACACATCATGTGAAGTTAATTAAAGGTCCTTGAGCTACAGATATTGAGCATATTGTGGTATCATCAATTTTTCTAATATCTGACGTCGAGAGGTGTGCACAAAATCAAACCACAGCGAAGATTAACCACATATATAATTAAATATGAGAACAGTAAATTTGCGTGAATTTATGTCCATAAAAAATACCATACCCATGTTAGTTAGGCCCTGTAAAAATCAAATGATATCATAGTAAGCCACAGCCCTCTTCAATTATTATCAAAACAAGTAAACATCAGAAAGTAAATGGTAACAAGTTAGTCGACTTTATTTTGCATAATGAATAATTCAGATTTAATCCCTTTAAAACACCATAAATTAATGTTGATTTAGAATTATTTTTAAAACTTTGTCTTTTATTTGGTTTCTCTATTCATATCAATTCTATCTTTCATGAAAAGATGACAATATTGTTATTCCAAGAACACAACATCACTTGCTGATGACATCACTTCCTCTTGATGACATCACTTCCTCTTGATGACATCACTTCCTCTTGACCTTGCTGATGTTTGGTGCTGTGACCTTCACCTTGCCTGGGATATTCCGTGACATATCAACATCCTGAAACCATACAAAAGATATATGATTTTGTGGTATATTCTATATGCCTTTGGCTCATTACTCCAAGGATATGACCTTGATGTGTGACTAATGTAGATCCAGATCAGCCAGAGCAGCCTGATCTGGATCTTCACTGTTCACTTCTTTGTCAGAAAGAATCTAATAAATTTTAAAGCAAACAGTGTAGATCCTGAATACATTGAAAAGCAAACAGTGTAGATCCTAAATACATTGAAAAGCAAACAGTATAGATCCTAAATACATTGAAAAGCAAACAGTGTAGATCCTAAATACATTGAAAAGCAAACAGTGTAGATCCTAAATACATTGAAAAGCAAACAGTGTAGATCCTAAATACATTGAAAAGCAAACAGTGTAGATCCTAAATACATTGAAAAGCAAACAGTGTAGATCCTAAATACATTGAAAAGCAAACAGTATAGATCCTAAATACATTGAAAAGCAAACAGTATAGATCCTAAATACATTGAAAAGCAAACAGTGTAGATCCTAAATACATTGAAAAGCAAACAGTGTAGATCCTAAATACATTGAAAAGCAAACAGTGTAGATCCTAAATACATTGAAAAGCAAACAGTGTAGATCCTAAATACATTGAAAAGCAAACAGTGTAGGTCCTAAATACATTGAAAAGCAAACAGTGTAGATCCTAAATACATTGAAAAGCAAACAGTGTAGATCCTAAATACATTGAAAAGCAAACAGTGTAGATCCTAAATACATTGAAAAGCAAACAGTGTAGATCCTAAATACATTGAAAAGCAAACAGTGTAGATCCTAAATACATTGAAAAGCAAACAGTGTAGGTCCTTAATACATTGAAAAGCAAACAGTGTAGATCCTAAATACATTGAAAAGCAAACAGTGTAGATTCTGAAAACTGCAATTTGCAAGCTGATCTGTATATATATTTTCTTGTCACCTATGGGATATACGCCATATCCCCTGGTGTACAAGGTTAAATGAGGGATATAATTATTTTAATTTAAAAAAAAGACATGTTTACTTTGAATATAAAAATCATTGCACATACTAAGTTCCTAATTTCAACAATGGAGTCAAATGGTGGATAGACCAGTTTTCTTTTTATTTCAAACTAGAATACCTTGAGAATTTTGACTAGGTCTTTCTCTCTGGGTGTGATAGATTTCTCATGCTGGAACATGTTCAATGCCACCTTGGAAGCTGAAATATGCAAACATACCACTTGTACACTGACAGATTAATCATAGAAGAAAGGAAGACTTCGAAGCATGCATACTGCATAGCACACTAATGCTTCACCCATTATTTCATGGGATGGTCATTATCCAAGAGTGTTATCCAGCACATCTGTGTCATCAAATCAGGATCTACACTATTTACCTTTTGATTGGTTAGATTATTTCTGACCAAGAAGGGAAAAGTGCAGATCCAGATTAAGAAGTCACAAACACACATTTTGACAATGTTAAGGGATAAACATCTTTAATACAAATATATAATGTGCCTAAAAATATTTATCATGTATATTTACTGGTCATGTAACAGCAAAACTTTGCAGGCCTTTTTCAACTGTATTCTTATAAAAGTTGACCAAATATATAAACTGTACTTTGAGCACTTCAGTGACACCTGTCACACATTTTAAAAAATACAAGCTCTGCAATTTGATAAATGCAATACCTTTTCCTCTTTTGGTAGATCCTGGCAGCAACTTGACTTTGTATCTGAAAAATCACAATGCAAAATCTCATCATCAGTCATTCAATGGCAGTTTAAGGCTTCCTTCAAATTGGTACTCAAAAAAAACTTGCAATATAAGCACACTGCATTTGAATTCAAAAGACCACAGTCAAGTTTCTGAAGCTAAATTCAGTTCCAAAAAAATAACTCAGTGCCAGAAACTGTAACAGTAACACTGTAACCACTGGGTGCCAGATATTAACTTAAGAGCCAGAAGCTTTAAATTAGTATCAGAACTGTAATCAAAAACCAGAAACTGTAACTAGGTGACAGAAAATAAAGCAGTGACAGGGGCTGTAATCCAGTGCCAGAATCTGTAGCTTGCTGCCAGGGAATGTAACTTCGTGCCCAAGTCTGTAACCCAGTTCCAGGAACTGTAACCCAGATCTAGAAACTGTAACTCAGAGCCCGGGATTGTAACTCAGTGCCAGAAACTGTTACTCCCTGCCAGGAGCTGTAACCCAGTACCAGAAATTGTAACCCTTTGCTAGAAACTGTAACCCAGTTCCAGGACCTGTAACTCATTGCCAGAAACTGTAACCCAGAAACTTCAACTTGTATTAATAGTTACTTAGTTAACCCAGTTCCAGAAACTGTAACCCAGATCTAGAAACTGTAACTCAGATCTAGAAACTGTAACTCAGAGCCTGGGATTGTAACTCAATGCCAGAAACTGTAACCCAGATCCAGGCACTGAAACTTGTATTTATAGTAACTTACTTGTAATTGATGAGAGCATTATATGGGGCACACACTGGTAGCATTACACATACTTACTTGTAATTGATGAGAGCATTATATGGGGCACACACTGGTAGCATTACACATACTTACTTGTAATTGATGAGAGCATTATATGGGGCACACACTGGTAGCATTACACATACTTACTTGTAATTGATGAGAGCATTATATGGGGCACACACTGGTAGCATTACACATACTTACTTGTAATTGATGAGAGCATTATATGGGGCACACACTGGTAGCATTACACATACTTACTTGTAATTGATGAGAGCATTATATGGGGCACGCACTGGTAGCATTACACATACTTACTTGTAATTGATGAGAGGATTATATGGGGCACACACTGGTAGCATTACACATACTTACTTGTAATTGATGAGAGCATTATATGGGGCACACACTGGCAGCATTACACATACTTACTTGTAATTGATGAGAGCATTATATGGGGCACAGACTGGTACAGCAAACAACAGTTCATCCTCCTCGTGTGGGATACCAGTCAGTGAGTTCAGAGCCTGCTGATCCTGAAGTAGACAAAATCGTCACTTTAGATAAATTGTAATGACTTATAATAATTGGCTTGTAAGAAACATCAGAATAGTGGTCTTATTATCAGGATAGTCCTTATTGTAGAGTGGTCTTAAATAGGGGTTTAAAATTGATCGCAATTACATAAACTCTGGGGTGTACTGACAACAGCCTGTAGAACATGATAAATGCCTGTTTAACTAAGACCTGAATACAGCCCATTTACCACCAACATAATAACTCAAATAACACTGAAATAATGCCAGCCTGATTAAAATTGATATGATGTCAGCCCTATTTACTTTAATATACTACTCAAAATTTGAGAGGGATCGCTTTCCATTTTATCCAGAATTATTGCTCCTACCAAGTTTCAACCGCTGTTCCGCTTCAAAAGTTTGTAGGCTCATACCTTTTTTGGCACAAAGCTGATGTCAAATGAACAAATTTTTAGAAACGCAGCAAATATTTTTTCGTTTCAACCATATGTAAGGAATAAACACAATCTTTTAAGTGATCCTTATCAAATTTTGAGTAGTATATGATTACACCATAATTAACACTGGTATGAAATCCGCCCGACTGGCACTGAAACCTTACTCTCCATGACCACCTACATGATGATAAGCCAATTAACCCTCTACTCCATAAATACAAGTGTAGATCCTTGTCAGCTATTACATCTGTGCCATTAGATCAGAATCTGCACTGTTAGCTTTTTTTGGTCAGAAATAACTTAATAAATCAAAATGTGAACAGTGCAGATCCTGATCAGATGGAATGGATGTGCCAGCTGATCTGGATCTACACCGTTAACCCTTGCAATAAAGCTGACTCTATGGAGTAAAGGGTTAACACTGACGGGATGACCTACATCAGTTGTCTGGCTTTCCTCGTCCAGCTTATCCTCTTCCTCAGCATTCTCGGCTTCAGGGACATCTTTCTCCACCGGATCATCTGAAATACATTCCTGAGAGTTAACTAAACCTGGCCAGCTTTTCGACATGCAAGATGAAGTGTTTCATCAACTCATGAAATCAGTATCTTGCAATATAACAAACACCTTAACCTCAACGTATTTAATTAAGTGTCTCAAGAAATGACAACCTGTGTCAGATGCTATATTATTACATGCACATACAATTATTACATGCACATACAATCACATATTTGGGATAAGTAAGTATCCAAAACCAGTTTTCCTGTCAAATCACCATGGAGTAACCCTTTACTCTATGGGATATGGCTACAATACCATCGGCAAACAGTGTAGATCCAGTCCAGCCGCCATATCCATGCCATCTATCACGTTCTACACTGTTCACTTTTAAGTTTAATTGTAGTAGCATGGAACGCTGTATTATCGTCGTACTTGTTAAAATGATCAATGATTCTTATGCAATTCAATAAAAGTACATTCTTCTGTATTTTGGTGAAAATAACTAACATATCAAAGTAATGTTTAAAAAAATGACATCGGTTCATCATATCTAGGTCAAAGCTATCAAATATGGAAAAGTATGACGACATAACTTATTTATGTCAGTAATAGAGATGCGTCAATAATACAGAGTTCAAGTATATTATTCCTTCAATGTTAACTTTTCAAATAAATTACATTTTTCGGCTATTACCCAGGTAAATAATGTGTTTATACCAGATATTTTAGTGTCTGCCACATCTTGTATGATGATATCAACAAGCTCTGGTTTTTTCCGTTTTTGTTGTTGCTGTTGTGGTTTCTGTCCTGCCGCTGCTGATGGAGGCCGTCCCTTCTCATCTTTCTTTCCTTTCTTCTTCTTATCTTCCTTCTTATTGCCTGCTGACTGAAATGTTTAGCGAGAGTTAAAATATTTTAATATCAATTAACATGCAAGTTTAAGGTGTTTGATCAGATCAGTGTCATTTTCAAATAAAACTTTGTTGAATTGAAATTTTGATGATCTTAAAATGAAATAATGGATTTGTTTTTCAATATTTTCATGAGCCTTAATTTAAATTCTAACATGCTCTCCAAGATTTTCTGACATTCTGACTTCAAAAGTAGACCCACCAGTTTTATAAAAGTATAATGTAATTAGTGTTAGAACAGGAAACAAAGAAAAGCCACCTGTGATATATCTCAGGTTTTATCACTGGACGTCATCTAGATGCGTAGATATATATCACTCGGGGATATGTCCCTCTTTATATATCCTTACACATCTGAACCATCCTTTGGTAAATCTAGCGATATATTTTGTGATGGTTTGTTTTTTAAATTTCGGAATTCTTTTCAATCTTTAACAAATAATGGCTTTCAGTCTTTTCCAGATTCTTTTTGATAAAACAAGATACTAAGAACACATACGGCAAGTATTTCCATGCGGAGTTGTCTTTCCTCTTCATCCTGGTCCCGGTATTTATCTTTCATCTTCTTCAACTTGGCCTGTAAAACAGTCAACTTTGAAATTTTGGTTTCCTATCTCAAACTGTTGATTCCAGAATTGTTTTTCTGATTTATCCTTTTACTCCCTATATATGCATTTTTACATATGTGTGACCATTGTAGATGCAGATCAGTGTAGTGTAGATCCAGATTAGCTGGTATATCTGTGCTGTCTGATCAGAATCTGCACTGTTCACTTTTTGATTTATTAAGTTATTTCTGACCAAGATGGGACCAGTGCAGATCCAGATCAGACAGCAAGGATGGCACAGATATACCAGCTAATCTGGATCTACACTCGGGGTTGATCCATGCAGTTAAGATATATTTATGAAGTAAAGGATTGTGATGATTAACCCTTTCCTGGATATATACGCATTTTTACGCGTGTGCGACCAGTGTAGATCCAGATCAGCCGGCACATCCGTGCCGTCTGATCAGGATCTGCACTGGTTGCATTTTGGTAATAAATAACCTAATGAATCAAAAAGCGAACAGTTTAGATCCTGATCAGACGGCACGGATGTGCCGGCTGATCTGGATCTAAACTGTTCGCAGTTTAGATCCTGATCAGACGGCACGGATGTGCCGGCTGATCTGGATCTAAACTGTTCGCCCTAGCAATAAAGGTGTGTCTGTACAGGAAAGGGTTAATAAATATCTGTTTTTTGTCACACATGATCAAGATAGACTGTACTGATACTATAATAAATATCAGGTATCAACAAGGCAATAAAAGCAGTTTCTGCAAGTTACAGTCAAACTTCGGTGGCTCGGACTCCGCGAGAGGGGCAGATTTGTTCGAGTCATCAGTAGTTCGAGCGATCCGTGGTGTGTATGTGAAAATGAATTTCTATTTCTATTCACTTAACTAAGCTAACACATAACAATTAATAATATTCCTTATTTTAATGTATTTAACGTAATATCTCATTAAAAATCTATTTTGCCCCCTAATGATATAGGATTTCATTCTAGTGATTTGAAGTTAATTTTTCGTTTAGTGCCTTTCTTCCCTTCTGCTGACTTAGCAATCCCCCACTACTAAGTTGCTCGGCTAGTTGATCATCTGTCAAATTCATTTTGAATTTGAGGCCGCATTGTAGAATTCTTTACCTTATACTTAAATATAATGTTTGACATGACATACTCATGAAAAAAAATTTCTGTAATTTTCTAAGCAATTTTATAAATACAACAAAACAATAACAATTATCTAAAAAATAAATAAGTTTGTAAATAATTAAAATTAGTGTGGTATAAATTAACACAGCACAATTATCCACTTTAATGAATTATTTACACAACTTTATAAAAGAGCGCATCATCGTAATTGACAAGACATTTTCAAGGCTTTTTAGCACCTTTGATGATGACCGATAACAGTGTTCAAACCATTGAAGTTCAACTGTATATTAAAAAAAATAGCACATACTTTTTGTCCTCTCTTGGGTTGTTGCTGCTGCTGCTGCTGTTGTTGTTGTTGTCTGTCCTCGGCTTTTACCTTCCACTTGCGATGAGCCCGTTGTGGTGAGAGGTTTTGTTGCTCAGACTCCTCCTCCCTACCCTCCCCGTCATTTAACTCCTCCTCTTTGGGTGGGGGCAGCTGCTGGCCTGGTTCCTGTTTTCTGGCTTTCTTCATCTCTCTTCTCTGTTTGGCTGACATCTTGGGGCCTCCCTGCACACCCTTCACAAAAAATATATCTTCAGTATGATACTTATTAATATTCAGGAGGTACTATATTAACAGATTTCAAGGCAGGTCATTTATTGAATCTGAAATAACTGAAGAATTTAAAATCTTTAAATATTTTAATAAACAGAAAACTATGAATTTACAGTACGAACCAATAAAGTGCAGATCCTGATCAGACAGCATTGATGTGCCATCTGATCTGGATCTACACTGTTCGCCCACGCAATATCTATGGAGTAATAAGATAAAGAATCCCTGTACCTTTTCTCCGAATACGACAGGTTTATCATCACCAAGATATATCTGATCACTGTCTGTGCTCTGAGTAGACGTACTTCTTGCCAGCTCATACCTACAAAGAATCAACTAACTGTTTTACAACACATCCCTCTAATCCATGGATCCCCTTTTGATCACATGGATGACCAGTGTAGATACAGAATTGCCTGCACATCCATGGATCTGCTCTGTTGGCTTATTGGTCAGATTTAATCAAATAAACCTTAAACTGCAGGGCTCTCACTAGAGGGAGACTTGGGAGAAGTGGTCTCCTAAAGTAACCAGACTTCTCCCTTCTTTGAGCTATGGGATGAGTCATTTTGTAATTGTATAGACTATATATGGAAAGAATGCTGCTGACTGCAAACTTCTCCATAATTCAGTACAATTATGACAAAACTCCCTGATCTGCAAGTCTAGTGAGAGCCCTGAAACTGGCCAATACAGATTCAGATCAGACTGCAAGTAACTGAAGGCAGATCTGAGTCTACACTGGTGCACATGTAAGTTGTACCCATGTAATAATGGGTTTTATTATACTGCAAAGAAATTTGCTTGAATTTGATTGGATAATTTGCCGTTGATGTATATCCGTTTTTACGGATCGGCAGTAGATATGAACGCACATGCCTTAATTTCCCTCTCTGGCCTCTCACCTTTTGTTGTCGCCCGCCATTTTGTTTTGAATTTCGGTAAAAATGCATAATTGCAAGCCGATCTTGTAAATTATAAAGCGGTATGCTTATGGATTACTTAAATTGTTACAGAAAATATTTGTGTTATGTTTTTAACGTTGAAAACGATCATATTATTCTAAAATTTTGTAAATAAATATCAAATCGATAGACCATTCAATTTCTATAGAAGTGACGTCATGCAGGTAAATTAATGACGTCATACTTGTAATCACTGAGGTTCTCAGAGGGGAATTAAGCCGTTCGGCATTATATAAGCGAAATTAATGAAAACTCGAAGTTTTCTAATTATTTTCGTCTGAAAAAGTCTTTGCAGTATAATAAAACAATTATAAATTTGGTTCCTTGAAAGGGTATGTGAGGATATATTGCCGGCCTGGGTGTCATATTATCCCTCGCCTGCTGCTCGGGTAATATGACACCCAGACCTGCAATATATCCTCACATTCCCTGTCAAGAAACCAAATAACTATATAATATTGATAAAGTTTTCCTGAATCACACCATTTATTGTGGACAAATTAATATACTGTGGACCAGTATCATTCAAGCAAGTAGAAATTTAGTGTCTTTTGTGGTAGGATAAATGATCAAATATAAAAACACAGCAAATTACACCATGTAATAATATGTCTCAGTACATAAATGCAACTGTCCTAATTTATTTTCCAAGACTCGCAGTAAATATTTAACTTGTGGCTTTTGCATGAAAATTTGTCCCGGTGAAACTAAATTTTGCTACAGTAGACTTGGCACACAAATTGATAGCAAAACTAGCAAATCACAGTACATTTCAAGGAATTTATATTTGTGAATAAGTCTAACAATATAATTCCAAAAATTTAATCGACAACATATCATTATGTCTACACGCTATTTAAAATAAAAATGTACAACATACTTGTCTCCCTTGACATGATGAAGTGAGATCTCTGTATCGGGAAACTCCGGGAGCGTTGGCGGTTTCTCGACAGCACACTGCCTCCTCACAACTATATCACCAGTCTCAAAATTCCTACCCTTATTATCACTGTCTTTGTTAGCACTTCTTTTATCCACACTTCCTTTAACAGAATCACTACCACACTGACTAATAGTTCTTAAACTTCTCGAATCATTATCACAGATTTTCTCGACCTGTTTTTCTTTTATGTCACAAACTTCAGTTTTAATATCAACTATTTCCCCACGACAAGCATTTGTGTGTTTGTCATTTTCGTCATCATTGTGTTTGGTTTTATCTTCTTCATTTTCTTCCTTATCCGACTCTTCATTTTCATTTTTAATGTCTCTATCGTCATCATCATCATCATCATCATCATTGCTGTCACTGTTTTCTTGACCATCATCCGAGTCAGCCTCATCGTCACTGTTGGTTTCCACGGTAACTTCACTTTCTGTTGTCATCGAGTCAGCTATAGACATCTCGTCATCTTCAGCTACTCGGATTTTACGTTCGCCAGCATGACGGGGTATGCTGCCCTCTTCCAGCTTAAAAACATTGTGTTTTAAATGTCACAACAATATCATGATTAAATACAATATATTATACAGTCCAGTCGCGATTTAACGAATAGGCATCGGACCAAGCCGATTATTCGTAAAATCGCATTTTTCGTAGTATCACATTTTTGATAGTTTTGGTTGTTGATACCGTCGCAAATCGTCAATGTCGTTTTACGACGTTTTGTGTTATTGTTGTTATATGTCAAGGTCATTAAATAAAAAGAAAAGGAAAAGAAATGTTCGATGAAGTTATTTTTGTGAAATTACATGTTATCATCAATACAACAAATAGCACATTTTAAAATTACATAAATAAAGCACAATATTACTTTCAATTACATGTATAACATTACTATAACATCAAAATTCAAGTTAATTTATTTAGGTCCAATGTTTTACGAGGTATTACGACAATCGTCGATCACACTTTAAACAATGGCTTGGCCAGTAAACCTCGCTAGTGATGATTGTTTTCGATCGCATATAACGCAAATCTTATTACTATTTATTTATTAGTTTATGCAGAATTAAATGGCAGAAGTAGAATGACAAGCAATACAAGTGGTTCACATTTTATACATTTGACATATTTCACTCAATATGTTTGTTACAACCAGACACGCCCGCTGGTTGTTTACAGAGCATATCGAGTCACAACTGCTTGGGTCGATAATTGATCAACAATACAAAAAACGGATATCGTTCGAAAAGGTGTGAAAACACCTGCCTGACCGAAATTCGTTAAATTGCATGTTTATTACACTGTAAATAAGCTCAAGGACTGTCACAATTATTCGTTCGATCACATTTTTTGTTAAATCGCATTTTCGTTCGATCGCACCTTTTTAATATTGAGTAAAGAAGGAATACGGACGGGACCGGCCGACTAATTCGTAGTATACCGTTATTTCGTAAAATCGCGATTCGTAAAATCGCGACTGGACTGTAGTTACCATTATCACTTAATCTTAAAGTTAGGTTAATATAAACACTTTATATTAAATTGGATGAACTCTATTTGCCAATTTTAAAACATCCAAAAATTCCACCTTAGCAAATATGTTAACCCTATGAATATACTCCCTGGCAGGGATTTCATAAGATACAGATTCTTGCATTTTGATGCAAGCAAATTAGTTTTTTCAACAATTGACCCCACCTGATTTTGAGCTTGAGGGTCATTTTGATGCAGGAATTTTGGAAACATGGTCAAATTTTGCAAGAATAAAGATAATTATTGTGTCTATTGTATTTTAATTATGAAGTTAATACTTATTTGACCCCTGAACATATATTAAAATGAAGTTAAAGCACCTTTATAAATAGTTAAGTTCACTGAACACAAGATATGACTTGCAACTATTTGATTATGACCCCTTAAAAATCTGAACAGTGGTCAAACGACCCCAGGTTTTCAAAAGCTGTTGAAATCCCTGCTCCCTGGGATATGGCTGTTATCCATGGGCAAACAATGTAGATCCATATCAGCCGGCACATCTGTGCCATCTGATTCGTATCTTTAATGTTTGCTTTTAGATTCAATTTGTTATTTCTGACCAAGAAGCGACCAGTGTTGATCCAGATCAGATGGCATGCATGTTTACACTGGTTGCTTATGCCATAAAACCCATATAAAATATTATATGGAGTAGGGTTCAACCCTTTCCTCCATAGATACACCTTTATTGCAAGGGCAAACACTTTAGATCCAGATCAAACTGTTCACTTTTTGATTTGTTAGGTTATTTCTGACCAAAAAGCGACCAGTGTAGATCCTGATTAGACGGCACGGATGTGCCGGCTGATCTGAATCTACACTGGTCACACACGTGTAAAAATGCATATATATGGAGAAAAGGGTTAACAGTCAAAATCTTAGGTAAATTCCATTTTTAAATAGATACCAGAACAGTTCTAAAGAAATTCTTTCTTTATTAGTTTTTAAACTTCTGTTACAAGATAAAATCAAATTGTCTTTAAAACAAAACTGTTACTTTTATCAAATTCAGGATTGTCAAAAAATAAACAAACAAGTTTGCATCTGAATGTATGTATATACATGTATTATCCCTTTCCTCCATATATACGCAGTTTTACACATATGCGACCAGTGTAGATCCAGATCAGCCGGCACATTCATGCTGTCTGAAAGGATCTACACTGCTCGCATTTTGGTCAGAAAACTCACAAATCAAAAAGCGAACAGTGCAGATCTACACTGTTTGCCCACACAATAAAGGTTACATTAAGAAGAAATGTGTACCTTAAAAAGCAGTCCAAATCCATACACAAGATATGAAGGTGGCAAATAGTTCTTCTTCCCTGCAAACACAAGATACATCTATGTTATTAAATGTTTTTCAAATAATAATAATAATAATAAAAATAATATCAATAATAATAATAATAATAATAATAATAATAATAATAATAATAATAATAATTTTATTTAAAACGGAGACATAGTTGTGTTCCTTTTTTTCCATACTTACTGGTTTTATAGCATGTGCGAACAGTGTAAATCCAAAAACAACTGTGCCATCTGATCGGGATCTAAACTGTTGGCTTCTTAGTCAGAAATAACCTTATGATTAAAAAGCAAACAGTGCAGACTCTGATCAAATAGCAGGGAAGTGCTGGCTGATCTTGATCTACACTGTTCACACATGATAAATCCCATTTATACCAAATAAAACATCAACATCTATCTGTCTAATATTAACACTTCAACTTCGTACTCTACGATGAAGACTTATTCTTCTAAAGAATCATAATTTTTTATGGTTAACAGTGTGACGTATAACTCTATAAGGCAAGGCTACAGTAAAAATGTTCAATGTTTTGACGTGTGACATTGCCAAGCACGCACGTTTTGCCACAAGTAGCTGTGAAAAAACGTGCCATCATTCACTTTGTCATCAACGTTGCTGTTCCAACAGCCTTTCGAAAAAGCTGTAATATCACGAATTCTGCTCATAAATTCTGTATTATTGAGAGTATTTACATGTGTAAATATAAGGACTGAATCGGTCTTCACAAACTTTAAACAACCCAACTGTTTTACATACCCAAATGAAAACCATCAAATATCAATTCAATCCTTAAATAAAAAAAAACTAATACTTAGGACTCACCTCTTATCATAAAGCTTCCGGTAGTGAGGTACTCTCCAGATGGCGCTGTTTTGGAGACCTGGCTCGGATACACCCACCATGCACTGGTCACCACCTTAGCGTCCCAGGCTGCACTGTTACATATAGCCATGGTTCCTGCCTCGTTCAGGGTCTTTGGAGGTACTGGTTCCCCAGTGCTGTTCTTAATAATCACACTGCTGGCTCCATGCAAATCTGCATGCACGTAGATGTCTCCTAATAAAAAGACAAGAATTTTTACAACAAACACTTTAATGCAATCACCCTTTTCTGAAAAAATAATAAACTATACAGTAAATATTTCCACAGTCAATTAACTTGTGCCTTTACTGTACTGCAATGCTTACATGTATAACCACTTCCATATCATTACAACTATATGGAAATTATAACTATGAAAACTAACGCATTTCAGTATTTATTTAAGTGATGCATGTATTTCTAAGTATCTAAAACTGATAGGTGAGTTGATTTTAAATTTCTTTTTAAATTTAGATTTAACTGTTATATTGTTATTACGACTTAACCTCTTCCTCCATGTATATGCATTTTTACGCATGTGCGACCAGTGTAGATCCAGATCAGCCGGCACATCCATGCCGTCTGATCAGGATGCTCTGCATTTGTCGCATTTTGGTCTGAAATAACCTAACGAATAAAAAGGGAACAGTGCAGATCCTGATTAGATGGCACAGATGTGCCGGCTGATCTGGATCTACACTGTTCGCCTACGCAATAAAGGTGTGTCTATGGAGGAAAGGGTTAACACATTAGAAAACCATAGTACATATGCCAAACTCTCTGAAGTGAAATATGAATGGGTGGTTTTTATCCTAAGTATTTACACGTATCTAGTAGGTTGCTGTGATAATAGTCTTTCTAGGGCTTTTTCATTTTGCAAAGTAAACATTTGACCTGGGGCATGGACAAAAGAGAAGTTGTTTAAAAACACATGGTATTGGAGTGTGCACAATGTTGTGAAAAACAGTGCCACCATACATGTAGATTCTTTTGTCCAAGTTCCTGTTCCAACAGTTATTAAAAAAGCTTTGTTCTGACGAATTCTTCTGATTATTTTGGATAAGAATTTAACTGATTGTGTATCATGTTCATCAGAAAACAAAAACATCTGGGTTATTAAATATAAGTGTGATGCCCTTAGGAATACACCTACCTTGCTTCATGTATCGTTTGACAAGGAGCTCATTCTGTTGCTGGTCTCTTCCACCAATAACCAGGAAGTTCTCGGAGCTGATAAACCACAGGAACTTCTCAAACCTGTCATAGAAAATCATCACTTTTTTAAATAGTACTTGGTACAACTCATGTCATTTGATATTTTAACCCTTTATTCCATATGAAATGAATGTTATTCCATGTGCAAACAGTGCAGACCCAGATCAGTGTATCAGAAGTAAAGGGTAAATGAGGCTTAATATTTTCAACATTTTAAATATTATTAATGAAGCTTTTTTCAATTATAAATGGCACAAGACCCTTCTCCAGCCAGCTTTGTATAAAAACTGGAACTTTGATTAACTCAACCCTATGTTCAACCAAAACAAGTTATAGAGCGGACAATTATTGCAGACACTGCCCAATAACCTACCACAGATTACCACATAATAAAGAAACTAGGTTTGATATTAAGAATAAATGTGGAGTTCATGTTATCAAGGTATTTAGAAAGTGAGTGGAGGCACTGAAACAATATACAAAGAGAGTATTTTATGTCATTTGAATGCCAGAAACTGATATTTTTAAGAGTGGCCTTGCCACACATGCAAATATCAGTGTTTGGTTTTCAGGAATGAAATAAAATTGATATTTCTCTGAAACAAATGTTCTTTTTATTTTATGTTGTTTTTTTTCTAAAACTAGAATGTGTCTTAGGACACTGATGCCCCCAATGCTAGAACATTTGTAACAAAGGGCCATAACTCAGGTAAAAATGGTAGCAGGAAAAAAATCTTTTCTTTGCAATCATCTACAATCCAGCTTGATTATCTTTGCAAGTTGGAAAGAAATCCACCTAACAGTTTAGGAGGAGTCGATGCAACAAGATTTGGAGGATGTACGGATGGACATACATACCTACATATAGACAAGTGCAACTCAATATGCCTCCCACTTCTCCCATTTTAACCCTTTTCTCCATATATATGCCTTTGTGGCATGGGCGAACAGCGTAGATCCAGATCAACAAGCACATCTGTGCCATTTGATAAGGATCTACACTGTTATTTTATTTATTTGGTTATTTCAGACCAAAACGTGAACAGTGCAGATCCTGACATGAACGTGCTGGGTGATCAAGATCTACACTGTTTGCTCATTCGATAAAAGGCGCATATTTAGGAAAGGGTTAACAAAATATCACTACATTCTCACCAATGAGCTTTCCTGACTTTGTTGATGGATGCAGCTGTAGCCACTTCTTTTAATGTCTCTTTTGTTTTCCTCTCGGCTGATTTGAATGCCTGAAATGTTTTACATCAATAGTGTGAGTTAACTTGCTACATGTATTACAGTACATACAAGTACTGTAGATGAACTTAAATTCGTGGGCATTAAATTCCATGTTTTTGTTTTAACATAATTTGTGGGTTTTAAATTAGTGCTTTATTAAAGGATAAAATGGATATTTGATTGTTTTCATTTGGGTATGGAAAAAAGTTGTGAAGCCTGAAGGGTTTCAAGCATACTTAAAAAAATCCAACTGTTTTTTCTTACCCAAATGAAAACCTTTCAGGCTTCAGGTGTACTTAAAACAATCCATACCCAAATGAAAACCATCAAAAATCCATTCAATCCTTATATTTACGCACATACATACTCTCATTAATACAGAAATTATAAGAATAACTTGTGATATCATGACTTGTTTGAATGGCTGTTGGAACAGCTTTGTTGACGATGAATTGAACAACAACACACTTTTTCAAAGCAACTTGTCGCAAAATGTGTGCACTCACCAACATCACGTCAAAACCTTGTGCGCAATCCAATAAATTGTGAGTGGCTTTTGCTGTAGCCAAGCCTCTAAAAGTAATATGTCTACCATCAGAATTTATGGTTCAAGGGTGAATAAGGCTTCATCGTAGATGAAGGTGAAGTGTAAATATAATTTTCTAAAAATATTGTATAATTTTCATGGTAGTTTAAATTTATGGATTATATCTGCCCACAAAATATTTTAAAAAATCTTCTGAACTCTCTTACCTTTGTGGAAGCATCTACAGTTTTCTGTTCTTTAACTGCTGCTTGCTTCTTCTTTTCAAAATACCTGTAAAAGTACATGATGTAACAGAAAGGCTTCGTGCCAGATTGATATATTTTTCTATGATGTGTTACTTCTATGAAGGATATAAGGGGCAGATTTGGAGGGTGTTACTTGGGTTGTTTCAACCCCCATTTTCGGCATGTAATATTTATTTTTTGTGGGGTTTTTTGCCAGAAGGTTAGAAATTACATAAAACCCTAAAGCTGCACCAATAAAAACTACCTTTTTCTGGAAATCTTGCATCTGATGCTGGATATGTGTATGTCTTTATTGAGAGTGTAAATGAGTCTTGATTGTTGTGGCTTTTGCGCCAAGCTAAAATACATCCCTGCAAAATTTTACATAACTGCACGAATTTATGCCCACATGAATATCTCTTATAATGGATTTTGCGCAAAAATGTGTTCACCCCGAAATAAAATGTACATCTTAGCAAACTACATGTATGAGAAAACAAGAATAAGAGCTGACATACTTTCTGGAGTTGGAGTAAGCACTAAGAGCTAGGTCAATGTCCACTCTCATTGGTTTAATGGGATCATCGTCATCGTCATCTTCAAAATCACTGTCTACATATGGATTTCTGTCAAATTAAAAACAAAAACATCTTTAAAATTACTGTCTACATATGGATTTCTGTCAAATAAAGAACAAAAATATCATATACATTCTGCTAGCAAACAATTTCTAGTTTTAACTTTCTGAGAGGTTTCTTTTTTTTATCAATTTTATCCTCAAAATCACTGCCTACAAACAAATTTCTGTCCAATTAATAACAAAAAAACATGTCATACACATTCTACCAGCTAACAACTTCTAGTTTAAACTTTGTGAAAGGCTCCTGTTTTTTGCAATACAGTACCTTTATATTTATTTGGTAACCATATTCATCAACACATCAAATTCAAAGTAGGATAACGAATTCTTTTTACAGTTGTTTCAAGCTCAAATTAAATTAACCCTTTATTCCATATGTAAGACTTTAATCACACAGAAGAACATTGAAGATCCAGATCAGCTAGTACATTTGTGCCATCTGATCTGGATCTTTAATGTTTGCTACTTGGACAGATATAACAAAATGAATCAAAAAGCAAAAAGTGTAGATCCAGAATAGATGGCACAGATGGGCCAGCTGATCTGGATCTACACTGTTTGCCCATGATAAAGGAGTATCTACGCAGTAAAGGGATAAAAAGTTTTAACATAATTGTTGCAGAAAGTAACTACCGGTATTCCTATTGTTTTTAAACTCACTATCTGACTTACTTCAAGAGGAGTGTGATATGATTGGTTGCCAGTTTGAGGTCTTTGATCGCCATGGCAACAGGATCCCCATCAATCTGGGCCTCTTTGACCAGGTTATGGATCTCCGTCCAGTCTATCTGGTTGGCTATAGCACTTCTCACTATCAAAATAGCACGGTCTACCTGAAAAAAAAAAAACAACATCTAATAATGCAGTACTCTGGTATTATTATATTTTGTGAGGGATTAAATTGTGCGTATTTGGTGCTAGAGTAAATGCACAAAAAAAAACAAATAAGATTACACCATGTAAAAATAAGTATCAACAGAAAATACAACTTGTGTGAATTTTGGGCAAATAATTTTTTTGTGTCTATGAGCGAAAATTCGTCTCTGCAAAATTAAATATCATAGTATATTTCACGCCATGTCAAAAACGGTCTTATTGCCTATCAACCAGAGTAGATTTAGATCTGGTTTATCCAGGCAGTCTGATCTGGGTCTTACATGTTAAACTTTGCTATTCAGCCATAGAGGCATTTTTATGCATCAAGTTTAGTTTCTTTCAAGACCTTTCAAGTCCCCAATCTGATTAGGGTCTACACTTATCACAAAGTCAATCAGCTTTATTTTGTCTAGCTGAGTCAAGATGTATATTTTCACATTTATAGCACTATGATATTTGAACTGTTGAATTTTCAACAAAAAATTTTGTTTTGCATTGATTAAAGTAAATGCTAAGAATACAAGATTTTAAATAACTGTAGCAGACAAGTTGTAACCTACCAGATCGAGGTTCATTTCTATGAGTTCTCCCTTCTTCTTGTCTACTTCCTGTTCTTTCTGCAGCCCCTCGACCCTTTTCTCGTGATCCTTCTTGATGTTGTCCAGTTTCTTCAGGGCTGTCTTTTCCTGTAAGTATTATAAATTAACTCTTTAACACTTTACACCACATGTGTCTACCTATATCTCATTTATCTCGAAATAATGTGTAAGTAGCAAAAAAGGGCAAAGTGAAATTCATTTTTTGTATGAAAAATAGAACATATCATTTTCATGTAAAAATATATCAAAATCTAGTTATTAGGGAAGACCTGCTTCCCATTTCACTAAGTATAGCCCAACCTGACCAAAGACCACCTGCAAACAAAGACCACCTATTTGACTGATTTCAAAGAACAAATTTAGCTGTGATCAATGACCACCAGCTTGAAATACCATTTTTGGGTTTTCCCTCAGTGGTCTTTGAAGAAATGTTCGTCTGTATGGGTTTCAACTTTACATTTTGATAAATCTTCAATGAGTTTAACTACAATATATTGTGTCAAAGTACCTGCTGGAGGGTTTTTAGTTCCATTTTCTGGCTCTCCATCTGGGAGTAGAACTCATCAACAGCCTGAAGCAAGCATAAAATAATCATTTGTCAATCCTCCATTTGTCACATCTTAACCCATGAACATGCTCAATCAAACAGAGCCTGCAATATTGTAATACTTGTTATGTTCTGTGGCTTTCAAATTTTTCTTTTCATTTATTTCAATATCACAATAGCATAGTTTGTGCCATGTGGCAGCTGTCAATCAGTGCGGTTATCAGTTACGTCCTTTAAAGGTCGTTGAGCATGATACTTATGGACTATTAAAAAGTTCTACTAAAATTACTTTTGTTTTAATATTTCAGCCAGTTTAAAGATGGATGGTTTCAATATCCCAGCCAAAATAGATTTGGATATTGTTCAATCACCCCTAGGATATACTTCATGCTTTTTAATTTTGTCTTTGGTGTTGCCTGTGATATGCAGCATTTAGATTCTCAGATCCCCTGTCAAAATTCTATTTAGTTCAGTTCCACCCATTGTTCTCTTGTTTAGGCCAAACCCTTTCTTTTAGCTGGAGACCATAAGCCACTGAACATGGAATGGACCTGAAAATACCGCACAGAAGGTTCCATGTTCACCGCCACAGTCATGCATATTATCATTTTGGATGGATAGAAATTGTACTATGGACAGATGGATGGACATTAAGACGAGTGCAACTCTAAATGCGTCCCACTTCGTGGGGCCATAAAAAAAGAAGAGGTATTCTGGGCTTAAAACAAATGAAATAGCTGCTTACCCACTAAAATAGATGTGTCTTATGTCAATACGAGGGCAAGTCCCCTCAATCTGCCTCATATTTGAGACCTTTGCAATAGTGACTATTATTACCTGATACCTTATATAAATGTAATTTGGTAGTTTTGACTGTTTTCTGAAATTCTAAAAAAGTCCATGTTTGCGAACTGTTGACCGGTCAATAGTTTTGACTGTTTCCCTTGTGTGCTCTGACGTCATGACGTCATGTGGAACAGTAAAGAAACAAATATTGACTCCAATGATTATTTCTCCATAATTAAAATGTGGTGAAGTATTTAAACAAATTAAAACTTTGTCGGCAAAATGACAGTTTCCTTAAGTTTTCTGATGAAATAACAGAGGAAAATAATATGAAAACCTACTGACATACAAAACAAAATGTTGGCGGTGTGACATAGTTACAAGATTGTTAAATTTAAATAGTTTAATTAAAAACATATAAGCAAAATTATTTTCTTGTTCCTTTTTTATCTGTAAGTACTGTTAAAACAGTAATTGATCAGGTAATAAAACAGTTATTTCATATTTGATTTGGGAACAGTCAAACAGTTGTCCCTCGGTGTCGGGGATAGTGTTTTGAACTGTTGCCCTCGGCCAATGGCCTCGGGCAACAGTTCAAAACAATATCCCCTCCACCTCGGGCCAACATTTTAACTGTTCCCAAATCACATATGAAATGACTGTATACTGTGCAAAATGATCTTTTAACTCTTTTAGTCCATTATACACGTTTTATCACACGGGTGATCAGTTTAGACTCAGATCAGCCACCACATCTGTGTCATCTGATCTGGATCTACAATTTTTACCTCTTGGTCAGATATAACTTAATGAATCTAAAAGTGAATAGTTTAGAGCCTGATGAGACGACACTGATGTGCCGGCAGATCTGGATATACACTGTTCACCCATGCAATAAAAGTGTATCATTAGAGCGGAGGATTAATAAGAATGAAAACAACATGAAATTGAGCAATCCAGGACCAGATTAATCACCTTATTGAAAGATTCAAATTCCAGAATTTGTTTCTTTTCATACTGTTTGAACAGCATGGGATGGAATTCCTCAAAAGTGAGCAGTTCTGTAGGCTCGCCTTCCTTGGCGCTAGGACGTTGTTCAGACTTCTGGGTGATGATACCCTGAAAACACAGAACATGTCTCTATATTCTCATACAGTACACAGAACCATTTCTTCAATCATACAAGAATCTCTGTTAAAGATCACACCTTATTGTTTAAGTAACCCTGCAGTTTCAAGTCAGATTCAGCTTTCAACTTTTTTGAGTACTGTAACCTCTCTAAGTCCTGGGACAGTTAAAAAAAAATGTTTTCGTATCCCAATATCAAAGGTCGCCAAAACTTATTTCTTACAAAAGTGTCCAAATATTTTGGATTTTGGGCATCTTTAACTGGTAAGCAAGTACCAGTATTGTCTCAAATCATTATGGGACATTTGTCACTGAATGTATAAAATGGCAAAGATTATCTATCAGTGTACCGTAATAGTTTTTGTTAAACCTCATTATTGTTGCTCAGATATATTTGTTAATTTCCACTTGACAAGTAGAAGATTGGTGGTTGTCATATTCTAACAGATGAAAAAAACACTGTTCAATTTGAGTGTCCTAAAACAGAGAGTTAATGAAAAATACCTATCCTAAAAGTGTCCAAAAACATTGGGATGAAAAAAGAAAAAAATTCATGAAAAATAATTGTGTTCCAATATTAAGGGTGTCCCAAGTCCACGGATGATTAAGGTAAGTTTTCAAAACAATCCTACACTGCACTTCCTATTTATAAAAGCCTCCTTTTGAAATTCCAACAAGGTTTCGATTCTTACATTATTTCTTTTTGACTTGGCTAAACAATATTTGGTCTATAATTCACCAAGAATTTTAAACAGCAATCATAATATTAAAACCATCATCAATGTCTTATAATGATAACCAAATGATGACTATTTAGATATGATTACTACAGGTCATACCTTGGACTTCTCAGTCTGAAGGATGTTGAGAAGACTCTCTGCTTCTTCTATTGCTATCAACAACTTGGACATGTCTGCAACAAAAAAACAATCCTTTTAGATCACAAACGTGATATACAATGGTCACACATGGTGTATCCACCAAGTAAAGTGTTAATCTGACATTACTTAAATCTTCTAGATTACTGGCTTTATTTAAATCTGAGCCACTTGATTCTATGTTTATATGCCTGTTTTCGGGACATTATATGATTGAATGGAAGTATGATATAGATGCAGTGTTCAGTTTTAAAGATGGTGCTAGACCTATGAATTGGCTGCACTCCAAACCTCCTTACGGAAAAATTTGGTGAGAAAAGAGCAGCTTATACAAGCAAGATAATGTTTAACACACTACTCTTCAAAAAATGTTTGTAACTTTATCTAACTGAAAGCTATTAATGTTTTTGCCCTATTGTCTTTACCATACCTTTAGTTATATCAAATCCTTTTCCCACTTTGACATTCTCTGGGAAACCTGCAGTTTGCAAACAGTGTTCTATCATGGCCGGACCGTAGTCTGGAAAATAAAAACCAAAGCTGTAAAACCAACAAACAATATACTCTTAATCTGCAAACCCAAATAATGGTGTCTCAAAACTGCAATAATCAGTAAAAGCCATACCAATTAAATGAAACCTAAAAAACACCTGCCAATGTAAGTTCACTAAATACACATTTTCTCTCTCAGAATGAAAAGTGTAACAAATAATACATATGCATATGTGTTACAATTAATTAACCATTTCCTGCATATGAATGATGTGTTACATCATTTCTGGTGATACATGTGTTTCACAAATTGATTATGCCATTGCCTGTTACACAATCTCCTTAACATTTATGTGTTACAAATGTTACACCATCTTCTGCATATATATGTGTTAGAAATGTTATGTCATCTACTTCATATTTATGTCTTACAAATGTTACATGATTCCTACATACGCTTGTGTTATGTTTTACACCATTTACACTGCCAACTCACCTAGATGAGGTATAAGAAGCTTTTTCAATGTATCCCCAGATTTCCCAGCCAGAATCATCTCTCTCAACCTGTTGTGTAGAACAGAGTGGTTTTACATACTACAAACTACACAAACAAAGCAAAGCATTAACACATATATTTTAGAAATTCAGAAAACATAATTAACTGAATTGGAATTTACAAGTTATTTCAATGAAAAACAGACATGTTACTTGGGTGGGGTAATGCACAGACACTTTAAAGTTTTTTTAAGATGTCAAAAGCGGATAATTTCAAATTTAAATGCATCAAGATGCAAAATGCAAGCATCTACTGAAATCCCTGTTGTATGTACCTTTCCTCTGTGGGAAGCTCATGCTGTTTAGCACTGTCTACTGGGTACCGCTCTCTGACAGCGAACCTCACGTCCTGACTCTGGTCTGTGCGCGGTCGTAGAATGTTCAGAATGATATATTCATAATCTGTCAGAACTATATTACCCTGAAAGCAAAATTTTTCAACATGCAAAATTTTTAATGGGGCCCATAACAGGGAAAAGTAACATTTGAGAATCATCAACAGTTGATGTCAATACTTGAAATAACTTCATAAGTTGAGCAGATGACATTTAATTAGTATGTATTTCACAATAAAATTACCATTATATTTTCACATGTGTAATAAAATCACTTATTAACTATGTGAAAATTAGTGATAGTTAATAATCCAACCAACAAAAGTAAAAATTAAAATATCAACAATATTACAGCGAACACCTTTTCCTGTGATGTGCCCCAAATTCATTCAATTAGTTGGGACACATTCTGAACGAATTCACAAGTAAGTGACTCATCCTTGCAACAGTGCAACGCTTGTTTTAGTCAAGATATTCAGAGGCTTCCCATCATGTCTTCTCAACAGATCATAAAATTGAGATTGGAGACCAGTCTCAAAACTCAAGCATTTGATTGGTCCATTAACAGACTGGTCTCAGTATTAAGTAGTCAGATGCTAGTGATTTAAGGCTGGTTTCCCATCTTAGTTTTAAGATCTTGAGCACAAAATGCAAACTTACTGTTTCAGCATCTCTGTGAAAAATTGACTCAAGAGTTTTTACATGACTGTTATCGTGAAATTAAAAAGCATGACATTTCCTCCAAGTATATCTATGCAGTCTGATCAAGATCTACTGTTTGTTTAAAGATTTATTAGATTTCTAGCAGTGAAACCCACAAAAAGTGCCTGCATGGAGTCAATTGTTTACCCGGAATATTTTGAGGTGCACAAAAAGTCAAACAAGGAACGAGACTTGCACTTTCTACTCACCCTATCATACAACTCTAGTATGACATGGTAGGCTGCCTCCCCGGAACCGAAGGTCAGATCTATGATACGATCCACTCCCAGTTGCTGTACACTCTCCAAACGCCGACCCTTCAAATGCTTCCTCATCTGTAATACGGTCAAAACTATCTAGACTTAAACTTTCATTTGTCATGTGAAGTTTTGTATAATGTATCCTCAGCTTCTTACTCAATAAGAATTTTTCAAATATTGTTTCACTTTATGGAAGGTTCTGATGGTATATGATTTGTTTGCAGCACATAATATTCTGAAAATAACAAAAGCCATACTCTTTTATTGCAATGTTAAGTTCAAACTCACAATCTCGCTACTTTTCTCATGATGATGCAGCAGCCCCTCACACACTCTAAAAAATCTAAACATTACCATAAAAAATTTCAGTAATACTCACCTTCATAGAAAATCCTGATGGTGCAGGATTTTTGGGCCATTCAAATTCTGTGCTGTGAAGCCTAATCCCTGATTCCATCAGAATAACAGCTTTATCATCAGGCCTTTAAGAAAGCAGGTAAAAGAATATGCATGTTAATAAGTAAACTGGATTCACAAAGAGCTAATGCATACATGTCATCAAAATGCAATCTGATTGTTTTGTAATTTAATCATTATATTTGAAACACAAAGTAATTGTAATGTAATTGATTACTTATTTTCAGCAATGTAATTGAAATTTATTATATTAAATCATTATGTTTTCCGAAGTAATCGCCTAGGTCTGGTCCAAGTGTTTATACATTTACAAATAATAAGTAAATTGGAGTGTCTCCTGCCACTTACAGATAATAAGTAAATCAGAGTGTCTTCTGCCACTAACAGTTAATCAGTAAATTGGAGTGTATCTTGCCACTTACAGATAATAAATTAGTCTGTCTCCTGCAACTTAACTGTTAGGAGACAAAAATGTCTGATCTCCGACAATGCTGGCCAGTGGCCACTGCAAAGGGTTCGAAAACAGTCTCTCATGAAAGCTATTGAAAACCTATCTTGCATCTTATGATAACCATCACAACTAAAACTAAAGTTTTAAACACATACTTGCCAAGACGTATCAAGTAAGTTTTGTTGTCAACATCATACACATTCATCACACGCATGCTCACGAACCTGCAAAAAAATTGTTGTTTAGATATGTCATGGATAATTTGTGCACTTTTATTTTTATGGTATATATAATGATTTTGCACAGAGATGAAAAATTCACATTTTTTATCATTGATTTTCAGGTGTATTTGGGCAGCCAAGATTCACTTAGATATACCTCAAAACAAAAATAACTTAAATACCTAAATCATTCTATTATTATATAATTTTACAAGTATTTCAAAGTATATTTTATTTATGAGCGTCTTGTATTTTTTGTACAGTACAAAGTAAAAATTAAATGTCACAAATACATGGGATATTTTTGTTGTCCTAGATTTTGACATTATTCCAGTCCATGTGAACTTCATAAAATAATGGTAAAAGAATCTGTTCATGAAAAGTATTAAAATGCCCTTTTTAATTATTCTCTGACCAATTCTTAGTATTAGTCTCTAATTGTTATACATGTATATAAAGACAAAAACTAAACTAAAAATTTCATTATATACAGTACAGGTCCGGTGTCTTTTACATTTTTCACCCGTCCACCACGTTAATAAATCAGTCCGGGTGGAAATTCACCGCGAATATGTCCTTCCGACGCGGTGATTTCCGGATGATTTGCTGTGATTCGCGGCGATAATTCTGCAGTCATTCTCGCTCTTCTGGTGTTCATTGTCAGCAGTTTAGCTTCAGTTCCAAACGCGGGGGATCGCGGTGAAAAATCTTTCGAGAAAGGAGTGTTAATTAACAATTAAAATGTTGTTTTTTTTAATGTAAAACATTCTTTCTTTAACCAATTTGAATGTAACATTGTATCAAAATAATGTAAAAATTTTAGTTGCGTAATCGGACGTGCCGATTCGTCAGCATTAAACAAAAACAATTTTCTTTGTTTGCGAATCTTCTGTGAAAATATTGTGTTTCTTAATAAATGTAATAACTTTTCAATATAATAGAGCTTGATTTTATTACGCATGCCCGATTTTTGCAAAGTGATATGACTTATTCAATAACTATTTTGGAAGTGCTTACCTGTCAACGTAAGCAGCTTGGGGTTAATTAATCCATATAAAACACCAATTATCAACAGCTTTGTTGATTGCCCAACAAAAATGACACACTACTCAATGACAAATCAACTCTTCAATGAACATTTTGAATGTAATGAGTAAGTCGAGAACACAAACATTATTTATTTAAATAACATTTGTGACAGGCATATGCTATTAATTTCCGGCATGTTTTGATTTTACAATGTACAACTCTAATTTGTTTGAGCAATCTTCATTTTTTGTTGAGAGTTGACAAATGAGTCAATCTGTTGAGAATAAAAACGCCGACGTATGATCAATAATTTTTTTACCCAACACGGCACCTTTGATCTCGGGAAATCAGTATTACTCGTCGGTGTTCTTTTTGAAGTGAATAAACAGAAGTGATGATGAAATATATAATGCTGATCACACAGGTGTTCAAACAGGTGTTGACTGCTCATAAATGAAGATGTTTTAGGAATGGATTGGGGAACAAAAATGACGAGATGGATTTTATACATGTAGCTACATGTACTTGTCTGTTATATTTTCACCGTAATTTATTTTCTCAACATGTTCGGTGTTATTAAGAAAAAGAATATTATACATTTATCTTTCATCAAAATAACAACTAAGGAAACGATAAGGTAAGAACGACACAATTATTATTCACTTTTCTTTCTCGATAATGATCTATTATGTCCAGTTTACTGTGTGTTTCAACCGCAATTATACTTGTATTTTACATGACATTGAATTCTGATCTGACGCATAAATTCTCTACATGTCGATGAATTCTTATAATTTGTCGTAAAATAATTAACAATTTAATAACCGTTGTTCACTTTTTAAACTCATTTTGAAAGATCTTTTTGTAATGTTTGCATATTAAAGTTAGTTATTCTGCAATGACCGTGACAACATTCCACTTAGAAGCATAATTGGCAGCAATTTAAGGGGCATGCACAAAGGTGTTTATGTCAACACAGAAGGTGTGAAAAACCCCAGTGTTTCAAATAATGGACAATATATTTGTGCATTGATCAAGTTTCAGATCTTTTCTCTGATACGAAAATACGAACAACATATTTCTTTTAAAATAAATAAATTCGGAAGAATTTCTTTAAATCACCGGTAAATCTTCACCGCGATTCGCGCTGATAAATCGCAGCAAATCACCGTAATTTTCTTGTCAAATGATCGCGGTGGAAAGATCAACGATCACCCGTGATCACCTGAAAAGAAATGGCTGTCGCACTGACCCTGAAATGCGGTGATGAGTTAAAAATGTAAAAGACACCCGACCTGTACTGTAATTAGAAGCATACCTGTCAAACACTATTTCTATAATTTAATTACCAAGTGTTAACTAGTCTGATAATTTCATTGTCATGATTGTGTCAGTGACATCCCTTTTGTAACTCGATAAGAATGGAAATTTAATGATAACTATGTTTATTTCACACTTAAATTCTAGAATAGGTATGCTTTACAAAGACGACAATATCAAGTCAATTTTGATTCATATTTTTAGATTTTGTTTGATTTAGGTTAACCTACAGACCAGTAATCTTATTTCTTGATATAATTTATTGTCTGTGTCTTGCACATATATAAGTTGTGCATTAATATTAAAAAACTGTCGGGTTTGTTTTTTCCAAAAAAAAAATATTTCTTCAAAATATTTCTTATCTGTTACTTTGTTTCCATTCCTTTTGCTCCTTTAAAGATATGTTCTTTTAAATGCCTCAGATTTAACACATACATTTTTAAAAGCTATAATTAAAAAAAAATACATAAAAAGGTTTTTAAATTGATTAACATTTCTGTTTCATGTAAAATTATTTTCTTGGGAAGACAAATTAATGATTGAATTTATAGTTTTGTTCATAAAACCATGTCAGTTTCATTACCATATTTAGATTATACATCAGTTTTGTTGATTTCAAATCAAAATCAATTTCTAGGGAACAAACTTTGACACTGATTGACTGTTGGTGCACTTTAAAAGTTTGATTTTTTGTGGGGAAGGCCATGATTTCTGAAGATTAAATCTATCAAACCAAACATATCTTTGTCTTTGACTTATGACTCAGGTCTCTCTTCCTCTAAGTTCTGTGCAGAGACCTGTGGGGCCTCACACCTCACTCAAAATCAAAACAAAAATAATGACACAATCATATGAAAATAGATAAAATTATAAACAGTATTTTCAAAAGAATAAAACATTCGGTCCACACCGTAAAAGTTCCCGAACAACTGCCGTTATATCTATGGTGCTGAATCTGCTCTTCATTTTCTGTTCGTTAATTAAACATCATTTAAAAAATAAAATTAAATGAACTATTGCGTAAAATTTCCTAACACTTTCCAACTTCCGGCATGATTTGTGACTGTGATGTTACCTACTCTGTGATTGGCTCGTCTCCCAATAAATGCACCAATGAAACGTGGTGTATAAAGTAATGCCCACCTCTATACTTCATCTTGTTATAATTTTTCCCATATGCACAAGTGGCCGTTTAGCTCAGTTGGTTAGAGCGTCGTGCTAATAACGCGAATGTCGTGGGTTCGATCCCCACAATGGCCAATGTTTTTTATGTGTCACAATTTTTTTCAAGCTCTGTTGTAATAACCAGTTTAATTTCAAACACGACACACATGAGAATATTTTTAGATCTAGTGTTAATTCTAATGTGTCGTAAGTTGCATTTAATTTTCACTATAACTGACACAGGTTTGTGTAGTGTGCTTTCCTTTCCTCCTCTTCTTCAAAAAATATGCAGGGCTCACTCTGGAGCATCATCACGTATGTACAAGGTGGTTATGAGGCGAACAAGTGCATTTTAGTTATAGAAACCAATAAAAGCAAACTGGTGGATGACAGGCAACCCCGACTTGAAGGTTTCAAAAGTCTGGGCTGTTGCGACATTCTTTGGGAAGAAGGAATGCCGATAGACGTCTGTTCTACAGTAGCGAACCTTAAGATGTGGCATTAACCACGGTCTACAAGGCCGTATGTGGTGCGGTACATCATCACTGTTCTGGTGACTTTCCTCCTTTGTTATAGGGGTTCCCAACCAAGCTCCTTCATCACGTTTCTGGTGCTGCTAGTTGTTTTTCCTCTCAGCTGTTCTCGGTGGTGTAAGGGTCTCAAGCAGCCGATGCATATTTTAGGATTGGCTTCACCAGGCTTGTTTAGCACTGTGCTTTTATATCCCGGGGGATTCTGATGAGGTTGCTCCTTATAAATGAGAGTTTGAGGCTGTTGTTTGCTTTCTTGGATGTGGCATCAACGTGGGCATTCCAACTGACGTTGTCTGAGACTGTCACTCCAAAGTACTTGCCACCTTTGACAATGAAGATGTTGTGGCCATGGATGCTTAAGTGGCATTGATCGGGTTTCCCTTCCTGCGAAATACCAAGGATTTTGATGGATTGAAGGACATTAGTTTGCCAGTTTGTTTCCACTTTTGTATGTAATTAAGATCATCCTGAAGTATAACTGGGACCTCTGGGTTCGTGATCTTCCTGTAAAATAGACTGCTGTTTACGAAGAGTCTTGATGTTGATGATATCTCTGGAAGATCATTGATGTACAGGAGAAAGAGCAGTGGGCATAGGACCGTGTCCTCTGGGACTCCTGATGTCACCGGTGCTGATGGAAGTGAGTGACCCTCACAAGGACCTGTTGACTTCTGCTGGAGAGAAAGCTTTCAATCCAATCTGTTAAGTTGCCATTGATGCCATATTGACGAAGCTTTGATAGACAATCGTTCGTTTGGCACAAGGTCAAAGGCTTTACTAAGGTCGAGGAGTAGACATCTGTCGATGTCCCCTCCTCAAGTCCAGCTGCAAGGTCCTGCAGTGTGAGGATTACCCGAGTGTCACAGGATCGTTTCGTCCAAAAGCCGTGTTGCTGGACAGAGATAATTTTGTTTTCCTCTAAGTGCTTCATTATCTGGTTGTGGACAATATGCTCAAGGGTCTTGTAGCACACAGAACATATTATGCAAATGTCGATGATATTTGCCTGTAGTAAGCAGCTAAACTTGTGTCGCCTTTCTTGAAAGGTGGGATGAGAAGGGCTTGTTTCCAGTCATCTTGTACAGTACCTGTCTATTGAAATAGATGAAAAAGGAACAGTTACTGAAAGCCACAGATCACGACAAATATGAAAATATTGCAGGCTCGGTACCGGTTTGATTGAGCCTGTTCATGGGCAGTAATGGAAACGTATAAGTATCATGCATGAGTGTGAGGTGAAGATGGAAAAATCTGTCACCGAGGGTTAACTGTTTTGCGGGAACGAGGCTCTGCCGAGTTCCCGCCAAAACAGTTCACCCGAGGTGACAGATTTTTCTATCTATCGATCGAAATTTCCTACACGGGATAAAACACCGGATGACCTGATCTGGTATGCAAGAACATGTTACTGCACATGCCGCCTAGCTCGGGATGAGCGCAACTCAATTTTTACACCAATAAACACTACAATTTCGATCCATCCCAAACGATAGTATGCAGATGGCGGTGAACATGGAACCTTCAGTGCGGTACTTCCTGATTAATAGCATTCCATGTTCAGCGGTATATGGTCTCCAGATAAAGAATGGGTTTGCCCTGAACGAGAAAACAATGGGCGAAACTAAACAGAATAGAATTTTGACAGGGGAACTGAGAATATAAAGCCTGCATATCACAGACAATGCCAAAGGAAATATTTTAAAAGCAGGTAGTATATCATAGGGAGGATTTAACAATTTACATTGAAACCACGGGCCATCTTTAAACTGGCCGAAATATTAAAACAAAAGTAAATTTAGAAGTACTACGAACATAGTACATAAGTATCGTGCGCAACGACCTTCAAAGAACGTAACTGAAAACAGCACTGATTGAATGTACGGGGAGACTTTAAACAGCCGCCGAAAGTTGGAAATTATCATGTTACTATACTAAGACTGTCTGCTACAGCGACCCCTCTTTATAAAAATCTTGCATCCGACCCTGGAATCAAACTTATGCCTAAGAGAAATCAAAACAACTGAACTCTACAAAACAACTTGTGACCAATATCAGTAATCATTTGAAAAGATGTTATCATGTATAGAAATGCATCAGTATAAATGATATAAAAATAGGATGAAATGTTTGCCTTATATTGAAGAAAAAACACGATTAGTTGTAGAATCGCCTGATGTTAAAACTGTTATTATAACTTATACATAGAACAGCTGTTTTGAACTGTTATATTCAAGAACATGAAAACAATTCATTCTAGCTAGTATGTATTTATATAAGTAGGTCTACAGGTACAGTTCTATTTTTACAGGATGAAATTAAAATGTCGAATACAACTGGAAAATAATAAAAAGAAATATAATAACATAATCCTGATTGAATAAGGCATAACTAGAGGGCTCCGAGTGATTTAGTATTAACCCTTTACTTCATTTATACGTATTTAATGTCTGATCGTGCTTTCTGATCAGGATCTACAGTGTTTACTTTACAATGTAAAACATTTACATTGTATTATGTTAATTTTCTCAGATAGTGCACGAGTTTAAGGGAAAACAGAGACCTATATATATGTATAATATAGGTCTTTGGGGAAAATGACCATGCGAGGAGTATAATTTGACACGATACAGTGATACCGGTAAATAACTCATTGTTGTCGGGTTTACAGTTTCATAAAAGCAATTGGATTTTTAAAAAGCAAGACTTGTAAACCATTCAACAGCCCTTAGCTACCATTATGGCCGACGGTAAGTTCGCGTTTTATTTTTCATAATTATGTAGTGGATCAGTTTATGATTTGTTCTTAAGACCTGAATCTATCTTTGATTATTCATCAGAGAAAGGAATAAAATTGAACACTTGGCAGTTTGAAGAAATTTGCGCACCTGTCCTCAAAAAGTGGGTGGGGTGATGTAAAAATATTGTAAAAATCGAAAGGATGAAAAGTAACAGTAGCATATTTTACAGCTTTGAATAAATTTGAATCTAGGGTCTGCCTATTCCATGAGGAAATCCTGGGAGACCAGATGCTGACATCTAGAGGTCATGAAGTCAACAGGGTTGCACAAATTTTATAGTCGACTAACGAGTTTTCGTGGTATAAACAGTTTTTGTGGTATTTTATACTTACACCTTGTACATCCTAGCGTGTGCCCTTGGTGCCTGATTAGTGCCAAGTTTTCTCCCTTGAATATGAGAATATTGAAAACGAGTTTTACTTTTTGTTTTTATTTAAGTTTCCAATCAAATTCTAGATAAATTAACCATATCTGCGGTATAATGATGGCACTACACCAGGCAAAAGAATGCAAAAAAAACTGATGAAGAAAAAAGCAACACAAAAGGAGTACGAGTCCAAGTGCCCGCCAAGAAAGTTTGTTAAAAAATGGCCGATCGAGAATATTTTTGATGAGACAGTATTTGATGACACTGAAGAAATTGTACCCAGTTTTGATCATGAATGTCTTCCAGTGGAACACAGATTATTCTGTTCCACTTACTCAATTAAAATTTTGAGTGACAAGGACTTGATATTTTGACGATTTTGATAATGTTTTGAATTCCAGACAGAGTCCATCAATATGGATAAACTGATGTTTTATCTAAGAGAAGAAGAGAATTAAAATGTTAAAGAAACCTTGAAAAAAAAATCGGTCAGACAAAAGTTCTTTCGGTTAGACAAGAATTGGAAGTTTGTCTGACCGAATGTCAGGCAAAGTTTTCAGCAATTTCGTAAAGCCTGGCAGTGCAATCCTGAAAGGGGTTCTTACTGTCATTTTGACCCTGGCCAACTTATCAATGCATATTTTGCTGTCAAAGATGGAAAAAATGTCTTACTACACTGCAACTCCGTTATATCGCGATCCGTTATATCGCGATATCCAATATATCGCGCTTGGTCCGTGGATCCCAATTTTTTGTACATATACAATGTATATGTTTGTTCATTCTTCGTGGGTGGTAAAAAAGATCAAATGACTAAATCAACGTTGGCGAGTAATTCACGAAACGCACGCTTTTTCCGTGTCGTATTACGTCATTATCGGCGAAAGCTGTTTATTACATTTTGTATGCAGGGATTTAAGAGGCGATGTACACGTTCACCAGCAGATACAATTTAACATCAAACATGAAAATAGATGAAAGTTTTTTTTTTACAATTCTGTTCAACCTTTAACTATTCATGTATATGCCGGATAGAATTAAACACAAGTTTCCCCTAAAACAACCGTGTTTTAACACCTTTCCCAGTGACAGATAACACTTTAACAGCCCGGGGCAAACATGTGAATGCATACTTACTGTTTAATTTTATCATTGATCCATTACTAAATTCGATTGTCTCTATAATTATCACATAATCCGAACAATTCAGAAAGAAACAAAAAATTATTCCTAGTCATGTTTTAAAACCTGTCGTTAGTTCATTGATGTACATTTTGCTTTGATCCGCCTTCCTGTTAAATTCATAGAGGTTGTATTTTTTACTAGAGGTAAACAGCGATAATATCTGTCAATGAAATGCGACTTCAAAGAAAAATGTCGGCTCGTATCGAGACTGTGATGTTTTGTCGGCTCTGCTATGAAATCGTTTGATCTACAAGAAGTGTGTACGTGACATTTGTCATTTCTATAGCTGGTTTAAGTTGGTTGATGATGCAACAATACTGAAATATTACACTGGAGATAAATTAGGATTTAATTTATAAATTATGGAATATGTTCACGATGGTTAGTGGTTTAATATTTATTTTACATTTACCTTCGTAAATGTCAGAGTTTGTATCATAAAATAATTAAAATTTCTGCAAGCATCTAAACAAACTAGATATACGGTCTTTAATTCCATTACAATAATTTAAGGCCTATAAGATTTTGATCTTGGTGTTATTAGTCAGTCTCCGTTTTGCTTTTTTATTTGAAATTTGGTAATTGTGTGTCTTGTAAGAAATATTAATATAATAAATTAAATTTAAACAATTGTTTTAAAACATTTGTCCAGCACGGAACGTACTACCCGTAGATTTCACGGCGTGTTAATTATGCAACACCGCGATATACATGCATCCGACAGCAAAAACAAATACATTCTCCGTGTTTTAGCGCGATTATATACTTATATCGCGCTCCGTTTATATCGCGGTTGGCGGGCTTGGACCCCGAAGTCCGCGATATAATGGAGTTGCAGTGTATAAAGCAGCAAGACCTATGGGGGTGCAGCATGACAGATTACTTAGCATGTCAATTTGGAGACTTAAAAAATCTGGACCACCAACTCCATTTTTATACCGGAGCAGGAAGCGCTCCTTGCTCGACACCTCAGGACCATGAACGAAGTAGACTGTGAATATAGTCATCATGAAACAATATATTTAGAAAAGACTTCACTATACCATTGGGACTTGTAGACAGGGAGGATCCATTAACTGAAATAATTGCTGTATACTTTTTTAAGTAGAGGGCTTGAACTCAAGTGAAAAGGTCACAGTCACAAGAAGTTGCCATGGTGAAATCTTCAACAAGAAGTGCTATTGATAATTACTGGGTTTATTTTTCGGCGTTAGCTGTCTAAGCTCACTTTTGACCTAGTTTTTCGACCAATGAAATATTGTAAATAATACTCGTATTCTCTTATTATGCAGAGGGAAAATGAAATAAACTATTTCGATTGGTAGCTATTTACACCATAGAGGCATCTAGCAGGGTGGAGAGGTATCTAGTGGGATTTTTATTATTATGCAGCGGAAAAATCAAATAGATTATTTCGATTGGTGTTGTATTGGAGACAAACATATTTACGATTTAAATAACCAGTTAAGTCAATATTGATGGTTTAAATACATTTTTATATGGAATATTCTTGGGTGTCAGGTAAACACTTGCATACAACACACAGTGTAAAACGAAAGAGAAGTGTAGATATTTCTAATTCTTACTGGTTTCTTTCTAGTTCCTGTGATACTGTTTGTTGTAGTGTAGTGGCTAACACTCTCGCCTCAGAAGCGGAGGCCCCGTGTTCAAAACTCAGGAGGGACACTGTTTTTAAAGTTAATTACGTACAAGTTGGTAGATTTCGCTTTTTTAACAGGCTGTTTGTATTTATTTTTATTAAATTTCAAGGACATTTATTCATCTTGAGTTCTAACTCTACAAGAGGTATTTTATTGAAACTGAATAAATGTAGACAAGACTTAATGTAAGACATTGCTTCTTTAATCGACTTGTTATCACTGTATGAAATTGTTGCATCAGCTTCAACATTTTTTTTGAAAGACACTTTAAATGAATTTATGAGTTGTCATGATTCGGTCGCTTAAACTCTAGGTCATACTAAGAAGGCAGGGAGGGTTCGTCAACAGCTATAACAAGTAAAATAAAATAGCTAAACTGTGTCTGCTTCGCCTCTCTGTATTTCCTTCTTTCTTATATACATGTACATGTATATATAAATCTTTTCCATCAACGCCGTTTATCTTTTTTAAAGATATTTCTTGTTAGTCCTGCTGTAAATTAAAGGGTTTTAAGAAGAGTTGATACCTTCCTTTTCCTAAATTGTAAAAATAAAAAAATACTTACGTCAAAACCTTTGTTTTATAATAATGATCAATTTTCATTAAAACAGTTAAGAACAGCTGAGAACAGCTCCCAGTGGTTAAAAAAAGTTTAAAATTACATTTTCTGAAAAAATATTTTTTGTGTCACAGAATCTTTTCTTTGAAGTGTACTACAATGTTTCCCCTTGGAGGAAGTTGCATAGGGCATTCTGGGGAGCATAAATAAAACAAAACAGAAGGTCCGTGAACTTTCTTTGTTTTTCTTGGTTAGTTTGTGAGTTACTTTGTTGATTCTGATGTAAAGAACTTTAAGAAGAGTTAACCATTGATTAAATATTGATCATGTTGTAATAAACCCTTAGACCGCCGGAAACTGGGTGAGCCGGGATAATAAAAACAATGTTAAATTATTTTTAAAATCCAAATTCAACAGTGTTTTACTTCATAATTAAGAAGCTTCATTCTCTTTGAAATGAGCATTCTCTTTGAAATGAGCCTTCTCTCTACTTTTACATAGGATCATATGTTTGGGGGCTTACCAAATATCAGCCCTGGTTTACAGAAGTAAACAAATGTTAAATTGATGTCGAGCTGATTAACTTGTCTACTTGTATTATTGTTTTGAGATGACCCCTGAAAACTTGTTGGTGATGTCATGGATAACATGGCTGCTCGTTGGGTTAACAAAAGTTGAAAGAGTAAAACTCTTAAGTACCACAAAAACTTGTTGGACCATCATACTTGCCCTGCATTTGCCTTGGACTATTCAAAGCAAATTTATTATGTTTAAAACATATATGCTATTTGCAGCAGCCTCTGATATATGTTGGCAAAGAATACATATTTTGCACTTCAAGCATTTTTTATGCCCCCACTGTTAAGGCATATAGAGTTGCAATCGTCCGTACATCCCCCAAATCTTGGCATTAACTTCTCATTATCTATCGGGCAGATTTCTATCAAACTTGTACAGATGATCAAGCAGGATGTGTAGATGATCTTAAAGAACAGATTTTTTCCTGCAACCATTATTACCAGTGACATCAGTCTGGGAACCCTTTTGATAACTCTTGTTACAAAAAAAATAATTGTCTGCCAAAACTACTGGTTAATCCCAGTCAACTTGAGAACTTGAGTTCTTTAATTAACCAAAAGTCATATTAGAAAATTATTGTATAGTTTTAAGTAACATTGCCAGGGCTTTTCATCAGAACATTGGGAAGAGGCCCTGGCCTTTCCAATTGGGAAATTTATGCACGATAATTGTTTATTTTGGGAAAACATTGTTAATTAAAGGATCGGATCTACTTTATAAAAGTGAATAGTAATGGGTATTTTTAACTTAAATCTTAATTTTTTAAGCATTTTATTTTCAAGACTTCAATTTTTAAACACCCCTCAGAGGAGTTTTAACCATTTTTAGCTCACCTGAGCCATAGGCTCATGGTGAGCTATTGTGACCCGTCTTTGTCCGGCGTCCGGCGTCCGTTAACAATTTCCTTTAAACAACATCTCCTCTGAAACCACTTGATGGATTTTAACCAAATTTGTCCTGAAGCATCCTGGCACTGATGTCTACAAAAGTTGTTCAAATCATGACCACAGGGTCAAGGTGACTGCTGCTAAAAATAGAAATTCAGTCTTTGCTCAATTACTTGAGTTTGCTTAGGGTTATTGACACCAAACTTGGTGTTTAGGTAGCTTATATCAAAAGGCAGCTTGGGGTTGCTACCCAGATGTCTGTGATCAAGGTCAAGGTCACTGTTGCTAAAAATAGAAATTCAGTCTTTGCTCAATTACTTGAGTTTGCTTAGGCCTATTGACTCCAAACTTGGTGTATGGGTAGCTTATATCAAAAGGCAGCTTGGGGTTGCTACCCAGGTGTCTGTGATCAAGGTCAAGGTCACTGTTGCTAAAAATAGAAATTCAGTCTTTGCTCAATAACTTGAGTTTGCTTAGGCCTTTTGACACCAAACTTGGTGTATGGGTAGCTTATATCAAAAGGCAGCTTGGGGTTGCTACCCAGGTGTCTGTGATCAAGGTCAAGGTCACTGTTGCTAAAAATAGAAATTCAGTCTTTGCTCAATTACTTGAATTTGCTTAGGCCTATTGACTCCAAACTTGGTTTATGGGTAGCTTATATCAAAAGGCAGCTTGAGGTTGCTACCCAGGTGTCTGTGATCAAGGTCACTGTTGCTAAAAATAGAAATTCAGTTTCTGCTTAATAACTTGAGTTTGCTTTGGCATATTGACTCCAAACTTGATGTATGGGTAGCTTATATCAAAAGGCAGCTTGGGGTTGCTACCCAGGTGTCTGTGATCAAGGTCACTGTTGCTAAAAATAGAAATTCAGTTTCTGCTTAATAACTTTAGTTTGCTTTGGCCTATTGACTCCAAACTTGATGTATGGGTAGCTTATATCAAAAGGCAGCTTGGGGTTGCTACCCAGGTGTCTGTGATCAAGGTTAAGGTCACTGTTGCTAAAATAGAAATTCAGTTTCTGCTTAATAACTTTAGTTTGCTTTGGCCTATTGACTCCAAACTTGGTATATGGATAGCTTATATCTAGAGGCAGCTTGGGGTTGCTACCCAGGTGTATGTGATTAAGGTCAAGGTCACTGTAACTAGAAATAGAAATTCAGTTTCTACTTAATTACTTGAGATTGCTTTGGCCTATTGACTCCAAACTTGGTATATGGATAGCTTTTATCTAGAGGCAGCTTGGGGTTGCTACCCAGGTTCTGTGATCAAGGTCAAGGTCACCGTTGCTAAAAATAGAAATTCAGTTTCCACTTGATAACTTGAGTTTGCTTTGGTTTTTTGACTCCACACTTGCTGTATGAGTAGCTTATATCAAGAGGCAGCTTGGGATTGCTACCCGGGTGTCTTTGATCAAGGTTAAGGTCACTGTTGCTAAAAATAGAAATTCAGTTTCCACTTAATAACTTGAGTTTGCTTTGGCATATTGACTCCAAACTTGGTATATGAGTAGCTAATAACAAGAGACAAATTGGGATTGCTACCCACGTGTGTGTGATCAAGGTCAAGGTCACTGTTGCTAAAAATAAAAATTCAGTTTCTGGTTAATAACTTGAGTTTCATACTCAGGTGAGCGATTCAGGGCCATCATGGCCCTCTTGTTGGACATCTTACCTAGCATTTTGGGAAGAGTTTCTGCCAAAATTGGGAAAAAATACTATATTTTTGGATTGGGAAGAGGCCTTTTATAGGCCTCTGTTATATATAAGGATGAAAAGCCCTTATTGCATTAAAAAAAGCAAAATGCTTTGAACACATATATACTGTATTCATAATTTTATTCAATTTACAATTTTTCAATCACAAGAAACTTCCTCAGTTAAGATTTAGCTTTGGGCAAATAATTAATTTTATACATTTAGCTTTGACCCATATTGATAAGTTTTCTTTATTTCACATGTTGACACCTTTAATTAAACTATTGTCAAATTTACTTAGAATAGTATTTGTTCAAGTAATTAAACTGCCTTATCAGGTCCCACATATTTTATCTGCTTAAGAAATTTGCTAGAACACAAAGTCTTGTTATATAGTTTTCAAAGCTAGAGAACAAGAAGCATCTTAAACACAATCTTGTGTGTACTAGCCATATATTAAAAGTAGCAATCTCCTTTGCAGATTGTCGTTCCTTACACTCACTACATCTCTGCAAAAGGCTCAATGTCAAGATTTTTGACATAACTCCTAAGCCTTATTTTATACTGTCATTATTATGAATATGAAAGCTTGTGGTTAAACCAATGACAGATATCTTCACTATCTTTCATTCAAACCAAAGAATCCCAATCAATTTTCAATTGAATTGGTGAACTATTTTTTTGAGTTAAAGTAAAATAGTTGAAAGTAGTCCCAGCCTATAACAGAGGTGAATGTAATGAGCCGATAGTGTAAGAGAGTGTAAAAGTAGTTATAACATTTAAAAAACCCTAAAGGCACAGAGCATAGCAAAGTAATATATTTAGTGGTTGTAATCGGCGAGAATTTCATGGCGGACCATTGGTGTTAGGTTTAAGGTTAATTATTGAATAATAGTTGACATATTCACGATGTTGCATTACATATACACGAATAATGATTTTGTACTTTCATACACTCAACAAAATTAATTAGCGTCACACAAAGTTTATGTTCCATGACTATAGACAAAACATTTATAAAAAAAAAAAATGTTACTTCAATAACAACAAGAACTGAAACTTTACTCTCTTTAATTGGAAATATTCAATATTTTATTAATTTAATCAAACACTGATTAGATAAACACATATTCTTAAGACTTAGAAGAATACATAATTTTACAGTTTGAACCTTTATCAGTTTTGTTGTGTGTAGTTCATGCAAAATCATTTATTCATTTTAAATTATCTGGGTCCCTTCTACTTCAGTAATATTTATCTCCCTGTCAGCCATCTGACCAATTTCAACAGTATGGTGAATTTCTATCCTTGGTATTGTTCTGAGGTACTGAGTCTTTAAGTATGTCTAAATAATGCATTTTACATGTATGGGGAAAACCACTATAGCTTATTTATGGTACTTGCGGGCCGTCATCAGATCTAGCATATTGTGAGATTGACAGCATACAAAAATAAAAGAGGAATGCCATCAAATGGGCTGTTTGTAAACAAGACTTCTTTTACCCAACCCTTTCCTCCATAGGCACACCTTTATTGCGTGGACGAACAGTTTAGGTCCAGATCAGCCAGAACATCCGAGCCGTCTGATCAGGATCTAAACTGTTCGCTTTTTAATCCGTCTGTCTCTCTGTTCTTATGTGCGCGCACATTTTGTGTCCAGTCCATAACTTTTCAACCCCTAGAAGGAATTTCATGAAACTTAAGTCAGATGATCTCCCCAAGAAGACGACGTGCAGAACCCATGTTCCAGCCGGCTCAAGGTCAAGGTCGCCAGTGGTGTTTGAAGATGTGAACCATGTATTTCTTGTCCGGTTCATATCTTCTGAACCCCTAGAAAGAATTTCATGAAACTTTAGTCAAATGTTCTCACCATGAAGACGATGTGCAGAACCTAAGTTCCCACCTGGCCAGCTCTAGGTCAAGGTCACCAGTGATGTTTGAAGATTTGAACTCTGTATTTTGTGTCTGGTTTATATCTTTTGAACCCCTAGAATGAATATCACGAAACTTTTATCAAATGTCCAGCCCATCAAGATGATGTGCAGAACCCATGTTCCAACCTGGCTGGCTCAAGGTCAAGGTCATTGAAGATTTGAACTATGTATTTTGTGTCCGTTTCATATCTTCTGAACCCCTGCAATGAATTTGATCAAACTTTAGTCAAATGTTCCGCCAAGATGATGTGCAGAACCCATGTTCCAACCTGGCCGGCTGAAGGTCAAGGTCACTAGTAGTCTTTGAAGGTTCATATTTAACCATGTCTTTCATATTTGCTCCATAACTTCCAAACTGCTGAGATATATTTGTTAATTTGCAATTAAGCATCCATAACCTTTCCAACATTCCTGCATGCGGCAGGGGATATTGCTGCCTTGTTTCTGACCAAAATGCGACCATTGCAGATCTTGATCAGATGGCACGGATGTGCAGGCTTATCTGGATCTACATGTACACTGGTCGCACATGCATAAAAATGGGTATATATGGGGGAAAGGGTTAAAAAGGGGAATGATTGTGGCTTATATACAATCATTTTTATTTTCAGATCAAGATAAGAATTCTCTGACTGGTGGAGAAACTGGTGGCGAAGACAGCCAGCAACCAGAAATACCCGAAAATGTCCAGGTACAGTTCACTGTAGTTTCTGTTGCAGCTGCTAAATACATGTTAACATTTCTTTTTAACTGTTCTTTCATGCGTCTCATCATAAGTACCAAAATACAATGTCCCTCGAAAACAAAAGACAAGGAAAACCATTTTCTCAACCAGTTAATTGGCAAAAGGTGTTAGCTGTAGCAGCTTATACTTTGCTCCAGCCAACCAAAGTGCCTGCAACCACTTGCCATACACAGAAAACCTTTAACTGAATGAATAATTATATAAAAGATGACTATTTATATTTTATACACATAAATATAAGCTGCTCTTATTGCAGATGAAAGTTGATTTCCCATTCTAAATAGTTCCAAATCTTTACAACTAAATCTGAAGTTATTTTGGGGGGGGGGGGGGTTTAATTGGGGAAGGAGTCAAGGTAGGTGGGAACATAACCTCAGGTATTGGCTTCGTCTGTGGGCTGGATAAGCTGTCCCTAAAAAAATTTCTTTGGAGAACCCTGGACTTTGGCATTAGTCTAACTGACTAATGAAACAATTAAATTTCAAAAAGTGTCTTAAAGTTTTAATTTGTATGACCCACATTTATTCTCATGTCTAATGCTAAAATTGAAGGTCACAGTCACCTTAGGCTTCTGTCTCATGCTTAAAATATCGCCCTGTTTATCCATTTAGTGCTTTTATATGTTACATCCTTTCAAGGCTGTTTAATATTTGTAAAAATATTACACTTATCTTCAGGCTAGACGATGTGGACAGTAATGCATGTATGTTATTGATCATGAACATGTTCAGTCAAATTGAGCCAGCTTTATTTTAATATTTGTTGTGTTTGGTGGCTTTCAAAGATTTTCCATCATTGATAATTAAATCTGACATCCAAACTCATGATGTATGATTTCTCACCTATGACTATGCAATAGGAGAGATATGTGCTTAAAGTTTATTTTTTAATCATCTAGTTTCTTCATTGTTTTCCTTCATACTTTAAATACTATACATAACTGGGATTAGAGACGTACTGAATACCAAATTTTTAGTTTAGGTCATGGCCACACAATAAAAATTCACTTTATACAATATTTTTTTCTGCAATGATATGGCCGTCTGACTGTTCCTTATCATGTTTAAGCAAAACATCAAAAATAAGAGAAAATGTAAACAAATCAATTTCTGTTTTTATTTGTAGAAAATCATTAATGCAGAGAAGGAATCAGAGGGCCTGCCGGCCAAACGACCAAAAGTTGATCTACAGTCTCTACCAACCCGAGCCTACCTAGATCAGACAGTTGTACCTATTCTACTTCAAGGCATGTCTGTGTTAGCAAAAGAAAGGTGAGGCACCTTATAAAGCGCTATAATGGTTGAAATTATTTTTGAGCCAATGACAATGCAGTATTTTTCAAATATTTCGAACCTTAATTCTCATAAAGTCGCGCGTCTGGAATGTATTTATTATAGGTCGATTTTCTCCACAATATTGTTCGAACATTTATTGATAAACATGTATAGTTCGTGAACGATCTTCTACAGTGTTCAAGGTGGCGTGACTTAGAAAGTCTGAGGAAAAAAAATCATTGAAATATTTTATATTATGATAATCTTCTTACATCTGTTATCACATAGGCGGCCAGTTTAGATCCAGATCACCCATAAAATCAATGTCATCAGTATTTGCACTTTCCCTTTTTTGTCACAAATAATCTAGTGAATCTAACAGTGAGAAGTGTCGGTCATGCTCAGACGACACGGATGAGCCCGTTGATGCGGATATAAACTATTTTGCCATGCTATAAAAGATTCATTTATGAAGTAACAAGTTAAATGGAACTTCCACGGATAAACCCTTGTTTCTCAACCCAATTGGACAGACTCACGTTTTTTTTCCTGAGAGTCAGTTATGTTCACATGGTGTTTTCAGATAAAAAAAGCATAATTCACTTCCTAAAATATTCTCTCAGTACATGTTTACGAGCCATTGAATGACAAAGCTAATTTCAGTTTGACTATTGATTTTGTGCATACCCATGTATGGTATTTAGGCGGCGACTGTTTTGTCAGTTACAAAAATAATTTCGACCATTATATACGTTATAGTTTATTTGGAGGCTTGTACGAAAAATTAAACGGTCGCCCAGCTGCGCTGGGCCTGACCGTTTAATTTTCATACAAGCCTCCAAATATACAATAACCTATACTTAGAGCCCACGCCTGTATGCAGTTAAAAGTGTTTACTTTTAATTGCACACCAATAACCCTTTACTCATAGTCATAAAATATTTATATGGGTTTCATTGCATTTGCACACAGTGTAGATCAAGATAATGTATGCTGTTGAATAAAAATGTGAACAGTGTAGATCCTGATCAGACAGCATGGATATGCAGACTGATCTGGATCTGTACAGTTCGTCCTTGCAATAATGGTTTTACTCGCTTTGGCAGTGCTTTACTGTTCTACCTTAATGCATGTAAAATGAAGATTCATGAATAAAGTTTTATTGAACTGCATTTTGCCATCAAATTGGCTGAAATGGTGACTGGTTGCCATTTCAGCCAATCAGATGCTTGAGATTTGAGACTGAACTACAAACTTAGTTTTATGTTCTTGGGCCCTGTATGTCATTCAACAGCTTAATATATTTTACTTAGCATTACCTTTATGGCTTGGCAAGCAAGAAAGCCCTTATCACTTTATCACCACATTAACTAAAAAGACTGTAAATGCAAATAACTCTTGACTCTAATATTGGTTTTAGTTTTAACATCTTATCATTTAATGGCGTGATTGTCCAGCAAGAAATATTTCAACCTGACTCTTTGTTGCTAATGCTTAATCACTATTAAGTTGTTGATATCAACTCTGTTTGAAAATAATGATAAAGTCTAAAACCATAAATCTTATGTTTGCAAAGCAATTTATAAAACAGGGCACTAGACAACTTTTGGGGACAGGTACCCATACCCTTTGGAAGGGCAATTTTGTGTCATGTTAAGACAAAAAGATGAAACAAGGGGAATTTTAAGTCATATAAATTATGCATGTTTTGACTTTGAAGTGTCACACTTACTCATAACACTGTTTTCCACCAATTATTATAATAGCTAGTATATTTTGTGACTTAAGACTTACAAATAAATCAATTTATCAATTACATGCATTTTCGGGAGTCCAATGCATTTAAATTTTGTTTTAGATTTTCAAGGGGAATTTTTTTCTGAGATAGGGGGAAAAACATACTATTTTGAGAGGGGAATGGGGCCCATATTCGGCCCCAAAAATGGCCAAACAAGTGCCCTGTATAATATCTGTGTTTAAGATACCTAGCATTGGTAACAACCAGAAGTGCTACAGTGTTTAAACTTCCATATTGAATAATTGTTTAAACTGCAAATCAAGTTTAAGACCAAAAAATGCCAAAATTCTTTATGCAAATTAAATCACATTGGCCTTAAGGCCTGCCATTTCAGAGTTGATGTTTAAACTTAATTTTAAAAACATCTAGTAGAGTTTATTTACAGTCTGGGTTTTATCAAATGTGCAAACTAGATCCAGATCAGCCAGCACATCTTTACTGTCTGATCATTCAGGATCTACACTGTTTGCTTCTTGGTCAGATATAACCTAATGAATTAAAAATTGGATCAATGCAGATCCTGATCAGACTGCATGGATGTGCTGGCTGATCTGGATTTACACTGTTAGCCTATAGATAACAGCTATATCTGATGGGGTAAAGGGTTAATTAACATCTACTGGACTTCACAGCAGACATTACCGTCATTGTTTGAATATAAGACACACTTTTTTCCCGGAATTCAGAGGTAAAAAGTAAAGGGAGCGGCTAATACACAGGTTTGGCTGCGTATACACTTTATTAAGCCATTTTCATCTGTTCCATCAGGTTGTGGGGAGGTGCGGCTTATACATGAGTGCGGCTTATATTTCGAACAATGACGGTATTAATTTTACAAATCGTGGTTTCCAGCTTGACATTACTATAGTTTGGTATTTGCAGATAACATAAGTTATTTGCACACTTGGACTATGTGATGTTTATATACATTATTATAATATACAAATTAAAACTGTGGAAACATAATACAACATGTGTTAATTCACCATCATATTCACTAACTTATATTTTATTGATCATCAAACCTTGGATGATTTTCATCTTTATTACCTTGATAGTTACACATTTAACATAATATACAAATTTAAACTTTGAAAATTTTTCAACCATAAAAACACAGCACCAACCTTTAAGTTTATATATAGTTTCTTGTTTTGTTTGTTTTTCAGGCCACCTAATGCAATAGAGTTCCTGGCAGCATATTTACTTAAAAACAAGAACTCTTTTGAATAGCCTATGCAGCAGCAGCAGCGACAGCAGCAGCAGCAGAGAGACAAGTGATATTTCCTCTTAGACGTTCCAGAACGTGTCCTCACTGTTATGTATATACTGAATTGACTGGTTCCTCGTTCTCATGCTCATAGACATTTTGTTTGTTCATTAAAACATAAAACCATTCGTATACAAGTTTAGGATAATCTTTTACTTCATGGATATGCTTTTAATTACACAGGTGACTGGTGTAGATCCAGATCAGCCTGCAAATCAGTGCAAGCTGATCTAGATCTACATTGCTTGATTGGTAGTAAGAAATAATGTAAAAGCAAAAAGACTAGATCATGATCATGTGGCACAGATGTACCAGCTGATCTGGATCTACAGTGTTCACACCTAATAAAAGGCATATCTATGGAGTAAAGGGTTTTGAAAAAAATTTAGTCACCATTTATAGATTTATTTGCATTTTCACAAATAAGTGTTAAATGTTGAAATAAAATCGAAATAAGAAACAGATGGGTTTACATTGTTACTAGCATGAACTGAACTGGAGAATTTTGTCAAGGAAAGAAAAATTATGAAATAAAGTGGAGAAGATATTTTTAAAACAAAATTTTATTTTTTAAGATAAATGGATGTCTTCACTTAATGAAATTGTATACTGTGTGAAAATTTAACAAGATCACCACAAAAAATTTAACAATCACAGCAAAAAATGAATAATCAAGCAAAAATCTTGCGATCAATGATCACCAGTGAAAATTTTTATTATTATCAAGATCATTTGCAAATTGAATGAAATAATCCAATTTTAGTATTTCAGTTGTATGTTTTGTGATTTCGAATATTTGAAATGCATTGTGGTCATTTTTCAGGGAATATTGAATGATAGAGTGATATGTTTAAAGTTTACAGTAATTGTTGTACTTTACGGTTATTTATATTCTTGTACTGCCTGTACTTCTCTCGATATCTTGATAAAATAAAGCTCATTCATGATTTTGGTATAAGCAGTTTTTGTGTTTTTAATCTCTTTTCCCCCCACAAAATGGGAGGCATATAGATTTGCACTCGTCTGTAAATCTACATCCTATAAACCTACATCCTCCAAATCTTGTGGCATCAACTCCTCATTTACTATTTGGCAAATTTCTTTCAAACTTGAACAGATGATAATCAAAATGTGTAAAAAGTCATAAAGAAAAGATTTTTTCCTATGACATTTTTATAGTGTTATTGCCCTTTGTTCATTTTAGTAATAAAACTTTGTGGCATCAACTCATTTGCTGTCTTGCAGATCCATTCAAACTTGCACAGATGATCAAGCAGGATGTGCAAAGAAAAGATTTTTTTCTGCAATCATTTCTACTAGATTTTCATAATGTCCTTTTGTTAATTTCAGTAATAAAATTTTGTGGATCACTCCTCTTTACTATCTGGCAGATGCAGATTTTATTTTAAAACAATACAGATTATCAACCGGAATGTGTACTCGTAGATGGTATTTTTGTCTACTGCAATTTTGAGATCTGTTACAAAAATGTTTTTTTATCTTATATAAATTAGGTTAATGTTAAAACATATTCCCGATCTCACTAAAATCAGATCAAACAAAATGTTAGAGTAGCAGCAGTTTTCAGGATATGGTTATAATCAGATTGACATATTCCTGGATCAAAACCCGGATTCTTATAGCAAAGCCCAGTTCTGCTCGTATATTTGAGTTTGTCCTAATGCTTATCTTGTTTCTATTTTTCAAAAGAGGAGATACCTTTCATCTAAGGCAGCATGATTTGGAATATTGTTTGTGTAATAAGTGTGGTTTTTAATCACATTATTTTTTTTCTTGAAAGAAGAATATGAAACAGAGTGAACTAATGTTGGTGTTATAAAGGGTATCTGCTTACGAGAAAACTTTGCCAGTCAAAATTTCAGTCTGTATGTATTTAGAAAAGCAGGGTAAAGATGATAAGACAAGTTTAGATGAAAATGGCAAGCTTAGTACCTACTTTTACAAACTGTTTTCTTATTGTTATTGCGATATTCCTGTGAGTAAACCTCCACATGAAAACCATCCCAAAATTACAACCACCCCCAAAATAAGAGCACTATTTTAAAGTCCCATTTTACTGTTCCTCACTATTTTCTATCCCAAATTTAGACCATCCCACTATAAAGACCACTTTAGTCCTGTCCAATAGGTGGTCTTAAGGTTTCACTGTACTTTCAATTAATATGAACAAGCTCTGTCTGCACGTACTCTGTGAGAAAAAAAGCCTCTGTGTTAGCCTCACACAACTGAAAAAATGATCATGAAATCTCACCAAAATTTGTCAACTCCATATTTTGATTACTCAAAAAAATTAATGAATTGATTTTTATAACAAATTTGAAAAATAATGGTGCGTTCTTCGACTGTTACAATGCATTCAAGAAGATATTATCAACAGATTTTCTCTCGGAGCATGTATCGATCCGTTGCCAACACCACTCCAGTGCTACATTATAAACCGATTCTTCAGCACTCTAAAGTTTTGTTTATAAAATACATTCAATCACAAATTCATTCAGTAATAACTGAAAAGACCAAAACAAACATCGTGGCGAAAACCACGTGTCTAGTTTTGTTTTTGTTTACCTAGTGTTGTTTAGCGTTGCCAAAAATAGCTTATGAAGAATCCAAGTTTTATTTTTATCCTCCAATCAAAACCGCATGTTCTACCGCCGTCATTTTCTCCACGCTGTCATACCATACGCCGATCAAAATGACCAAAATATTGCAATGTAAATTTATTGCATGTGTAAGCTGAAATATCTAAAAGGTATATAAAAGCCACGAACTTTCAGAACTTTCATTCCAAACTAGCTTGCGGATAAATATATATAATTAATAAACAAATACACTACAATACACTGTCGTGTATGGAGAACGCGATAATCTTACTTTTATCGTAAAAGAACGTCATCAGTCAGTTTTAAAGATGGGATTGTTTTTATCAAGATTGGCTCAGCTTTTTGAGGACTGGGGGACTTCCCAGGCCAGAATATTGATGCTTGGACTGGACGCAGCAGGTATTTGTTGTTTGCTATTTATTTATTAATAGATACTCAGTACATGAAACACGGTTATCTTTTAATCCCTTACTCTATGGCATATGGCTGTTATTCATAGTTGAATAGTGTAAATCTAAATCAGAAGGCACGTACGGAAAGGCCGGCAGATTTGGATCTACACTGTTCGCACCTTCGATAAAACCCTTATATATGGAGAAAATGGTTAAGAAAGCTTTATTTGCATTGAACTTGTTCTTCAAAGGGGTTGCTGAAAGCTTGCTTGATCGTGAGAAACGAGGTCGCTCATATTGCTTAATCTTCTAACAAATATTCAAGTTAAAACATGCTTGAAATGGACCGCCACTTTATCAAGAGGCATAACTTTATCATAATCGTAGCAGAGTTATGGATCTTGGTGGTTATGGTAAAGATTATGATAATGACTTTTTATTAGTTTCAAGTTGATATCTCATGTTGTTTAAAAGTTATGGACACAAGTAAGTCGAGATCGCTGCCATGTTTTCCATCTTTAAATTATATATTTTTACTAGAAACTATATTTTTCTAGGAAAGACGACAGTACTGTACAAGATTAAGCTAAATGAGACAGTTGCCACGATTCCAACTATTGGTTTTAATGTGGAAACTGTAACCCCCGTGAAGGGCCTCTCATTTACCGTGTGGGATGTGGGCGGCCAAGACAAAATCAGACCCCTGTGGAGGCATTACTTCCAGAACACAGAAGGTAAATTATGCATTCTTTCCGTTCTTGACAATTAAAAACGTTTATTACTAGGTATCTTTTAATTCCACGGTGCCGAATTTTCGCGCGGATTTAAATTCGCACATATTTATTATTTTTACAAAAAACTAGTTCATGCTAAAATTTCGCTAAGGTCAAATTTCGCGCTTTTTACCTATCGCAAAATGTGCGAAAATTAAAACATCGCGAACTATTTTGATATCACAGTACTGTTGTTTTTTTTTGTATTTATTTATTTCCTTACTGATTAACCCTTAAAATTGTTACACCAACTTTTGTTTTAAAGCCCTATATTGAAACAAACGTTTAAAATTAAGTTTCATTCTTGGTTTGCTCAGGTTTGATCTACGTGGTGGACAGTTCTGACCTGTCGAGGATGGCTGAAGCGAGGGAGGAACTGTTCGGAATTCTTGAGAGCGATGAAATGAGGGGAGTACCTGTGTGTGTTCTAGCCAACAAACAAGATCTGCCCAGTAAGTTAATTACTATCCTTTTATAAATAAAGAGTTCCCCCAACCCTTTCTCCATATATACGGGTTTTTTAACCGGTGCCGGAGAGCCAGATCAGCCCGCACATCCGTACTATCTTATTTTGATCTACACTTGTTGCTTTTTGGTCAGAAATAACCTTATGAAACTTTAAGCGAACTGTAGAGATCCTGATTAGACGGCACGGATCTGCCGGCTGATCTGGATCTACACTATTTGCCCGTGCGATGAAAGTCTGTCTGGAGTATTGGTTCAATAAGAAGTAGAGTAGGGTAAAGTAAATTCATTAACATGTATTTTCGTGGGCATAAAATTTCGTGTTTTTTTGGTTTTTTTTTTTTGGGGGGGGGGGGTGCATTTTCGTGGGTTCTTAAATTTGCGGTATTCAATTTTCTAGAACATGTTAACATAAAATATAATGTGATTTTATATTTCGTTGTACCTTTATTTTCGTGGATCGATCTGTAATCGAAATCCGCGAAAAAGAGTATCCCACGAATATTAATGATTTCATAGTAGGCCCTAACGTGTTACTATTCTTTCTATTAAAAGTGTTGAAACTCTAGACGACAATGATAAACTTTAAAATGAAATAAAAACATTTCATACATTTGTTTCAGATGCGCTTAGTACATCAAAACTCGTTGATCAACTCAGCTTGCACAAACTTACCGGCCGGAAGTGGTACGTCCAGGCTGCATGCGCAACTACCGGAGAAGGCGTGTACGAGGCAATGCACCAGTTAGCATCTATGGTGAAAGAATTCAAGAAAGGGAGAAATAGTCCTTATTGAACTATTTAAGCAAGACATTTTGTTATTTTAAATAATCCGGCCGGACACTATATTGTCTTTCGTCATGAAGAGTTAGAACGTCGAAGTTCACACCAGAGTGGCGGCCCTTGACTTGAAAATCGTTAAATAACTCGTCTACAAATTGTACCAGATTTTAGTTGCTGGTTTCAATTTACAAAGACGGAATTGTGAAAAAAGGCAAATCTTTTATAACAATGGAACAGTTTGAGAATGTTATCGTACGAAAATCCAGACTTTATGATGTGATATTTATGCTAGATCTTCTGCGAAGGTCTTACTTAAAGGATATTTGTTTGAAATGTGCAATACTCGGGATGTTTGCGTAAAATTCGTTGTTTCTTTTTATGTTTTTATGTTCTAGTGACAAGAACTGTGTATATAACTAAAACTGTAAATATTGTAAATATGCTTAAAATTTTCTGTGATATAGTTTCCTTGTTTTTGTTTTTTTTATATTATTGAAGTTATTTATATTTTAAATTAAAAGATGAGTACTTTTAAAAAGTTTATATTTTATCTTTTATTTGCACTAAGGTTATAAGGGCTGAAAATAAGTGATCTCTGATCGGGATCTTGTTCAACCAGTGTTGATCCAAATCAGCCAAGCAATCTTGATTAGATCTACAATTTTCGCTTCTTTGTCAGAAATAACCTAATTAACTTAAAAGCGTAAAGTGTAGATCACAATCGGACAGCATGGATCCTGATCTGGATTTTCAATGTTCTCACATGGGATATAAGCCATATCCCATAGAGTACAGGAAAGCCTCATGACAATGACGTTAACAACTAACTTCTTTATCGTTGTGGAGCTTGCGACCACTGATCATTGATCCTGATTGCTTAAAACATCCTTCAGTCGTTTATACAACTAGATGGGTGCTCTGTTTAAGGAATGATTCTTATTTTGGTGCGGTTCATGCAGATTGGACGTGCACGCTAGAGCTGCCAAATCCATAAAGCGCGCTAGCGCTTTATGGTAAATTTGCCAGCTCTCGCGTGCACGTCCAATCTGCATGAACCGCACCAAAATAAGAATCATTACTTATATTTACATTTTATTCATTTTTTTTCTTTAAATAAACTTAAGTCGAACGCTTTCAAAAATTAGTATTAAGTGAAAAGGGGGAGTAATACGTGGGAGTTTTCAATAGTAACAGCCATGACGTTACTGACGTCATTACGGGTCATGCGGTTCATGCAAAATGTACCGAATTTTGTTAAACGAAGAAATCAATAGGAATGTAAATATTGAACACTTGAATCGCCCTCGGATTCTTTGTCAGAATAAAAATACAAATTAAAAAATTGTGACACTGATCTAAAGGTCTTTACATCGTCACGATCCTGTTGTCATAAACATTATAATTTATAATTTTGATGAAGAAATAGATCTATTTAGAAACGGCAAGTTATATCCAACGTTTTATTATTATTGCAAAATCCAATTACAAAAAGAAACGTAACTCCGTCAAATGTGACCTTGACCTAAAGATTTTGGAATCTTCACGACCTTAAGTCATATGCAATATAATATAAAACTTTGACGAAGAAGTATTAGGATATTGGCGAAGTTATAGCCTTCTTTAAGTTTTCTTGACGGGCGGACGGACAGACCGAGGACGAACAAAGCGGTCTGTCCCCTATGTCTTCGAGAGGGCAACACATAAAGTGCTCACTGGTATTCTGATATGTCAGAAAGGCACTTTCTTATTTTACATTATGCGCAGAACAGGTCGACTTGTGAAAGCAACAACGGGTGCCAGTGCAAGCATCATTGCCAATTTTCCCGTCCCCAAGTAATAATGTGGACCATTTGGAAGCCTGGGGTCCGTTTCACTGCAGGCGAAATTGTAACATTCTGAGACGTAATTTAGTCTAAAAACTCAATAGATTCTCTATTAAGTTGGAAGAAGTTCTCAAACCAATAGGGGAGCTCCAATGTAACTGTGATACGAGTTTGTCATGTTATGGCCATTGTAGAATTCAAAGGAGATAACTGAACAACGGTTGAGACTCCGAGATATTATGAAACACTCTGTAGGTGTTCAGTTTTTTCCCCAGGAGGAGAACACATGGATAGATGCAATCGATGCGATTTTTAAGAGGAAATCGGAGTTAATCGGCTCGCATTTCTTTGAAAATGCACAAATTGTATCAGATAAAGATAATGTCCGTGCTGATCTTCTATATTTACAATAAATAATTTGATCTCACATTCATCTGAGCAAGATATGGTCTCTGGTAGGGGGTGCAGGTAGCACCTACCCTACATTGCAGAACCAAATTTTTTCCTTAAGAGATATCAAGCTGGAATTTATGGGCACACTCAGACACTCATTTGTGCTTTCAGTTTTCATTTTATATTGAATTGGGAGCGTGTCATTTGTATGAGTTTTGTTGTCCAGGTCCGATCCTGGGGGAAAAACTCAAATTTGATGGGATTTTTTTTCAGCCGCTGGGCAAGATTTCACGTGGAATGATGGCCCACTTTGAAGCTGGCTTCACACCGGTCAAGAAAAGGTAGGTACAGGATGACCTAGATTTCTGTTCATTTGAGCAAGATAGGTAGAGGGTGCAGGGGTGCGGGTAACACCTACCCTACAGACGGCAGAACCAACTTTCTTTCCTAAAGAGATATCAAGCTGAAAATGTTTGGAACATCAGACACTCATTTGTGATTTCAGTTTTCAATTTAGAGTGAATTGGGAGACTTTTTGTGAATGTTGTCGTCCAGGCCCGGACCTGGGGAAAAACTCAAATTTGATTATTTTTTTAAGCGGCAAGATTTCGCGTGGAATGATGGCCCACTTTGAAGCTGGCACCGGTCAAGAAAAGGTACAGGATGACCTAGATTTCTGTTTATTCGAGCAAGATAGGGCTCTGGTAGAGGGTGCAGGGGTGCGGATAACACCTACACTACAGAGCCGAAAATTTTTTATTCCTTAAGAGATATCAAACTGGGAATTTTTGGCACACTCATACTCATTTGTTGACGTTGACTTATCATTCTGCGGGCTTGCGCCGGAAGATCTGGATCTAGGTACGGTAAATGCTCCTTGGTTTAGGGCGGCACATCCGACGTCTAATCGAGATGTGCCGTGTTCCGTAGAGATTTTCCATATACAATTCAAATATACAGCCTGTGCATTCGGTATCGTCATAACTTATATAATAACTTACATAGCCGCTGTGATATAAACTATTAAGGTATCACTAACATTGCAAATGGCGCAAACTTGCTAAAAT